>CM045994.1:64252979-64775936 GCA_025175895.1 Wurfbainia villosa | reverse complement strand
AGGAAGGGCCAGGCGAAAGAAGGCGGTGATCCATCCCTCTGTCATTGGTGACATGGGAATACACCTTCCCGAGTTCATCCCGAGTTGCGGGAAGAAGAAGGCGATTTTGAGCGTCGTTGGCGGAAGGAGAAAGAGTGGGAAAGTTAGGGCTTGTAAAGACCACGGCTTCCTCGGGATGGGGGTAGTGAAGTCGGAGGAGGAGAGGAGAGAGCGGTGAAGTGAATCGGTATGGTGGTGATCGGGAAGGTGAAAGGAAGAAGAAGCGAAAGGTGACCCGACATCCGTTTGCGATTCGGGTAGCGACCGCTATCTAAGAAGTTAGAATGCATCTTGGGGGTCTAAAAATAAAAGAAAAGAGGGTGGGAAGAAAGAATTGAGAAGCGAGGTTTGGCGTGGAGGATCAAAGCAGATGAAGGAAAAGGAGACCAAAAGGCGAAGGGAGGAGGATGGCGAGAAGAAAGCGAAGACAAAAGAACCCCTATAAAAGGGGAAGAATGGGCTTCTGACCATTAGTGGGCTTCTAAATGCTGGTGAAAGGGAAAGAAGGGTTTTTATTTCTAAATGACCCATTATGTATTAAAGCCCCCCATTTGCAGGGGAAGGGGCGGACATAGGCGTTCCCCCCTTTCAGGAGGGGAACCAAAGAGGAATGATATGAAGGCGTTGCCTCCTTTATGCTAATTGCCCTGGCGCTATACATATAAATTTATCTATCCCCGCAAGGCAGAGCGGAAGATATCCCCGTGTGGTGGTGGAACGGAAGAACCGATATCCTTCGGTTATTATTTACTTTATCTATAAATTTCTATCCCCGCAGAGCGGAAGATATCCCCGTGTGGTGGTGGAACGGAAGAACCGATATCTTTCGGTTATTATTTACTTTATCTATAAATTTCTATCCCCGCAAGGCAGAGCGGAAGATATCCCCGTGTGGTGGTGGAACGGAAGAACCGATATTCTTCGGTTATTATTTACTCTATGTATAACTTTCTATCCCCAAGGCAGGAAGATATCCCGTGTGGTGGTGGAGCGGAAGAACCGATATCCTTGGTTGTTATTTACTCTATGTATAAATTTCTAGCCCCGCCAGGCAGAGCGGAAGATATCCCCGTGTGGTGGTGGAACGGAAGAACCGATATCTCTCGGTTATTATTTACTTTATCTATAAATTTCTATCCCCGCAAGGCAGAGCGGAAGATATCCCCGTGTGGTGGTGGAACGGAAGAACCGATATTCTTCGATTGTTATTTACTCTATGTATAAATTTCTATCCCCGCAAGGCAGAGCGAAAGATATCCTCGTGGTGGTGGAGCGGAAGAACCGATATTTCGGTTATTATTTACTTTATCTATAAATTTCTATCCCCGCAGAGCGGAAGATATCCCCGTGTGGTGGTGGAACGGAAGAACCGATATCCTTCGGTTATTATTTACTTTATCTATAAATTTCTATCCCCGCAGAGCGGAAGATATCCCCGTGTGGTGGTGGAACGGAAGAACCGATATCTTTCGGTTATTATTTACTTTATCTATAAATTTCTATCCCCGCAGAGCGGAAGATATCCCCGTGTGGTGGTGGAACGGAAGAACCGATATCCTTCGGTTATTATTTACTCTATGTCTAAATTTCTATCCCCGCAAGGCAGAGCGGAAGATATCCCCGTGTGGTGGTGGAACGGAAGAACCGATATCTGTCGATTATTATTTACTTTATATATATAAATTTCTATCCCCACAGAGCGGAAGATATCCCCGTGTGGTGGTGGAATGGAAGAACCGATATCTTTCGGTTATTATTTACTTTATCTATAAATTTCTATCCTCGCAGAGCAGAAGCTATCCCCATGTGGTGGTAGAACGGAAGAACCGATATCCTTCGGTTATTATTTACTCTATATATATATATCGATTCCTATCCCCGCAAAGCGGGAGATATCCCCGTGCGGTGGTGGAATGGGAGGACTGAGACTTCCTCAGTTGTATATCACTTTTCGTCCCCGTAAAGGGGGGGGGGAGGAGTTGAAATTCTTGTTTAACTTTGTATTGTTGTATTCCTGTGAAATAGCAGGGTTGACTCATTTAAGGGTTCCATATACCCGGCAGATTGAAAAGACGGAAGAGCCGAAATATACAACTCAGAATATACTGGAGAAAGGAGATAAACTAGGAAAGTTCATTAATGTGAGAGAATTACATATTCTGAGTCATCTACAAGGGAAGATAACAAACAGCAACCCTTATATATCCCGGGCGTTACAGTTCTTTGTTAGAAGGGACAGAGGGAGTTCCCTTATATGGTTGAGGTTGGCCCCATAGTTGACGCCGATAGAATTGCTGCAGGAAGGTCTACTTGGCCAGTTTCTTTTGGGACCCGACCAGTTGTTGGCGCAGGGAGCGATTATTGGCGTAAGTTTCTTTTAGCTGTTGCTGTAAACTCTTCACTTGTTTCTCCAAGATAGCTATGTACCGGCGATCATTTATTTGTTCTTTAGAAGGTGAGGAACTGCTACCCTGTTCCGATATCCTGTCCATGGCAAGCAAAAGAAAAAGGAGAATGATGGAAGCTATCAGGTAAAGGTCGGGGGTTTTTATGGCAACGAAGGGGAATAGTGCATTTATTGGTGGGAGAAGTAGCGACCATAAATGCCAGTAAAGAAGAGAAAACGTGGGGGCAGTAGTGGGAAGGTCGACGAGCCTACAATTGTAATTAAGAGGGTCCGAATCCCCGAGAAATGATAGAGGAAGGTATGTTCGGATCAGACTACCGTCCTTTTGGAAGACAGAAACCTTACTTCTACAGGAAAAAGACAAAAACAGATATCATTTGCCTCCCTTATTTTTTATTAACATATTTGAAATGATTACATTAGCTTGATCTATAAAGATTTTCCATGATTACTCCTAACAGATGAAACGGGATATGTCTCTTTGGGGGGAGAAGGAGCTAATATGACTCTGAAGTGTTCGCCTTGAGGGGGAGGAAGAACTGGTGAACCTTCATCGAAAGAGGAAGGATGAGTCCTCGCCGAGGGAACTGGGACGAAAGCCAGTGCTGGTGGAAGTGGGGGAAGTTCAGCGGCAGCACAAGGATCTCCCACTGTATACTCCCACGTGAAGGGAGGATTCCACACTCGGTTGCGGAAGGAGGGGAAAGGAGCGCGGAAGGACCTCCCTGCCGGAGGGGTGGGAGCTAGATGGAGAGGCGAAAACGGAAGGGGGCGGAGGGCTGAAGTAGCAGTTGAGCGGGTCTCTGAATCTTCCATATCCTCAGAGACCCAGTCTTGTAGTTCAAAAGATTCCGACTCTGAAGAAATTTCGATAGGATGCCCTGCTGAAGCCATGATAGTGGGATAGCAGGACGAAGACATGGGGGACGAAGGATTTATAATGGAAGGGAAGGGGCAACAGAGGTTCTGGGAAAGGGAAAGAAGACGAAGAGGTTGATATCATTTCCAAAGCAGTAAGAGAGATAGGGAAGATCAACAAGCAAGAGCTGTTTAAAGCGTCGCCCGAACCAGAATCGGGATGGGTATGAAGGATGTTAGGCAGAGACCTTTCAAGCGAATCCCCGAACCAAAATTAGGGTGGAGGGGAATAACGATATTCGAGATCTCTCCCATAAGCCCGAACCGACGAGGTTATTGACTGCATTTACACGGAAAGAGATAACAAAGATAGAGAAAGATCAATTTAAAATTGGCTCAGTTCCCAACCTCAAGGAGCATAATAAGATGATGATAGTTAGTTATATGGACAAAGTTATCGTTCAGAAGCAAGCGAGAAGCCATCAGAGAAATTACTAAAAAAGAAAATGTTATAAGTTACAGTTCGAAGAGATCAGGCGGACACTTAGCTAATGCCCCTACCGGATCCAAGTAACTAGTGTCCGTGCTGGGAGGCGGGTATCCCTGCTCGACGTTTTGAGCCGAGGACCCCTCAAAGCCTAATAGAAACAAATCTACCCCCTTCTTCACATATCGTCTTTTAAGATCAGCCTCCTGCTCTTTCATCTGGTCTTGGCATTTGGCTAGTTGAGCTCGACTTTCCGCTTGATTCAGCCACCGAGCATCTTTTCGGGCCTTTGAATATTCTTGGTGAAGGATGGATTGCTGCTGAGCCACCGATGATAAGGTTCGGGGAATAGCCGCTACCATGGAGAAAAGCTCCTGACACTTCTTCGCACAGGATTCCACGTGGCCCGAACGCTCTAGATTAAAATGATGACGTTCTTGTTGAAGCTTTGTGATAGTAGCCGAAGAATCAGCGTCCTTGATCATGACATCCATGAGATATCTCTTATACTCTTTCAATTCCTGAGTCAGGATATCTACCTGTTGCAGCTCGCTAGATTGCAAAAAGAGCGCATTCTAGTTCCTCATTTTTTCGTTGCAGTTCCTCTTTCTCGCTTCGAACCAAGGCTAGTTGCATCGTGGCATCTTCGCACTGGCCCCTAAAGTCCGCCTCCTTTGCCTCTTGCTCGTTTAACCGTCGCGAGCTCTTTACACTAGATTGGAATCGGACTAGATGGGCTACCATGTTGTTATGTTGGGTGGAGGCCTAAAAGGAGAGGAAGATTATCAACCTATATCAGTATAGGGAAATACCCATAACAAAGAGGAGGAGAAGAAGGAGTAAATACCTCTACGCTTTGCTCACTTGCTCACACGCGCCTTGTATACCCGATTGGTTAAAGAATTTTACCTCGAAGGGTGCGAATCTTAAAGATCCCAGAGTGGCCCTCGGAGGAAGCAGGAAGGAAGGATCTTCTCCTTCCGAGGAAGATGGGGGCACAGTACGGCGAAGATGGATAGGAGCGGTTCTCAAGTCGGAAGATATTGGAGCTTGGAGGGATTCCGTATGAGAAGGCAGAGGTGAATTCTGTGCGGAGGGGGAAGAATGCAGAAACTGGGAGGGAGAATCTCCTCCTTGGGGAGCTAAAGAAGAGGCAGGGGAGGTGTTGCCTTCCCTCGGGTTCATAGATGATTAGGGGTTGAGCTTATGGTGAAGACAAGGGAAGAAGAGCCGATGAACTTGAAGCTCCTTTATTGATAAGCCGCAGCTTCTTAGGAGATAGCCACGAGCTCTTGTGGATTTGTCTCTTTTAGTCGAGTCTTCTTCTTCTTGGCGACCTCGATCGACTCCCCTTCCACCAAAGCCTTCGCATCAGTTATCTACAAGATATCTTGGTAAGAAAGATGAATGCCCTAAAAGGAAGTCACATTGCAGATAAATGTCACCCTACCTATAGCGGCAAATCGTGAAGGTAGAGGAGACAATCCAAAGTGACTTAAGAGGAGTTTCTATCGGATGGTTTGAGCGAATGTAGCTCTCCTAAGACTCTATACACTTAGGAAGGACATTTGGTCCTCATGTCCCGGAAAGAAGGCAATTCAGGAAGGTCTACCTTCCAAGTATCAGAGTAGGGTAAAGACTTTGGAAGTTGTACAAAGAAATATAAGGCTTCCCAACCCTTGTGGGAGTAGGCAGGTTCACCAGGAATTGACAGTCTGAACGATTAGACAAATAGAAGAGGCCTGCCTTAGAAGACTTTAACTGGAAGAAGCAATGGAATATGGGGTCAAAGAGAGGTTCAAATGTTGAACACTATGTGGGCTCCGATAGAATCCTAAGGAGTTGGGGGGTGAATTGGTCTGTAGGTAGTCCATAGAAGTTTAGGAGGTCCAAATAGACTGTGGTACCGAGCAGGATAGGCCGTTAAGAAATTGTTCAGAAAAAGCATGTCAAACCGGAGGAGGTTTATGAGGCCGATGTGCTTGGTCGTGAAACAACATTTTATGTAAGAGTCTATGTAGTTGTTCCTCAGGTTAAAGAAATAATGGTTGCAATCTAACTGAGTTATGGTATGTTCATACCAGGCGGGTGAAGAGAGGGTCCTAGGAGCCATGGGTGTGAACAAGGCAGAACACTTACTCGGAGGGTAAAGAAGAATCGTGTGAGGAAAGGAAGAACTGTCGCCGCAACACCGCCACGAGAATCACGGAGAAGAAGAACAGATCGGATTATCAAGCACACTAAACGATACCTAAAAGAAGAAGGCGAGGGTTTATATAGGGTTTTCCGCAACGATTCACCGCATGTATGAGAAGGAGAAGCGGAGCCCATGGGCCCAGCGGGCCTCCTTCAATATACTAGGGGGAGTTATAAGGGAACGGATGGATTTAAGTCGAGAAATGAAGAATAGGTCAGAAACTTTATGTACATTAGGAAAGTCAAGCTTATAACTTCGCTTGACTATTTTTCAGGGTTGACTAATGATACTATCGTACCTTTCTACATAATCCCCAATAGAGGGGTTAGCGGGTGACCTAAGATCCGATCCAAAATACACGGCTCAGCTAAGAAAGGAAAAGAAGATTGACACGGGCGAACCTCAGGAGCCATAGGCGCGGGCGAAACGCAGAAGCCATTGGCACGGGCGAACCTCAAAAGCCATTGGCGCGGGCGAATATTGAAAGCCAGTGGCACGGGCGAACATCGGGCTTACTCCAGACGGCAAATATTGAAAGTCATTTGGTAAGGGAGAGTTAATGAAAGCAATTGATACGAAAGGAGAGGCTAAGGCGCCGCCAAGAAGCCACCAACTGATCAATACAAGGGAAGTTTGGCACGGGAAAAAGAGGAATTGGTTGGGTTGATGAGGAACCCTAGGGCTAGGGCCTGCGGGCTATAGACCTAACTAGCTTCCTCAACACGGAAGGTTGAGGGAGATAGTCTAGCCTGGTTTCCCGAAAAATAGAGGAAAGGGTGTTAGACAACGGCCTGGGAGGCCCCACATAATATTCCAAGGAGTCTTCACTCCGATATACATAAGATTATTCTCCAGTGAAAGGTGGTGGCCACGTACGATGGAGATAACCTACGACGCTAACGATGAAGGAAGGAAAAGAGATAAAAGGGAGGAAGCAAGGAGGAAAGGAGATCCGCAATCATTCCGACGCAAAGAAGAGAGAAGAAGAGGCAAGAGGAGAAGAAAAAGGAAACAATCATCTCGGCCAAGAAGAAGGATGGAGATCGACCATTGCTATATCTCTTGTATTTTCCTCTTGTAATATCATTGTAAGAGGTCTTTCTCCTCCACTGCGGAAACTTGCTTTCAGAAAGGAGGACCTTCATAGTGAAAGTGCTTGGGCACCGCATCTGGTGAGAAAACTCACCTCCGTGGAGTAGGAATCCTTATTCCGAACCACGTTACATCTTGTGTCTGAATCTCGATTGCTGGCGTCAGTTTATTGCATTTCACCTACTTCATCTTCTTATTTCTTTACTGATTACGGTCGGAGAGAATCCTCTGAGACCTCCTCGATCTTCCTTTGCATTAAGCGGAGTGACCAGATTTTTTCCCATACCCGCATCAATAGTCATTTTGAATTTCTTTTCTTGTCTATTTGTATCCTTATCAGCTTTTGATATGAGTTAGAAAAGGTCCGAGTCATTGAGCAACTTACAGCCTTATGAAAATAGAATTGGCTCAGATGTGAATCTTCTGGCTGAATTAGTCAGGTTCAATCAATTGGATATGATCAGGTCAGTTAGAAGTGATGATTTCTCCACATCAGTAAAGAAATTGAATAGTGAAATTCTACAAATTGGGTGAGAGTGAGCATGACAAAAAGCGGGAGCAATTGCTATTTAATAGACTTTATAACTAGACTGTCGTTCGATATCTACATGAATTAACTGTAGTTTTTTGCACTTATATTTCAATCGAGTCGCATTCTAAACTAATTTGGTCAGAATAAAAAACTGACCCTAAAACTTCCACAATGTCAGTTGGATGGTGAAGTTCATGCGATCAAATGAAGACTTGGGAAGCACGTTTCTTCTGTTGCCCTTTACATAATTCACAAATAAATTTCTTTTAAGGCAAATAAATGCAGTTCCCATAGGAAGTATTCCAATACAACACTTCTATCCCCTGCCCTTGTATGAAAAAGTCACTCAGGGCCCTGCATTTTTCTCATAGCAGTGACAAGAAATCAACTATGCCCGAGTTACCCTAATGAACTCTTCCGATTCATCTCCTCTAAAACTCCCAATTGAACCCAAGTACGTTGGCAGCGGCCAGGCCACAATTTCCGTGAGCACTCGGAGGATTCATTTTGCATTTGAAATTTAATTAACTTTTTACTCAATGATGATGTGGTAGAGACAACGGTACCACGTGGTAAGGTCTACGACTCGTTCGACATAGTTGTCTCCCCTGACTTAGTCAACGAAGCCTTTAGTCTAGTTGACTCGGGATGAGAACTTGGTGAGGTCAATCAATTCAGAACAGGGACTTCATTTAAAATAGTTAACTCGTGTTTGAACTTGAATCGAGAGGGTCGACTCCCAGTCGAGTTTTACCTGAGTCAATCCGAATCCCATCCAAGTCAAGTTCCACTGGCCAATAGCCCATAGGATGCAGCTGCCGCCCTAAAGAACATGATAGTTATAGCAACCCAAAGAAGGCATCTGCTGTCTTAAAGGATGCAATAGTTACAACATATGCCTAGCCACCTTTAAAGAGACAACAACTGCAAATCTCTTGGGGAGAGAGATCATTGCTATATAAGGTAATTGTGATAGTATTACAAGCTAAGAGAAAAAAATATATTAATTGAAACTTCTTTTCTCTAGATCACTTTTTAATTCTCTAAATTTGACTTGAGCATCAGATAGGCCTAGTCAATGTACACCTTAACCCTCTTCTAATCTCTTTCCAATCTTTTCAATGACCTTGAACTAAAGATTCTTATTCTAATCTGGATGACTATTTGGGAGCTTAGTGACCTACTCTACCAAGGTTAACTTAGTAAAATCGATTGACACAACTTGATGTCCCGCTGACTCACCAAGAAAGACCTGACTGTGGATGTAGCAAGGAGGCAATCCATCCTTTGATCTTGGACTGAATCAAATTGACGTTGTCTATGGGAACTCTAAACTGAGATGCAAAGATGGGAGATTCACAAGGAAGATGTTGGTGGAGGGAGTAGTAGATCGAACCTAAGGTTTTGATGTTGACAAAGATTTCTGATTGTATGCATATACAAGCTGTTAAGTGTGCAGAATTAATAGAAATCCCTTGCAAGTCAAGTGGACCAAATACTAGGTAAGGAAACCTTAGTAAGTCAAGTGGACCAAATACTTGGCAAAGGAAGACTTGATGGATCAAAAGAACCGGACATCAACAGAAAGACTATATGGGTCGCAGGACTAGACATCCGCGAGATAGCATGATGGGTCATCGAGTTGAGGAAGCCACGATGAGTCGAAGATTAGACATCAGCAAGGAAAGTCCAAATAAGTCAAATAGATCAGAGGTTTGGCAGGTAAGCTCTCAGAATGTAGTGAAAAGGTTGAGTGGGGGGGGGGGGGGGGGGATCCATGTGACTAGGAGTCTGAGTGATCAAACTTGATTCAAGCGCCCCAAATATAGATTTGGCTAGGTCCAATTTGAGAAGCTCGGAAAGGCTCCAGGAGACTTGGAGGCACAGATGGTAGGAGGGACTAGGCTATCGGAAGGATTTGAGCACCTAGAGGCAGGAAAATACCAGAAAAACATCGAAGCAGATAAAACTGAGTTAGAGGTTCCCAGAAGGGATCTAGGAGCTCAGAAGGGTTGAATTTTCTATTCAACAGTCCAAGCTGGAGGCACTCAGATAATGATCTTGGCACCTAGAGAAGCTTTATAAAAGTAGGGTACAAGTGGCCTCAAAACATTAACTCACAGACCATCTCTCTCAGTACTACACCCTCCTTTCGCATATCGAAAACCCCTTCTTACGCTTCATTGAGTACGAGCAACCTAGTAACCTTGTGCACTTTTTATATTGTCAGTATAACATTTCAATTTTCATTGTATTTGTGCTTAATTTCCTAGAGGGAAGATAGTGTGTTATCTATCCCTTAAAGGAGAGTTATAGGGCTTAGAGTAGCAATACGACGCTGATTGCAAACCAAGTAAATCTCATTGTTCATTTTTTAAAATTCCGCTACATAACTTAGTTTTTAAAATAAAAAAGAAAAGTTTTTTAAAAATAAATAAAAATTTAATTTATCAAGCTTTCCCCTCTCTCGGTAAGTACGATCTAACAATTGGTATTAGAGTGAGGTGATCTAATTTTGTGTAACCATCGAATTGAGCAACATTATTTTTTTTTATTCTTCCTATAAAGTTTTTATCTTATTTTTTCTTTAATTAAGTATTTTTTATTCCTATAGTACTATTTATCCAAGACTTAGTTTTGAAAATATTTTAGTTTATATTCCTTGCAAGATAAAATATTGATGTTTTACCAAGACTTAGTCTCTTTTGTTTTTGGGCTTTACCCAAAAGGCCTCATACCAATGGAGATATTTTTTTATCTTATAAGCACATGATCTTTTTCATGTCTTACCAATATGAGATTTTATTGTATTCACCATACTCCCAACAATCCCTCCTTAAACGAAGGACCACATTGAGCCCCCCCTCAAGCCTATCCATCCTCGAAAGACTTCCTTTGCTTGATAACTGATCCTCAACCCACTAGAACTTTTTGCCAACTGTCTGGTCTTTCTGACCCAGTTGGACTTTCTACCAGTTGTTCGGTCATTCTAATCCAACTGGACTTCCTGCCTGGTATATGGTTCTCTTGATCCGGACATGGGAGCTCCACTTCCTTCGTTCGAGATTCATGGTTTGACATGGACCATGGTTATGATACTAATTTTTAGTGCCTATAAGATCCACATATCTCCACAATGGTATGATATTTTTCACTTTGGACCCAAACCCTTATGGTTTTATTTTTAGATTTTACCCAAAAAGTCTCATACCAATGGAGATATTTTTTTATCTTATAAGCACATGATCTTTTCCATGTCTTACCAATGTGGGACTTTGATTGTATTCACCATACTCCCAACACGATCTTGAATCATCATTGTCAGTTTGGAAGCTTGTGTCACTATAACCTCTTATAACGAGCTCCTCATCACCTCTATATATCAAGAAATAATCTTTAGTTATTCTCAAATATTTAAAAATATTCTTGACTGTTGTCCAGTGACTTTCACCTGGATATGACTGGTACCTACTCGTCATGCTTAATGCGTACGAGACATTAGGATGAGTACATAACATGACATACATGATAGATTCAATAGCATATGCATAAGGAATTTTATCCATGTAATCCCTCTCCTCTTTAGTAGAGGGGAATTGAGCCTTGGAAAGACTCACACCATATGACATTGGCAAGAATCCTCTCTTATAATTTTGCATGGCAAAGTAATTAAGTACTTTGTCAATATATGTACTATAACTCAGGCCAAGTAATCTCTTAGATCTATCTCTATAGATCTTAATACCTAAATTATAGGCAGCTTCACCTAAGTCTTTCATTGAGAAATAATTTCCAAGCCACGTCTTTATTGACTATAAAATAGGGATATTATTTCCAATAAGAAGTATGTCATCTATATACAGAATAAGAAAGATAACTATGCTTCCATTAATTCTTTTGTAGACACAAGGTTCATCTTCATTCTTAATGAAAGCAAACTCTTTAATCGCATCATCGAATCAAAGATTCCAGCTCCTAGAAACTTGCTTTAATTCATAAATGAACTTTTGCAACTTACATACCCTTTCAACATTCTTTGAATCAACAAGAGGTTGTGTCACGTACACATACTCAAGTAGATTCCCATTAAGGAATATAGTTTTGACATCCATTTGTTAGATCTCATAATAACGGTAAGCTGCAATAGCAAGCAAGACCTGAATGGATTTAAGCATCGTAACTGGTAAAAAGGTTTAATCATAGTCTATACCATGAATTTGCTTGAATCCTTTACCTACCAATCACCCTTTGAAGGTATACACATTTCCATCCGTGTCGATTTTATTCTTGAAAACCATTTGCACCCAATGGGATTTATCCCTTTACGTGGGTCAACCAGAGTCCACACTTGGTTAGAATACATGAATTCCATTTCAGATCTCACAACATCTAGCCATTTCTCAAAATTTGGGCTCATTATAGCTTCATTATTTGATGTAGGCTCATTTTGGTCAACAAGCATTACATCATCGTGGTCAGACAAGAGAAGAGAATATTTCTCAGGTTGATGACGTTTCCTACCAGATCTACATAGAGCTTGTTCTACTTGAACATGTTGTTGTTTTACAACTTCTTGTGGTGTAACAAGGTCATGATCCACAACATCTTGTGGTACCTATTCAGATTCCATAAAGTCTTAGTGCTAATTTGTGTGTCTCGAATTTATTCAAGATCTACTTTTCTCCCACTAGTTCCTCTAAAAATAAATTCTCTTTCTAGAAAAATACCACTTATAGCAACAAGCACTTTACTTTGTGTAGGATTGTAAAAAAATATCCCTTTGTTTCTTTGGGATATCCTATAAAATAGTACTTTTCTGATTTAGGCCCTAGTTTGTCTGAGACTTCATGTTTAACATAAGCCTCACAACCCCAATTCCTCATAAAAGATATTTTGGGACTCTTCCCAGTCCATATCTCATATGGTGTCTTTATTACTGCCTTTGATGGAACACGATTAAGTGTAAAAGCAGCAATCTCTAGAGTATGTCCTCAGAAAGAAGGAGAAAGATCTGCATGACTCATCATCGATCGTACCACATCTAACAAAATACGATTTCTCCTTTTTGATACACCATTCCATTGAGGTGTGTTGGATCGAGAAGCGTCGCTAGAGGGGGGAATAGCGAGCGTAAATCTTTTTGTTCGTTCGTTCGTTCGATACACGAGTATGCACAGCGGAAAATAAAGAGACACATTTATTTTTACTTGGTTCACAACCCAGCGGTTGCTACTCCAAGGCCCTAATGGTCCTAGACCGCGTACGGAGGACAAAACACTATAACATCTCCTCCTCGTTGGAGGTAGGAGACAACGAACACAAAGTCGAAAGTACGAGGATGAGGTAACAAGCCTACCTCACCTCGTTACGAATAAAAACAAAGAATACAATAACCAGATATGTTACTTGTTGCTGCTGCCAACGAAGAAGATCAGAACTTGTCGTCGCGTCGGTGTTATGACGGTGTTGGAGCTTTGACGTTGTAGGAGCACTTGAGAATTAAACTTGATAATCTTTGGAGTTGGAATCCTCCCCTCCTTTTATAGAGTTTGACATCTAAATATGTCTCCTCATCTTTCGGAATAGATCACGAAGTTGTACAAATTTTATCGCGAAGTGGCCGCGTCAAACGTTATCCATTTTGACCTAGCGTAAAGGCTGATTCGTCGTCATTAGTCGACTGATGCCTCCTATCAGTCGACTGATGAGTATCAGTCGACTGGCCAATGTCCAACAGTCGACTGTCAGCCTGGCCACTTCCCTGCAGTAAGAGGTTAGCTCGAAAAATGATAAATGCGAGATTTCTAACCATCCGATCTCGACCTAGACCTTCCACAAGAAGTCTTAGTCAGATCGCCGCCTACAGTCGTCCCTGTACAGAGGACACGACCTTACCATCTCTCACTCACACGAGCTTATCTCAATACTTACTGTGTCGCTTTCGCTTCCGGCCTTCCACTTGATTCCTTCAGCTCCCTCCGAAGTCACTCGAGAGTCGCCCGACCACTGTGGCTTCCTCCGGATGTCGCTAGCCTTCAGCTCCAGTTTTAGTACTTTTTTGCACACTCGATTTAGCTCGTGAGATAACGATGTAAACTTAACTTTGTGTCTTTGCCATAATCAAAACACATGTTCGATTATCTGGTGCCCCTGCACCAACAAGGTGTTCTAGGTGGAGTGAGTTGGAATATAATCCCAAACTCAACAAGATGATCACAAAATCTTGGCTCAGGTATTCACCACCTCGATCTGATCGAAAGTGCTCCAACGAAAGGAACGACAATGCTATTTTTGAGGACATAAAACCACAAGATATCACATTAGGCGCAGGGCCTTAAAGCATTATATGAGACACAGGGCCTTAATGTATCATATGAGGCACAGGGCCTTAAAGCATTATGAGGTGTTGGGCCTTGAATGTTAACATTTTACCTACCCATTATAGTTAGCGTTATAGTTCCCCGTGGGAAAATATAGCTACCTAGTCCATAGGCTGTTATAGGAGGCGTAAGAGCCTTGAAAACATTTTACATATGCCATATAGGTGGCGTTATAGTCCCCATGGGGGAATGTAGCAACCTAGCCCATAGGATGTTATATGAGGTATAAGAGCCTTGAGAATATTTTACATATGTCATATAAGTGGTGTTATAGTCCCCGTGGGAGAATGTAACTACTTAGCCCATAAGCTGTTATATGAGGCATAAGAGCCTTGAGTTAGTTTTGCACCCCACAATACTTAGAAAAAAATACTACTGACCCTGCAAGAAAACTTGATCAAGCTTGAAAAACCTTAGAAAAATATCATCGATATATACAATAAGAAATTCTGATTAAGTATAAAAACCCTTACAATAAATGCCCTTGAGTAGCACCAGAGAAAAATTGATTAGGCATTAAAAACCCTGGAAAAATTAATAACCCCTGCAAAAACATAATAAACAACCCTTAGGCTCTATATTAGGTGTGAAATGTCTTTGAAATAGTTAAAAACCTCTGCAAAAGAAAAAATTCTTGAGAAAAAACATTAGGACTGGAAAAATTCATAACTTCAATTTTCCTCTCCATCGACCATCATACTTATTCTTCACTTTCCTCTTAAAAGTCACTATCTTCGTTAACACCTTACCGTTCAAACTCTGCTTCCCCCAAGAACCCTAGCTCGCTTCATTTTCCACCATTGGATTAGAACCAAACCAATTTGATTCATCCATCATGTCATCCGACGTCCGTTGACTTTTGTTGACTTTTAGGCGCCGGAGGAGCTTTCTTGACTTTCTTTGGGCACTTACTCTTATAATGCCCAAATTTCCTACACTCAAAACACATAATGTTATTTTTATTTTGAATTGAGGTGTTTGAGTTACCGATGGTGGTGGAGACCGGAATTGGACTTTGAGTTTCTTCATCTTGACCGGATGTCGAAGCTTCTTCTTCTCGATGTTCCGGTATGAAGGTTCTCTCCTCCCCCTCAATCCTTGAGGTGGATGCTTCTTCCACTTCCTCTACCTCTTCCGACCCGGAAGTTGACTCCTCACTTTCTTGTGAGGATGATGATGATTCTTCTTCGGTCTCCTCCTCTCCAAGTCTTCTTGGACCGATTCGGGATTGTCGTGGAACTTGATCAACTTGTTCCACAACTCCTTGGCATCCCTATAGCTTCCTAATCTGGACAAAATATCGTTAGGTATCAAATCAATCAACATTTTTGTTACCTTAACGGTTGTCTTGAATTTTTCCCGTTGCTCCTCGGTCCATCTCTTCATCTTGAGGATTTTGCCGTTTTCTCCTCTCGGAGCATCAAAACCTATAGTCACGGCAAACCAATTTTCTATATTTGTCATTAGAAAATATTCCATCCTACTTTTCCAATATGCAAAATGTTCGCGGTTGAAGGAAGGTGGGATGTTGACGTCGTCACCCAATCTTTCCTCAAATTCCATATTCTTCCCTCTAGCTTCTTGACTCTGGGTTGTTAATCCGTAGAAGAGCCCCGGGCTCTGATACCACTTGTTAGGAATATTGGAATGGCTAGAGGGGGGGGTGATTAGCCTCATTCTCAAGTTGTCAGAAATCGATCGCGTTCGTCTCTACAATTTCGTTAGCGCAGCGGAATATAGATATAATACAATAACGAAATGGACAAGCTCACACAAAGACACGGAGATTTAACGTGGTTCGGAACCGCACGGTTCCTACTCCACGGATCGAGCTCTACGAGCTCTAGTGATGCACACGCACTCACTAATCACAAATATTCCTTCTCGACACAAGTCGGAGGAGGAGAAACCCCTTACAAGTAATCTTATAACAATAAGATACAAATACAAGCAATTACAATAATGAAATACAATGCAAGTAAAGAAAACTACTTTCCGATTGCCTTTGGATTGCTTGATTGCTTGGTTGCTTGAAATCACCTTGGAGACCCTGATTTGCAACAACAAATCGCTCCAAAACCCTCAAGAAATCGATAGTTTTTCCTCCATCACGAGCTCCTTTTATAGCTTCTTCAACTCAGGGAAAAAGTCAATCACGATCGATCGAGACCATCACGATCGATGCCATCATTGTCGTGAGACAACGGCTAGATCCACGCCGGATAAGTCCAACGGATCTACCATCAGTCGACTGATTGTGACCATCAGTTGACTGATGGAGTCCTCACTCAACCAGTCGAGTCTCGACTCCATTCTGTGGACGATTTCTCGAGCACCAGTGACTGATCACACGATCATCATTGATCGCTGAGCCATCACGATCACAGGCCATAACTCGCAATAAACCCTAGTTGACTCAAGCTTGATCGCCACATGGCACCAAACATGAGGTTTTAACCCAAGTATGGTTCCCCCATACTTGCTAGACCACCCTTAGCCTAGACCTAAGCCTTCTAGCCACCTCCATCACCTCACGCCTCGGATCCCTCCAAGTCATCCATGACTTGTTCATCCATCGCGCTAGCCTTCAGGTGCTTCCATCGGCTATGTCATGCTAACGGTGTCTACACCGCCAAGGCACATTGGACTTACGCCGCTAACCATTGGACTTTACGCCGCCAACCATTGGACTTATGCCAAGACTCAATCCTTGGACTTCTCAAATGCCAAGGCTCAAGCTTGGACTTTCCCTTGCCAACCCATGTTGGACTTTCCATGCCAAGACCATGCTTGGACTTTCCATGCCAAGACCCATGCTTGGACTTTCCATGCCACGTACTCAAGACTTGGACTTTACCAAATGACAATTACA
This sequence comes from Wurfbainia villosa, assembly GCA_025175895.1. Taxonomy (NCBI): domain Eukaryota; kingdom Viridiplantae; phylum Streptophyta; class Magnoliopsida; order Zingiberales; family Zingiberaceae; genus Wurfbainia; species Wurfbainia villosa. The sequence goes on along the minus strand of CM045994.1, from coordinate 64,759,072 downwards.
TTGTCATATGTTTTTGTCGAAACATCAAAACATTACTCGAGTCAAACTCGAGTCCTGGTCAATCGTGACCTGGGCCGATTGCACCAACAATCTCCCCCTTTTTGATGTTTGACAAAAACCAAACAAATTATTGAGTTAGAACACTAACTCAAATCCCTTACCAATTATCCCAAATTGGTAAATACTCTCCAAATGTTCTCCCCCAAACATTCTCCCCCTTTTTGACTAACATCAAAAAGGTTTCCTCCCTCAGAGGGTCAATGTCTCATGTCCCAATGAGATCTTACAATCTCCCCCTTGGTCCAAAAATACTTAGGATGCCTACCATCTTTCTAGTGATAAGTCCAATATCACTCAAGAGAGACAATCCCATTAACTCTCCCAATTTCCAAATTGGGTATCAAAAACCCATCAATTTTCCCAATTGATGATACTTTCCCAATAACTTTTCCTTTTCAAGGAGAAAAATACATCCATCATCCCAAGATGGATACCTCCCCCTAAAGGCTTGCTCCCCCTTGACCATTGCACCAACAATGTCCTTGGGAAGTCCCTAAGCCAATAGGAACTCTAAACCATCAAAATTAAGGTTAGAAATTCAACATTGAACTTTCCAACACCTTAAAATTGATACAAATCCTAAATACTTCTCCTAATCCATATCCAATGGATTTTCACCCTTTATAATGCTTCCCAAAGCATATCCTAGGGTTAGGAGGATTAGGGGACTATAATCAGATTTACATCGGGTTAAACAACCTTGTTTACCCCAAATCAAAGCTTACCATTCGAGTGATTCGTAAATCACGATCGACACTTCCATCACCGATCGCCACCAATGTAAAGAATCGATAACTGAAATTTCCGAATTTCAGTTATTAGAGTTGAATTTTAGAAAATCATAAATAATTATATGTATATCGAAAAATCATGAAATTTGATACGTATAATACCTATGACCAATACAATGGGTGAAAAATGTTTGAAAATTATTTTACCCATAAAATACTGAAATTGGCACAAAGTTCAAAACCATTGAAATTTTCAATGTTTTGGTCCTACTTTGTATCAACTTCATCAATGGTGATTGCTATCAAAAGATAGACTTCACCAAGGTTTTTCAAAATGATTTTAAAATGTTTTCAAAACCTTGTTTTGGATCATACTCCTTGGGCTCTATGCACATGACTTGTACACAAGCTTTCCCAATGATCCACAAATAGAATTAGATGAGTTTTAGTTCATCTAGATGCAAAAACTATGCACCTTGAACTTAACTCTTATCCTAGCATCTCACATGTATCTATGGTGTATAAATACACATACATGTCAATTAGATGTGAGATGTGGGTTTTGTTCTCCTAAACTAGTGTTTCATTCATCTTCTAAAGCAACTATACTTGATTCCCTTATAAATGAGACTTCAAGTCATGCCATAGTCCTTAAATCAATTTTAATAAAGTTAATGCATGAATGTATGATCATGTCAGAAATAATAGCATTATTAAAACATGACCAATGATCATGATGTCATGACATATGATAAAATTTAAAAACACATGACATTTAAAACCTTAAACCTAAGCATAATCATGACATATAAAAATGATTAAAAAATATGATGTCATGGCATATGACAATCAAGGCATGATAAATAAAATATATAGGTATGGTAATACCTAAATTTTAATATTAATTTCCATTTGATATAATTAAGTATATTTTGCCATATTAACCTAAATTTTCCCAAGTGTGCCAAAAACCCAAAATGACACACTACGACCTCTAAACCTAAATTGTGCCAATTTGACCATTTTATCAAGCTTCTCAAATAATATTGGCACACCCTAAAATCTTTTAGGATGATAATTCAAATCTATTTCCAAGGTATCCATAACCTTGAAAATAACCTAAAGTGCCACCTTTGCCATGGTTGAGTTAACTACCCATCCATTTAAGGTTGGTACACCCTAACCCATCTAGCGTGAATCAATCACGCTCTTAGGAATCCAAAACCGATTTGAGCTCCTAGGGTTAATTAGGTACTCCTTAGGGATAACCTCCCTAGATACCTTCCTAATGACCCTTCTAGGCTTAGAAGCCTTGGTCATTTTGGTTTTGCCATGGTTAACTCTAGGGGTGACTCCCCTTATAACCTTCTTAGTGGTTTCCCTAGGTTTCCTAGAAACCCTAGCCACTAGGCACACACCATGGTCAACTCTAGGGATGACTTCCCTATTGACCTTGGTCTTCCTAGACCTAGTTAGTGTTCCATAGTCAAATGGAACACAATGATAAGCCACCTTAGGCTTAGGTTTGTGACCCAAACCTTTCTTGCCCTTGGTTGACTTTTGACTTTTAGATCCTAGATGTTGACTTTGACTTCTTGACCCAGGAATTTGACCATTAGACCCTTTAGATTGATTTTGTATCTTATTTAGGGTCTTTTCAAGTTTCTCAAGCCTTGACCTCAAGGCTTGGTTCTCTAATTCTAATTGCCCAATTTTAGAATTTTGATTTAGACCATGGGCATGGTTCTTCCTAGGCATATGCCTAGTCCATTTAGGGTTAAGGCCTAGATGTTCTCCTATTTTCCTAATTGATTCTCTAGGTAAGATATTTTTAGGGACATTAGTCCCAAACTTCTCCTTATTCCTAAGGTGAACCTTCTTAGCTCCTAAACAAATATGTTTGTTATTTCTAGCATGCTCTTTATGATAAATAGCAAGAGAATTGAAACCCTTAGCATGCTTTTGCCTATTAACTAAAAAGGATGCATTATTAAAATATACCTTAGGGTTAGCTTTGGAAGCTCCCCCTACATGTGTAGCTCCCTCTTGGGTCTTCTTCTTCCCCCTAGGACATTGATTCCTATAATGTCCTTTTGCATTGCATTTGAAGCATATGATGTGCTCCTTGCTCTTGATACTTGGGGAACCGGCGTCCGTTGACTTTTGTTGACTTTTAGGCACCGGAGGAGCTTTCTTGACTTTCTTTGGGCACTTACTCTTATAATGCCCAAATTTCCTACACTCAAAACACATAATGTTATTTTTATTTTGAATTGAGGTGTTTGAGTTAGATGGTGGTGGAGACCGGAATTGGACTTTGAGTTTCTTCATCTTGACCGGATGTCGAAGCTTCTTCTTCTCGATGTTCCGGTATGAAGGTTCTCTCCTCCCCCTCAATCCTTGAGGTGGATGCTTCTTCCACTTCCTCCACCTCTTCCGACCCGGAAGTTGACTCCTCACTTTCTTGTGAGGATGATGATGATTCTTCTTCGGTCTCCTCCTCTTCCAAGTCTTCTTGGACCGATTCGGGATTGTCGTGGAACTTGATCAACTTGTTCCACAACTCCTTGGCATCCCTATAGCTTCCTAATCTGGACAAAATATCGTTAGGTATCAAATCAATCAACATTTTTGTTACCTTAACGGTTGTCTTGAATTTTTCCCGTTGCTCCTCGGTCCATCTCTTCATCTTGAGGATTTTACCGTTTTCTCCTCTCGGAGCATCAAAACCTATAGTCACGGCAAACCAATTTTCTATATTTGTCATTAGAAAATATTCCATCCTACCTTTCCAATACGCAAAATGTTCGCGGTTGAAGGAAGGTGGGATGTTGACGTCGTCACCCAATCTTTCCTCAAATTCCATATTCTTCCCTCTAGCTTCTTGACTCCGGGTTGTTAATCCGTAGAAGAGCCCCGGGCTCTGATACCACTTGTTAGGAATATTGGAATGGCTAGAGGGGGGGGGTGATTAGTCTCGTTCTCAAGTTGTCGGAAATCGATCGCATTCGCCTCTACAATTTCGATTAGCAATGAATATAGATATAATACAATAACGAAATGGACAAGCACACACAAAGACACGGAGATTTAACATGGTTCGGAACCGCACGGTTCCTACTCCACGGATCGAGCTCTACGAGCTCTAGTGATGCACACGCACTCACTAATCACAAATATTCCTTCTCGACACAAGTCGGAGGAGGAGAAACCCCTTACAAGTAATCTTATAACAATAAGATACAAATACAAGCAATTACAATAATGAAATACAATGCAAGTAAAGAAAACTACTTTCCTATTGCCTTTGGATTGCTTGAAATCACCTTGGAGACGATTTGCAACAGCAAATCGCTCCAAAACCCTCAAGAAATCGATAGTTTTTCCTCCATCACGAGCTCCTTTTATAGCTTCAACTGTCTTTGGAAAAGTCAATCGATCGGATCGATTGGGACCATCGATCGTCGATGCCAGCATTGTCGTGAGACAACGGCTAGATCCACGCTTGGATAAGCCAGCGGATCTACCATCGATCGATTGTGACCATCGATCGGCCCGATGGAGTCCTCACTCGACCAGTCGAGTCTCGACTCCATTTTGTTGCCGATTTCTTGAGCACCAGTCGACTGATCACACGATCGATCATTGCTCAATCATCGATCGGCCCTCCTCTGGCGATCGCTACAAACCATAACCACAGTCAAACCCTAGTTGACTCGGTCGATGAAACATGAGGTTTTAACCCAAGTATGGTTCCCCATACTTGCTAGACCACCCTTAGCCTAGACCTAAGCCTTCTAGCCACCTCCATCAGCCTCACGCCTCTCGGATCCCTCCAAGTCATCCATGACTTGTTCATCCATCGCGCTAGCCTTCAGGTGCTTCCATCGGCTATGTCATGCTAACGGTGTCTACACCGCCAAGGCACATTGGACTTATGCCACTAAGACTCCGCTTGGACTTTACGCCACCAATCATTGGACTTATGCTGCCAAGACTCCCGCTTGGACTTTACGCCGCCAATATCAATCCCTTGGACTTCTCAAATGCCAAGGCTCAAGCTTGGACTTTCCCTTGCCAACCCATGTTGGACTTTCCATGCCAAGACCATGCTTGGACTTTCCATGCCAAGACCCATGCTTGGACTTTCCATGCCACGTACTCAAGACTTGGACTTTACCAAATGACAATTACATTGTCATATGTTTTTGTCGAAACATCAAAACATCACTCGAGTCAAACTCGAGTCCTGGTCAATCGTGACCTGGGCCGATTGCACCAACAGAAAATAAACCAAAGGGGTTTGGTTTGTTTTAAACGAATGAACCAAAATTAGTTTTATTTATTTTAACTTAAAATAGATCAACACGGTTTGGTTTATTTTAACTTAAATTAATGGAGCGGGTTAATGGATTTTGGTTGTGAACCAATAACCATTGACAGAAGGTTTCTTGATGGTCAAGAAACACGTTCTCTATAAGTAAGAGGGTTGAGACAAATTTCATGGACGAGTTAAGGTTTGCAAAACGCTAACCGTTTTCTCTTCCTCTCCTTGCTTGTGCGCTACCTAACCTAGTTGCCGCTGCCCAAACTTAGCCGCCCCTCCTCCTCCAGCCGTCGGCCAACCGCCGCCCATCCTCTAGCCAGCAACCTAGCCGTCGGCCCTTTCAGCCGCCGACCACAAAGTCGCCAGCCAACTTGTTTTCATAGATATCCCTTTGTCCATTGTGAGGAGAGTTCGCTTGGTCGGCGTTTGGAACTCAGGAAGCGATCTCTTTGCTGGGGATTGGACCTCCGACAATCCTCTTTGGTGGAGGACAAAGGGTTTTGTCAATTGTTGACTAAACCACTTCCGAAGAAATGAGTTCATGGAACTTGTTTTGTGATCGTCTCTTGGATCACAATGTCTTCTATGCGAGACTAGTATCTCTCATGAAGATGGGGCTTATAGCTTGAGAAGCTATCTCGACGATACTCGGCGTGGGCTCGGATAGAGGCGAAACTTATGAGGCTCACTAAGGTTGATGCCCTTTCGCTAAGTGCTATTCGTCGTGTATACCTAGTGTAATTTCCTTTATTGTAAAAAATTAAATGTACGATTATGTCTACACTGTTTGTATCCTACTTGCATGTAGTGTGTGTACTATAATAACATAGTTTATTACCAATTTTATTTTCTTTCGCTGTGCATGTTTAAGAAACAAGTTCGAACACACGCCCACATCGGTGCCCCGGAAACCCAACAGTGGTATCAGAGCTTGGTTGTGTTCCGACATAATCGTAAAATTATTTTGCGATAAATGTTTTGTCATAATTGTAATTTTGAAAATTTTCTACTTTTGGAAAGTTTAGGAAAAATTGTGAAAATTTGAATTAGTTAAGAAATTCAAATTAGAATTTCCTAATGTGATTAGGAAATTAGAATTTAGGAAATTTGTTTCCTAAATTAAATTTGAATTTCCTTAATTGATATTTCCATAAATAAAGTATGTGATTAGATATGGAAATTTATTTCCTAATTTAATCAATGAGATTTGATTTGAGAAATCAAATCACAAACATATTTTATTTCCAAAATTAATTATGACAATTAGAAAATTTCTTGAACATGTCATAATTGTATGCCATGTAATTGCATTAGATGCATATCATTATGTCAGGTGTGTCGTGACATATAGATGCATTAGTTGCACATATGTATGTTATGCGCCATGCTATGTATATGTAGATAATGGTTATTTGCATGGAAAGGAGGATGAGACCCCAAAACCCTTACACAATATTAAAGGCTACACCTTCCATTAATATGGTTAGAACTGAGTTTTGTTTCTTGTTTAGGTTGTTGGACTCTCTCCAAGCCTGGCTCAAACCTAAACATGTTCAAACAATTGAAATAGTTTAATACTAATATGGTAAGAGTCAGAGGTCAATCTTTAGTTTGGGTTGTTGAACTCTCTCCAAGCCAAAGCTAACGATTGAATGCGCTCTAACTATATTAAAACTACTTCTTGATTAATGGGTCAGTTTTAACTTGGAGCATCAACTTGTTGGACTCTATCCAAGGTCGATGTGAAGGGAGGTGAAGTTGGGTGCTATGCATATGATGCATACTTGTTAATGTGATAACAACCCAATGTTTGTGCGAACATTCACTTAGTTGATAGCACAATGTGATAGTTACATATACGTGATATGTAATTGGTATATTTGATACCTATCATCGTAGCTATGAACGACTTGTACCTCTTCAAAGTTGTTCTTATCTATGCTGGATATCAACTCATTCTGAGATGGACCTACGATCTCCCGAATTTATTTTAAGGGTTTTTCCGAATTCGAAAATGAATTGGATTTATAGATGTATGTTTATGCATTTTAAATCATCTTACATTCTTACTCATATATGCTCGATTTGTATATTTAGGTTAATTGCTTGATCATAACATCTATAAACTTGCACTCTATTTTGGATTCAAATAAGTTGACTGGGTCAAACTTCTTCGACTGGCTTAGAAACCTGAGAATTGTTCTCAAGGCAGAAAAGCTTGCATATGTCCTCGAAGAGCCTCTTTCCACCTGTCCTAAAGATGGTGCAACTCCGGACTAATTATTGGCCTATCAGAAACATGTGAATGATTTTGAATTGGCGAGTTGCATCATGCTAGCCGCGATAGTACCTGAGCTTCGTATAGCGAATGCTAATACCATAGTCTTTCATCTACAAGAGTTATTTGATGAGCAAGTGAGATCCGAAAGGTTCAAAGTCTCCAAGCTCCTCTTCACCTCCAAGATGCAAGAAGGTTCATCTGTAGTGCAATTTGTGCTAAAGATGAATAGGTACATCGAGTGATTAGCTACACTCGGGTTTGTGATGGATCATGAATTAAGTATTGACTTAATTCTACATTATTTGCCCAAGAGTTACTCAAAGTTTGTGATGAACTACCAGATGAAAAAAATTGAAACCACCATTCCTGAACTCCTCAACATGCTGAAGACTGTGGAGCCTTCTGTGAAGCATGAGGAGAAGATAATGTTGTTAGTTGATTCCTCAAAGAAAGGTTCTAAGAGGAAATAAAAAAAACAGTGTAAGGGGAAGAAGAAGAAGGCTAAGAAGGTATAACCAGCTCAAAAGGGCACTTGCCATCATTGTGGCAAGGAGGGCCATTGGCGAAGAAATTGCAAGATTTATCTTGAGTCCGTGAAGAAGAAGGCATCCGATGCCCCATCCTCTTCAGGTATCTTCGTTATTGATTATCATTATATTTCCATAGACACTTAGGTATTGGATACTGGGTGTGACTCACATATATGTAATGACATACATGGGCTAAGGAATAGAAGAAGACTCATCAAGGGAGAATCAAATTTGTGAGTTGGCAATGGAGAAAAGGTTGCTACATGCCATCGAACATATTTGTTGAAGCTCACTAAAGACTTGTCTTTGAACGATAATTGCTATTATGCTCCTTCGTTAATGAAGAATATTGTTTCTATTTCCTGCTTAAATAGAAATGGGTACTATTTGACTTTTAGTAACAATTGTTATTACATAACTTTGAATGACATTCTTTATGGGACTGGAACTTTGTGTAATGGTATATATACGTTAGACCTATCCAGTGACATTTTCAATATCGAAGCGAGCAACAAGAGTGCTCGAAAAGATAATCAATTATCCTCCTACATGTAGCATTATCGTCTTGGCCATGTAAGCAAGAAATGCATGTCCAAATTACACCGATGTGGAATTCTGAAATCGTTTGAATTTGATTCATTCGATACATGCGAATCATGCTTAAAAGGTAAGATCACTAAGTAACCTTTTAAAGGAATAGGTGAACTGGTGGGAGAGTTGCTTGGTCTAATACTTACTGATGTATGCAAACCTATGTCAACTCATGCCCTAGAAGACTATAGCTACTTCATTACCTTTATCGATGATCACTAATGATTTGGGTATGTGTTTTTGATGAAACACAAGTCTGAAGCCTTTGAAAAGTTCAAATAATTTAGAAATAAAGTAGAGAAGCAACTTGGCAAAAGTATTAAAATACTTTGATCTAATTGAGGTGGTGAATACTTGAGTCAAGAGTTTCTGGATTATCTAAATGATAATGGTATATTGTCTCAATGGACTCCGCCGTATACACCACAACTTAATGGTGTATCTGAGAGGCAAAACCGAACCTTGTTGGACATGGTGTTAGTTATATATGAGAGGTGTCCTAAGACAATCGCCTTATGTTTAAACCATTTATATGATAAATGAAGATTCATTATTTGAGTATACATATTTTCATGTATTTGATTAGATCTTAAACTTATTTACTGAATGTCCACAATACGATTCACAGCATGAGAGAATTTGTGATTGGACCATAACTAGTGAGTATTTGTATATGTATAATTGTGATGTATTGGAATTATCCCTAGTCGATGAATTGATGGATTTGGATACCATCAATTCTGTCGAGACTAGCACGAGGTATACTCTTTGGTGTATCCAAGCAGCTGATTCTCACTGGCTGGAGACATTGTAATGTCTGGAGTTAATCGTGGATGCTAGTTATGGTAACTAGTTCATTGGAGTGACCAACTGTAAGACTTCATATGATTCTTTGCATATATGGATATCTCAATGAAGTTCTTACTGCACCTTAAGTGCGATGTTTCTTTGACTTGTGGTATTCAAGTCATCTTGGTCATGGAGACTTATGCTTTGACATCTTAAGCAAGCATCTCTAAGGAGATGTGGACCCGGAATGATTGGGTATAAGTCGAAGTGCCCGAAGGTGTTTGAATAGCCTATAAAGGATTCACCACTCTTTGTGGGGAGATGTATACCCAGGGCCTCTCGTTGGATTGTTACTAATGTCTTTGGCCAAAGCATTACATGTTTAGGGTAATGTACTCTTGGATACATGTGCAGTAACTAGAATCCAAAGGACGAGGAAATCATACTTGGGCTAGGTGTGACATAGTCAACCTAGTGGGGACTTACATAATAGACCATGTCCTGAACCAAGTGGGTATAAGATGCATGAAGGGAACGAGGCATGATTCACTGTGGATGCTCAAAGGTTTCAGAAGTCGTTCTGGAGTCAACTATTGATTTTTCGATTAATTGGGGATCATGATGTACTACTAGGTGCCACTTATGATCGTTCTATAATTAATGATTAATTATAGATGGCCAACATAAACCGGGAACCTATTTGGTCACACGCACAATGAGCGTAATCTGAAGGATTTAAAACGAGTTTGAGAATAAGATTCTCAGATCGAGAGAGACTAGGTTTGGTTGGACCAAACAAAGAGCGAGTATGAAATGATTTCAGTCGCATCGAAAGCATGGATGAGCTGTGTCTTTTGAGACATGACGGATGGACCAAATTGATTTGGTTCTAATCCAATGGTGGAAAATAAACTAAAGTGGTATAGTTTGTTTTAAATGAATGAACCAAAGTTGGTTCGGTTCGTTTTAACTTAAAATAGACCAACGCGGTTTGGTTTATTTTAACTTAAGTTATTGGAGCTGGTTAATGAGTTTTGGTTATGAACCAATAACCGTTAGGAGAACGTGTTCTCTATAAAAACACGGCTTAAGGGTTTTTTGTTGAGAATTAATTGGTTCAAGGGTTTTGGAAACCCTAGCCTCCTTTCCTCTCTTCTCCTTGCCGCCGCCGCCCAAGGGGCTCTTGCCATCGACGACACCTGCTGCTGCCGGCCTCCTGCTGCTGCCGGCGATCCTCCGGCGACCCTCCTTGGCTCCGGTGACCAAGGACTAGCTGACCCTTTTCCTTTCACCGGCGCCAAGTTCTCCACCAAGCCGTCCAATTTTTGGACAGCTTGCTTCCTTCTTGTCGGAGTGTCGCTTGGATGACGCTAGAGCTCCGACAAGAACTTTCTTGTCGAAATTGGATCTCCTGTAATCCTCATAGGTGGAGGACCAAAGATTCACAATCGGTTGATGAATACCTCTTCGGAGAAGCGAGTTTTGAGGACTCATTTTTGCATCCGAATTTTGATTCTGATTGTGATCTTCTCTCGATCACATCATCTTCGACACAAGGCTAGTGACTCCTATGAAGACGAGGCTCGTAGCTTGCCGAAGCTATCCCGACGGTACTCGGCGTGGATACGGATTGAGGTAATTCTAGCGTGAGTTGCTCCGGTTGATTTCATTCCTACTGCACGTGATATGTCAGGTATAACTAATGTAATTTCCTTTTATTGGAAAATTTGAAACTGCGATTATGTCTACACATGATATATCTTGCATGCGTGTAGTGTGTGTATTGTAATAAATTATATTTATTGCTTTTATTTCTTCCACTGTGCACTTGTTTACGAAACATGTTCGAACACACACCCACCGCAGTGCTGGGGAAACCCAACGGTGGTATCAGAGCCAAGTTGTGTTTCGACATAATTGTAAAATTATTTTACAATAGTCATAATTTTATTTATGGAAATTTTCTATGTTTGAAAATTTTAGAAGTATTTATAGAAATTTTCTAATTTTGGAAAGTTTAGAAGTATTTATGGAATCTTCTACTTTTGGAAAGTTTTGAACTATTTATGGAAATTTACATTTTGCAAAAATAATATTTGTGATTATATTTAGGAATTTGTTTCCTAATTTAATCATGATTTAATTTGGGGAATCAAATCTAAAATATATTTTATTTCCATAAATAGTTTTGACAATTTAAAAAATTTATTTCCTAAATTAAATTTGACTTTCCTTAATTAATACTTTCCATAAATAAAATATGTGATTAGATTTGGAAATTTATTTTCTAATTTGATCATGATTTGATTTGGGAAATCAAATCTAAAACATATTTTATTTCCAAAATAATTATGACAAATAAGGAAACTATTTGTACATGTCATAATTGTATGCCATGTAATTGCATTAGATGCATATCATTATGCCATGCGTGTCATGACATGTAGATGTATGCCATGTGTGCCATGTCATGTAGATAATAGTTATTTGCATGCAAAGAGGATGAGACATTAAATCCCTTACACAACATTAAAGCTTACACCTTCCATTAATATGGTTAGAACCAGAGTTCCGTTTCTTGTTTGGGTTGTTGGACTCTTTCCAAGCCCGGCTTGAACATGAACATGTTCGATCCATTGGAATAGTTTATTACTAATATGGTAAGAGTCAGAGGTCAATCGTTAGTTTGGGTTGTTGGACTCTCTCCAAGTCTGGCTAATTGGTTGAATGCGCTCTAATCATATTAAAACTATTTCTCGATTAATGGGTTGGCTTTAACCTAGAGCATCAACTTGTTGGACTCTCTTCAAGGTCGATGTGAAGGGAGGTGAAGTTGGGTGCTATGCATATGATGCATACTTGTTAATGAGTTAACAACCCGATGTATGTGTGAACATTTAATTAATTGATAACACATTGTGATAGTTGCATATATATGATATGCAATTGGTATACTTGATACCTACCATCATAGCTTTGAATGGCTTGTTAGACTCTCTCTAAGGTTATTCATATCTATGTTAGATATCATCCCATTCGGAGATGGACCTACGATCTCCCGAAGTGATTTTAGAGTTTTTAAATTAAAAAAATGAATGAGATTTGTAAATGTATATTGATGTATTTTTCCATCTTTCTCATATATGCTCGATTTGTATTTCTAGGTTAATCGATTGATCATAACGTCTTTTAATTAGCGCTCTATTTTGGATTCGAATAAGTTGACTGGGCCTAACTTCTTGGACTGACTTAGAAACTTGAGAATTGTTCTCAAGGTAGAAAAGCTTGTGTATGTCCTCGAAGAGCCTCTTCCCAATTGTCCTAAGGACGATGCAACTCCAAACCAATTGTTGGCCTATCAGAAACATGTGGCTAATTCTGAACTGGCGAGTTGCATCATGCTAGCCGCGATGGTACATGAGCTGCAAAAGTAGCATGAGCATATGGATGCTAATACCATACTCTTCTATCTTCATGAGTTATTTGATGAGCAAGCGAGATCCAAAAGGTTCGAAGTCTCCAGGATCTTCTTCACCTCTAAGATGCAAGAAGGTTCATCTATAGTGCAGTTTGTGCTAAAGATGAATGGGTACATCAAGCGGCTGGCTACCCTCAGGTTTGTGATGGATCATGAATTAAGTATTGACTTAATTCTACATTGTTTGCCTAAGAGTTTCTCACAATTTGTGATGAACTATCGGATGAACAAACTTGAATCCACTATTCCTGAGCTCCTCAACATGCTGAAAACTGTAGAGCCTTCTGTGAAGCATGAGGAGAAGACAGTTTTGTTAGTTGATTCCTTAAAGAAAGGTTCTAAGAGGAAGTCAAAGGAACAGAAGAAAGAGAGTAAGAAAAAGGCTAAGAAGGCAGAACCAACACAAAAGGGCACTTGCCATCATTGTGGCAAGGAGGGCCACTGGCAAAGAAACTGCAAGATTTATCTTGAGTCCGTGAAGAAGAAGGCATCCGATGCCCCATCCTCTTTAGGTATCTTCGTTATTGATTGTCATTCTATTTCCTTAGACACCTGGGTATTGGATACTGGGTGTGGCTCACATATATGTAATGACATACAGGGGCTAAGGAATAGAAGAAGACTCGTCAAAGGGGAGTCAAATTTGCGAGTAGGAAAAGGAGCAAAGGTTGTTGCGGTCGCCATCGGAACTTATTTGCTAAAGCTCCCTATTGGACTAGTCTTAGAACTGAACAATTTCTATTATGTTCCTTCTTTAATAAAGAACATTGTTTCTATTTTCTGCTTAAATAGAAATGGCTACCATTTGACGTTTAGTAACAATTATTGTTATATAACTTTGAATGACATACTTTATAGGATTGGAACTTTAAGCAATGATATTTATACATTGGATATATCCAGTGACATTTTTAATATTGAAGCAAGCAACAAGCGTGCTCGAAAGGATAATCAATTAGACTCCTACATGTGGCATTGTCGTCTTGACAATGCAAGCAATAAACGCATGTCTGAATTACATCGATATGGAATTCTAGAATCGTTTGAATCTGATTCATTCGATACATGTGAATCATGCTTAAAAAGCAAGATGACCAAGTTACCTTTTACTAGAAAAGGTGAACCAGTGGGAGAGTTACTTGGTCTAATACATACGGATGTATGCATACCTATGACAACTCATGCTCTAGGACGCTATTACACTTGCTCCGTATCTATTTTCATAGAAATCCATACCAATCTGTACTAAAAATTTATTTCCCTATTTTATTAACATTCTGTAATAAAAATTTTCTTATACACTTGACGTATAATGAAATCCATAGAAACTGGCACGCCTTCTATCGTATCGAAAAATATCAAGACTGTATATACCTCATCAGAAACTGATCTACCCCATTTTTACCTTATAAAAAACTGAATTCCTTACCCATTATTTTCACCCTAACAAACTAATGTCATGATTCCATAATTCCCCTTCTCTCAAACTAAGCGGGGAAAGTTGTTATTTCTCTTATTTTTCCTCCCCTTTCCTCACTATAAATATAGATGCAACCCCTACTGCCTGTCACCCTATACCTCCAAGAAAAATGCAACCTCTTTCTTCAATTCCACATCAATGGTTTGCTTCCACCCGCTCCAAAATGTCAAGAGAACAATGCCAATCTCTCTCTTCTCGACTATAACTTCCTTCAAATCTTTATATTATTGCAGTTACATCCACCAAATGCCCTCATTTATCTCTTGTTGGTGCAGGGGCACCAGATAATCGAACCTGTGTTTTGATTATGGCAAAGACACAAAGTTAAGTTTACATCGTTATCTCATGAGCTAAATCGAGTGTGCAGAAAAGTACTAAAGCTAGAGCTGAAGGCTAGCGACACCCGGAGGAAGCCGCGGTGGTCGGGCGACACTCGAGTGACTTCGGAGGGAGCCGAAGGAATCGAGTGGAAGGCCGGAAGTGAGATCTACAAGGTAAGTATCGAGGAAAGCTCGTGTGAGTGAGAGATTGTAAGGTCATGTCCTCTTTACAGGGATGACCATAGGGGGCGATCCGACTAAGACTTCCTGTGGAAGGTCTAGGTCGAGATCGGACGGTTAGAAACCGTCGCATTTATCATTTTCCGAGATAACCCAGTGGAAGTGGCCAGTCTGACATCAAGGCCGATCGATGCTCATCAGTCGACTGATGGGAGTCATCAGTCGACTGATGGAGACGAATCAGCCTTTGTGCTAGGTCAAAACGGATAAACTTTGATGCGACCACTTCGCGATAAAAATTATACAACTTCGTGATCTGTTCCAAGAAAAGAGGAGACATATTCAGAGGCCAAAATCTATAAAAGGAGGGGAGGATTCCAACTCCAAATGACATCAAGTTTATTCTCAAGTGCTCCTACAACGCCAATGCTCCAACACTGTCATAACGCCGACGTGACGACAAGTTCAAATCTCCTTTGTCGACAGCAGTAGCAAGTAATTGTTTTTATTGTATTCTTTGTTTTAATCGTAATGAGGTGAGGTAGGCTTGTTGCCTCATCCTCGTACTTTCGGTTTTGTGATCGTTGTCTCCTACCTCCAACGAGGAGGAGATGTTATAGTGCTTTGCCCTCCGTACGCGGTCTAGGACCGATAGGGCCTTGGAGTAGCAACCGCTGGGTTGTGAACCAAGTAAAAATAAACGTGTCTCTTTATTTTCCGCTGCTCTTACTCATTTAATTATCTACTCGAACGAAACGTCGAAAAGATTTACGATCGCTATTCACCCCCCCCCTCTAGCGATGCTTCTCGATCCAACATCTCTTGGGCACACAAAAGCCTTCTTTCTAGAGCAAATAGAAGCTGATCTATTCTTCTCCATTCATCCCTTTTTCCTAGAAGTGTCTGAGTATTTTTCTATTCCTCTAAATCAATTAAGTCCCAATTCTTTCCTCTTCATGCTAGGATTTTACCTCATCACCTCCTTTTTATCCATTACCCCTTCGACCTTCCTTTTTCACTACTTCTTTCAAGCAAAATCTTCAGAAATAGGTATTTTCTATTTCCAATATTTATCAGACTTTCAATTCCTAACCGACATCCCTTCCTCACACAAAGGATGGAAGGAACACTACTTCTTTGTGCATTCTCCATCCCCCTTCCCTTTTCCCCCTACTTGGTTAACTACTCTTCCTCCTCGCCCTTCCTTATGTTAGTTATATATGAGAGGTGTCCTAAGGTAATTGCTTTATGTTTAAATCATTTATATGATAAATGAAGATTCACTATTTGAGTATACATATTTTCATGTATTTGATTAGATCTTAAACTCATTTACTGAATGTCCATAATATGATTCACAACATGAGAGAATTTGTGATTGGATCACAACTAGTGAGTATCTCTACATGTGTAATTGTGATGTATTGGAATTATCCCTAGTCGATGAATTGATGGATTTGGATACCATCAATTCTGTCGAGACTAGCACGAGGTATACTATTTGATGTATCCAAGCAACTGATTCTCACTGGCTGGAGACATTGTGATATTCGGAGTTAATCATGGATGCTAGTTATGGTAACTAGTTCATTGGAGTAACGAGCCGTAAGACTTCATATGGTTCTCTGCATATATGGATATGTCAATGAATTTCTTACTGCAGCTTAAGTGCGATGTTCCTTTGACTTGCAGTATTCAAGTCATTTTGGTCATGGAGACTTATGCTTTGACATCTTAAGCAAGCATCTCCAAGGAGATGTGGACTTGGAATGATTGGGTATAAGTCGAAGTGCCCGAAGGTGTTTGAATAGCCTATAAAGGATTCACCACTCCTTGTGGGGAGATGTATACCTGTGGCCTTGTTGGGTTCCGTGAGGAAACTTCGACTTCAACTCAATCGCTTGTTCATGGCGATCCCATCGATTAAAAAATTTAATCCTAGACAAAAGGGAACACCTAAGCAACCTTGTCATCGCCGTGCATATTCGCTTAGAGTAATCACTTGAACAAACTTGTTGTCGTTTACCAACCTCTATTCCACAAATAGTCATGCGAATAGATTTATGTACTGATCGTCTTTTTGTGTTTATGTTCGGGATCCAAGTATTATTTAGCCACAACAGAATATATCATGCTCATAATTGAAAAACAAATATAAACATGTAACAAATAAAAATAGAGAATCGATATACCTCGATCTTCTATTGTATGACCTTCCTCCTTTCGGGTGTCATGTGGGCGATGATCTACCAAAAGTTGAAGCTCCTAGATCGCCAATCTTCCTTCCTTGCTCGTTCCGAGCAAGAGGAAGAATAGAAACAAGACTTTTCTCCTTCCTTTAGCCAACCAACAAGCAACAAGGAAGTTACTTGCCGCTGGCCAACAAGGAGAAGGAGAAACAATGGTTGCCGGCCAAAAGCTCCAAGGGAGGACCCTAAGCCTTGGTTTCAACAGCCAAGGAGGAGGAGAAGAGCTGCTATGGATGCCGGCCAAGGTGAGGAAGGGGCTGTAAGGGAACCAGCAAGCTTGAGGAAGAAGAAGATAAGGAAATTGTTTCCTTATTTGGTGCCGCCAAGCTCCTAACACTATCCCCTTGCTTCTTGCCGCCAACTCCAAAGACCCTTGCTTCTCTATTGCTCTCCACGCCAACCCTAAAGGCTCCTTTTATAGAGTTTTAGGAATAAGCCTTGTTTTAATCTCCACCATTGGTTCTAGGGATTTAATCTCAACCGTCGGATCTAGAGATTTAATCTCAACCGTCGGATCTAGAGATTTAATCTCTACCTTTGGATCTAGAGTTTTGTTTCTATCCATTGGATCTAAGCTTCATGAGGTTTTAATAGGCTACAATAGGGACCATGAGGAGGAGTTGGATCTTGGCCACCCAATGGATCAAGCCCACATAAAGTCCGATCCATTAATGATAATCCAATCCACTAAAGGATTATCATTGATCTACCTCACCAACCACCATAAGTTAATATGGGCTCCATATATTATTTGTACATTTTCTCACCGTGTTTAAGATCTCGAATGCCCGTCGATTAATTAATTTACTAACCATTAATTAATCAACATCTAACTCCTTGAGTAGTACCACTTAACCTTTTCATCATGCCGGATCAAGTCCACCTGCAGAGTTTACATGATGAACCTTATGAGCTCCTCAAGGGGACATCATCATCCTAATATTTAGGACACAGTTTCCTTTTATAATCAATGACACACCATATAAATAATATCATTTCCCAACTTACCGAGCCTATCGATTTAATCTATAAATCTCGCCCATTGATAAATCAAAGAAATGAATACTAAGTATATGTGCCCGTTATTATATCGGAATTAATAGCATGTACAATATAATATCTGAGGTCTGATTTGATTATGTAGTCAACAATAAATCGAATCACCTTTAAGTCGGTCCTACTCAATACACACAAAGTGTACTAGTGTGATTCTATGGTCAAGACAAATCAATCCCAAATCACACTACAACCATTCCAATGGTTTGTCTAAAGCCATCTCGGTTGTGAGCCTTTACTTATACTTTATAAGGAACCGATAACATGATCTCCCGTGTGACACCACACACCATGTTATCTATAATGTAATGTATTAGACAATATGCATAGCCATAAAAATATGCAAACAATGATCATGTGATTCTTATTTCAAAATAAAGATGTTCATACAAAAGATAGACTTTTCAGTATACATCCCAACAGATCTCTCGTTGGATTGTTACTAAAGTATTTGGCCAAAGCATTACATGTTTAGAGTAATGTACTCTAGATACATGTGCAACAACTAGAATCCGAAGGACGAGGAAATCATACTTGGGTTAGGTGTGACGTAGTCAGCCTGGTGGGTATTGACACAATAGACCATGTCCTGAACCAAGTGGGTATAAGATGCGTGAAGGGAATGGGGCATGATTTACTATGGCTGCTGAAATGTTTCAGAAGTCGTTCTGGAGTCAACCGTTGATTTTCCAATTAATTGAGAATCATAATATACTACTAGGTGTCACTCATGATTGTTCTATAATTAATGGTTAATTATAGACAGGCAATATAAATCGGGAACCTATTTGGTCACACACACAACGAGAGTAATCAAAAGGATTTAAAACGAGCTTGAGAATGAGATTCTCATAACAAGAGAAACTAGATTTGGTTGGACCAAACAAGGAGCGAGCATGAAATCATTTTAATCGCAACGGAAGCATGGATGGGCCGTGTCTTTTGAAGACATGATGGATAAACCAAATTGGTTTGGTTCTAATCCAATGGTGAAAAATAAACCAAAGGGGTTTGGTTTGTTTTAAATAAATAAACCAAAGTTGGTTTGATTCGTTTTAACTTAAAATAGACCAACACAGTTTGGTTTATTTTAACTTAAGTTATTCGAGCGCGTTAACGGGGTTTTGTTATGAACCAATAACCGTTAGGAGAATGTGTTCTCTATAAAAACATGGCTTAAGGGTTTTTCGAGGGAGAATTAATTGGTTCAAGGGTTTTGGAAACCCTAGCCTCCTTTCCTCTCTTCTCCTTGCCATCGCCGCCCAAGGGGCTCTTGCCGCCGATGCCACTTGCTGCCTCTGGCCTCCTACTACTGTCGGCAATCCTCCAGCGACCCTCCTTGGCTCCGGTGACCAAGGACCAGTCGACCCTTTTCCTTTGGCCGACGCCAAGTCCTCCACCAAGCTATCTAGTTTTTGGACAGCTTGCTTCCTTCTTGTCGGAGCATTGTTTGGATGGGGTTTGGAGCTCCGACAACAACTTTATTTCCGGGGATTGGATCTCCGGCAATCCTCATAGGTAGAGGACCAAGGATTCATCAATCGGTTGACGAATACTCTTCGAAGAAGCGAGTTTTGGGGACTTGTTTTTGCATCCGAATTTTGATTTGGATTGTGATCTTCTCTCAATCACATCGTCTTTGACACGAGGCTAGTGACTCCTACGAAGATGAGGCTCATAGCTTGACGAAGCTATCCCGACGGTACTCGGCGTGGATACGAATAGAGGCAATTCAAGCGTGAGTTGCTCCGGTTGATGCCATTCCCGTTGCACGTGATATGTCAGGTATAACTAGCGTAATTTTCTTTTATTGCAAAATTTAAAACTGTGATTATGTCTACACATGATGTATCGTGTGGTGTGTGTTGTAATAAATTAGATTTATTGCTTTTATTTCTTCTGTTGTGCACATGTTTACGAAACATGTTCGAACACACATCCGCCGCGGTGCCGGGGAAACCCAACATTGATATCAGAGCCAAGTTGTGTTTCGACATAATCGTAAAATTATTTTGCAATAGTCATAATTGTATTTATAGAAATTTTCTATTTTTGAAAAGTTTAGTGGAAATTTTCTAATTTTGGAAAGTTTAGAAGTATTTATGAAAATCTTCTACTTTTGGAAAGTTTAGAAGTATTTATGGAAATTTACACTTTCCATAAATAATATATGTGATTAGATTTGGAAATTTGTTTCCTAATTTAACCATGATTTGATTTAGGGAATCAAATCTAAAACATATTTTATTTCCATCAATAGTTTTGACAATTTAGGAAATTTGTTTCCTAAATTAAATTTGACTTTCCTTAATTAACACTTTCCATAAATAAAATATGTGATTAGATTTGGAAATTTATTTCCTAATTTAATCATGATTTGATTTGGAAAATCAAATCTAAAACATATTTTATTTTCAAAATAGTTATGACAAATAAGGAAACTATTTGTACATGCTATAATTGTATGTCATGTAATTGCATGCGATGCATAGCATTATGCCATGTGTGTCGATGTACATGCCATGTATGCCATGTACCATGCCATGTAGATAATAGTTATTTGCATGTAAAGAGGATGAGATATTAAAACCCTTACACAATATTAGAGCCTACACCTTCCATTAATATGGTTAGAACCGGAGTTCTATTTCTTGTTTGGGTTGTTGGACTCACTCCAAGCCCGACTCGAACCTGGACATGTTCAAATCATTGGAATAGTTTAACACTAATATGGTAAGAGTCAGAGGTCAATCGTTAGTTTAGGTTGTTGGACTCACTCCAAGCCTGACTAATTGGTTGAATGCACTCTAACCATGTTAAAACTATTTCGCAATTAATGGGTCGGCTCTAACTTGGAGCAACGATTTGTTGGACTCACTCCAAGGTTGATGTGAAGAGAGGTGAAGTTGGGTGTTATGCATATGATGCATACTTGTTAATGTGTTAACAACCTAATGTATGTGTGAACATTCAATTAGTTGATAGCACATTGTGATAGTTACATATACGTGATATGTAATCGGTATACTTGATACCTACCATCATATCTAAGAATGGCTTGTTGGACTCACTCCAAGGTTGTTCTTATCTATGTTGGATATCAACCCATTCGGAGATGGACCTAAGATCTCCCGAATTAATTTTGAGGGTTTTTGATTTCGAAAAATGAATGGGATTAGATAAATGTATGTTGATGCATTTTAAATCATCTTTCTCATATATACTCGATTTGTATTTCTAGGTTAATCGCTTGATCATGATGTCTTTGAATTTGTGCTCTATTTTGAATTCGAATAAATTGACTGGGCTGAACTTCTTGGACTGGCTTAGAAACTTGAGAATGTTCTCAAGGTAGAAAAGCTTGCGTATGTCCTCGAAGAGCCTCTTCCCACTCGTCCTAGTGATGATGCAACTCTGGACCAATTGTTGGCCTATCAGAAACATGTGAGTGATTCTGAACTAGTGAGTTGTATCATGATAGATATCGATGGTACCCGGTGAAGCGACATGAGCATATGGATGCTCATACCATAGTCTTTCATCTTTATGAGCTGTTTGATGAGCAAGTGAGATCCGAAAGGTTCGAAATCTTCAAGCTCCTCTTCACCTCTGAGATGCAAGAAGGTTCATCTGTGGTACTGCTCAACATACTGAAGACTGTGGAGCCTTCTATAAAGCATAAGCAAGGGATGGTGTTGTTAGCTAGTTGATTCCTCAAAGAAAGGTTCTAGGTGGAAATCAAAGAAACAACACAAGGGGAAGAAGAAGGCAGAACCAGCTCAAAAAGACACTTGCCATTATTGTGGCAAGGAGGGTCATTGGCAAAGAAACTGCAAGATTTATCTTGAGTCCATGAAGAAAAACAAGACATATGATACCCCATCTTCTTCAGATATCATCGTTATTGATTATCATTCTATTTCCTTAGACACTTGGGTATTGGATACTGGGTGTGGCTCACATATATGTAATGACATACATGGGCTAAGGAATAGTAGAAGACTCGTCAAGGAAGAGTCAAATTTACGTGTTGGGAATGGAGCAAAGGTTGCTGCACTCGCCATCGGAACATATTTGTTGAAACTCCCTACAGGACTTGTCTTAGAACTGGACAATTGCTTTTATGTTCCTTTGTTGATACATAACATCATTTCTATTGCTTGTTTGAATAGAAATGGGTACCGTTTAACTTTTAGTAACAATTGTTGTTAGATAACTTTGAATGACATTTTTTATGGGACTGGAACTTTAAGCAATGATATTTATACGTTGGACGTATCCAGTGACATTTTCAATATCGAAGTGAGCAACAAGTGTGCTTGAATAGATAATCAATTAAACTCCTACATGTAGCATTGTCGTCTTGGTCATGTGAGCAAGAAATGCATGTCCGAATTACACCGATGTAGAATTCTGGAATTGTTTGAATTAGATTCATATGATACATGCAAATCATGCTTAAAGGGCAAGATGACCAAGTTACCTTTTACTAGAAAAGGTGAACCGGTGGGAGAGTTACTTGGTCTAATACATACTGATGTATGTGGACCTATGTCAACTCAAGCTTTAGGAGGCTATAGCTACTTCATTACCTTCACCGATGATCACTCACAGTTTGAGTATGTGTTCTTGATGAAACACAAGTATGAAGCCTTTGAAAGGTTCAAAGAATTCAGAAATGAAGTAGAGAAATAACTTGGCAAGAGTATTAAAATACTTCGATCGGATCGAGGTGGTGAATACTTGAGTCAAGAGTTTCTGGATTATTTAAGGGACAATGGTATATTGTCTCAATGGACTCCGCTGTATACACAACAACTTAATGGTGTATCTGAGAGGCGAAATCATATTTTGTTGGACATGGTCAGGTCAATAATGAATCACGCGAATCTTCCTAAGTTCTTTTGAGGCTATGCACTTCAGACAGCTATTTACTTGCTAAATAGAATCCCGACCAAGGTAGTCTCTATTACTCCATATGAGATATGGGCTAGTAAGAAACCTCATTTATCTTACTTGAAGATATGGGGTTGTCCTGCTTATGTGAAGCGGACTATGTCAGACAAATTGGATGCTAAGTCTGATAAATGTCTATTTATTGGATACCCTAAGGAAACGAGGGGTTACCAATTCTATCATCCTGTGGAATAAAAGGTGTTTGTTTCAAGGAATGTTGTGTTTCTAGAGAAAGAGTTTCTCTTGCAAGAAAATAGTGGAAGCATTGTTGAACTTGAGGAGGTTCAAGAGACTTCAATAGACATTGAGGAGATACCTGGTCAAGAACCTCAACCGATAACTCATAGTGATGAGACATCGACTGAACCTATTGTGACACCACATCTTCATAGATCTGGTGGAACACACAACATTCCCAAGAGATATGGATTTCTCGTAAATGAATTGAATGACATGTTACTCATTGACGATGAGGAGCCTACCAGTTATGAAGAAGTTTTGAAATGTTCAGAAAGGGACAAATGGCTTGAAGCCATGAAGTTGGAAATAGATTCCATGTATGAAAATCAAGTTTGGAACTTGGTGGACTCACCTGAAGGCATTAAGCCTATAGGGTGCAAGTGGGTTTTCAAGAAGAAAATAAACATGGATGGTAATGTGATTACCTATAAGGCTAGATTGGTGGCGAAAGGGTATCGTCAAAAGTAAGGTGTTGATTATGACGAGACCTATTCACCTGTTGCTATGCTTAAATCCATTCGGATGCTCTTGGCCATAGCGGCTCATTATGATATTAGATATGACAGATGGATGTGAAAACAACTTTCCTTAATGGAAACCTACTCGAGGACGTGTATAAGATACAACATGAGGGTTTCACATCGGTTGATAAAATCAAGGTATGCAAACTGCGATGGTCCATATATGGACTGAAGCAAGCATCCAGGAGCTAGAATATCCTTTTTGATGAGACAATCAAAAGGTTTGATTTCTCACAAAATCCGGACGAACCTTGTGTGTACAAGAAGGTTAGTGGGAGTGCAGTCGTGTTCCTAGTATTGTATGTCGATGACATATTACTTATAGGAAATGATGTTTTTGTCATACAGTCAATTAAAATTAGTTGTTCAAGACTTTCTCCATGAAAGACCTGGGAGAAGCAACCTACATCCTCGGGATTAAGATCTATAGGGATAGATTGAATCGGTTGCTTGGTCTTTCACAGTCTACATATATAGACCGAGTGCTAAAGAGGTTTAGTATGTCGGAATCCAAGAAAGGTTTTCTACCCATCAGGCATGGGATACACCTTTCGAAGTCTATGTGTCCGCGCACAGAAGACGAGAGGATTTTCATGAATAAGATTCCCTATGCATCCACAATAGGATCTATCAAGTATGATATGTTATGTATGAGGCCCGATGTATTGTATGCTCTGAGTGTCACGAGAAGATACCAATCTCATCCAGAAATGGATCATTGGCCGACTGTTAATGTTAGTGAAAGCCCTAGAGCCAATCATATGATGATTGTTGTATGGACTTTATTGTATCATATTCCTATTTATAAAGGCATGGTTATTATATTTACTTGTATTGGTGCCAAATAACTAAATATAATAATGTCCTTGAGTAGTAGGTTCTTATCTATATCAATCGATTGGTTGAATCGATAATGAGATGATATAGAGAACACTACTCTTAATCATTCCTAGTCGAGTATTAACATTCAGGGACAATGTTAATGCGTAGAGACTAGCATGTAGGTCAACAAGATGACTTGATCTCACAAGTCATGGATATGAGATATCAAGTTGACACATGGGTATGCATTGGAGAATGTATCTTGAATGACCCGCCATGAGAAAGTATCATGGATCGTTATATGAGTGTCATATACTTTCTCATGTGGCTATTAGTATGACTATTAGTCCTTAGACCTGAAGTCACCATGGTTCCCTACATAATGAATTGCATACTTTGGCTTCGTCAAACGTCACCCGTAAATGGGTGGACTATAAAGGCGATTACTGGGTATGTAACGAATTATGCGGAGGGATGTGAGTGTTGTAGATGGGATCTATCCCTCCTATATGACGGGGGCGACATCGATATTCTTGATAGAGTGAGACCACGAAGTGCATGGCCATGCCCAAATGAGTCAATATGAGATATTGAGCTCATTTGATTAGAGTGAGTCTACTTGGAGTTCAAGATTTAGATTGTACCGAGGATGACACGGTCTATGCCTCGATTGGTCAATCTAGATGTCAAGGATAGAGGACATTGTCACATATTGTGAGAGTCACAATTAGTAGTCACAAAGGTGATGTTGGAGCTCAACATTCTTGTAACTTGGGTAGCAATGATGTGTTGCTAGATACCGCTCATTGCTTATGTTCCTAAATCGGTTTAGGGACATTGCCAACGTTACAAGAACCTATAGGGTCACACACATAAGAGCAATTAGATGGAGATTAGGTTCATATGATGAACCATGAGGATTAGGTTCATGGGATGAACCAAATTGGATTAAGAGTAATCCAAATTAGACTAATTGAGTTAGACTCAAGTTGATTCAAGTGTTGAATGAGTCTAATTGAGATTTGATTCATCAAATCAATCTAAATTAATGAATAGAGATTCATTATATTAAATTGACTTGAGTCAAGTGGTTAGATTTGATCAACCATGGGAGATTAGAGGTCAAGTTTGACTTGACTTGAGAGGGAAGTTGAAAGGTCAAGTTTGACTTGACCAAATGCCATGTCATGATGATGACTAGGCATGGCGGCCAATGATGATGCTCCACATCATCATTGACTTGTCAATTAGTGCCACATCATGAGGGAGACCAAGGGTCATGGGAGTTACATGCATGCATGTAACTCCCTCCATGAAGTGGCGGCCACCATTTGGGGGTTATGTGAGTGAAAATTCATTTTGTGAGTAATCACTCATTACTTCATCTTCTTCCTTGGGAATTTTCCTCTCAAGCTCTCCCTCTCCTTCCTCTCTTTGGCCGAACCAACCAAGGAGTGCTAGCACACTCAAGGTTGAGTTTTCTTCCACCTATTGCTTGTGTGGATACCATAGAGGAGTGTGCACTTGACACTCTCGAGTTCCGGCGGACTTTGGACGAGCGGGATTTGCGAAGGGCATCGCATCAAGGGTAACATCCTTATCTCTTAGTTCTAAGGTAGATCTAGAGGATTTTGTAAGCACATACATGTAATTAGTTTTATTCTTGCGGATCAGTGGTAGGACTTCGGGTTTCATAGCAAAAGCGGTTTTTGCGGCCCGGAAAAGCCCAACAGTTAAGACGATCCATAAGTACTCGAGAAGAACTAAGGATGTGTTCCTAATATATGGAGAAAGAGACATGGTGATACGCGGGTATACGGATGTCATCTTCGCATGCATAAGGATGATTCCAGGTCTCAGTCTGGGTACGTGTTCACCTTGAATGGAGGCGTAGTGAGTTAGAAAAGTTCCAAACAAGACACTATAGCGGATTCTACCACAGAGGAAGAATACATTGCAGCTTCGGAAGCAGCAAAGGAAGCGGTTTGGATCAAGAAGTTCATTTATGAACTGGGTGTGGTTCCAACCATTGTTGAAGCAATATCGATTTACTGCGACAACAATGGAGCGATTGCACTGGCCAAAGAGCCAAGGTCTCATCAACGATCCAAACATGTGCTTCGTCACTATCATCTGATCAGAGAGATTATCAGTAGGATTGAAATTCAAATCGAGAAGATTCCCACTGAAAAGAACTTAGCGGATCCTTTAACTAAGGCCTTACTTCAAAGTAAGTTTGAGGGCCATGTTTGGGCTTATAGTATTGGATACCGCAGTGATTGGCATTAGGCTAAGTGGGAGTTTGTTAGTTATATATGAGAGGTGTCCTAAGGCAATCGCCTTATGTTTAAACCATTTATATGATAAATGAAGATTCACTATTTGAGTATACATGTTTTCATGTATTTGATTAGATCTTAAACTCATTTACTGAATGTCCATAATACGATTCACAGTATGAGAGAATTTGTGATTGGATCACAACTAGTGAGTATCTCTTCATGTGTAATTGTGATGTATTGGAATTATCCCTAGTCGATGAATTGATGGATTTGGACACCATCAACTCCGTCGAGACTAGCATGAGGTATACTCTTTGGTGTATCCAAGCAGCTGATTCTCACTGGCTGGAGACATTGTGATGT
Source organism: Wurfbainia villosa (assembly GCA_025175895.1). Classification (NCBI taxonomy): domain Eukaryota; kingdom Viridiplantae; phylum Streptophyta; class Magnoliopsida; order Zingiberales; family Zingiberaceae; genus Wurfbainia; species Wurfbainia villosa. Next base: position 64,731,816 of record CM045994.1, on the reverse strand, counting down.
CTGGAGTTAATCGTGGATGCTAGTTATGGTAACTAGCTCATTGGAGTGACCAGCTGTAAGACTTCATATGGTTCTCTGCATATATGGATATGTCAATGAAGTTCTTACTGCAGCTTAAGTGCGATGTTCCTTTGACTTGCGGTATTCAAGTCATCTTGGTTATAAAGACTTATGCTTTGACATCTTAAGCAAGCATCTCCAAGGAGATATGAACCCGGAATGATTGGGTATAAGTCGAAGTGCCCGAAGGTGTTTGAATAGCCTATAAAGGATTCACCACTCCTTGTGGGGAGATATATACCCAGGATCTCTCGTTGGATTGTTACTAAAGTCTTTGGCCAAAACATTACATGTTTAGAGTAATGTACTCTTGGATAGATGTGCAGTAACTAGAATTCGAAGGACGAGGAAATCATACTTGGGTTAGGTGTGACGTAGTCAGCCTGGTAGGGGCTGACACAATAGACTATGTCCTGAATCAAGTGGGTATAAGATGCGTGAAGGGAACATGACACGATTCACTATGGCTGCTGAAAGGTTTCAGAAGTCGTTTTGGAGTCACCGTTAATTTTTCGATTAATTGAGGATCATGATGTACTACTAGGTGCCACTCATGATCGCTCTATAATTAATGGTTAATTATAGATGACCAACATAAATCGGGAACCTATTTGGTCACACGCAGAACGAGCATAATCCAAAAGATTTAAAACGAGCTTGAGAATGAGATTCTCAGAACGAGAGAAACTAAATTTGGTTGGACCAAACAAGGAGCGAGCATGAAATCGTTTCAGTCGCAATGGAAGCATGGATGGGTCATGTCTTTTGAAGACATGATGGATAAACCAAATTGGTTTGGTTCTAATCCAATGGTGGAAAATAAACCAAAGGGGTTTGGTTTGTTTTAAACGAATGAACCAAAGTTGGTTCGGTTCGTTTTAACTTAAAATAGACCAACATGGTTTAGTTTATTTTAACTTAAGTTATTGGAGCGGGTTAACGGATTTTAGTTATGAACCAATAACCGTTAGGAGAATGTGTTCTCTATAAAAACACGGCTTAAGGGTTTTTCGAGGGAGAATTAATTGGTTCAAGGGTTTTGGAAACCCTAGCCTCCTTTCCTCTCTTCTCCTTGCCGCCGCTGCCCAAGGGGCTCTTGCCGCCGATGCCACCTGCTGCCACCGGCCTCTTACTGCTGTCGGTGATCCTCCGACAACCCTCCTTGGCTCTGGTGACCAAGGACTAGCCGACTCTTTTCCTTTTGTCGGCGCCAAGTCCTCCACCAAGCTGTCCAGTTTTTGGACAGCTTGCTTCCTTCTTGTCGGAGCATCGTTTGGACGGCGTTTGGAGCTCCGACAACAACTTTCTTGTCGGGGATTGGCTCTCCGGCAATACTCATAGGTGGAGGACAAAGGATTCGTTAATCGGTTGATGAATATCTCTTCAGAGAAGCGAGTTTTGGGGACTCGTTTTTGCATCCGAATTTTGATTTGGATTGTGATCTTCTCTCGATCACATCGTCTTTGACACGAGGCTAGTGACTCCTACGAAGACGAGGCTCGTAGCTTAGTGAAACTATCCCGATGGTACTCAACGTGGATACGGATAGAGGCAATTCTAGCGTGAGTTGCTCTGGTTGATACCATTCTCATTGCACATGATATGTCAGGTATAACTATTGTAATTTCCTTTTATTGCAAAATTTGAAACTGCGATTATATCTACACATGATGTATCTTGCATGCGTGTGTGTTGTAATAAATTAGATTTATTACTTTTATTTCTTCCGTTGTGCACATATTTATGAAACATGTTCGAACACACACCCGCCGCGGTGCCGGAGAAACCCAACACCTTAGGCCTCTATCGAGAAAATGAAGAATATCAAATGATGTCCCTACTATTATCAAAAGAGTAATTTAACTTAAACTAGCTATTGACCCAACCAACACTTTCACTAATCAGATCCAACTATCCCCTGCAGTCGACTGGCACACTAGGTAATGGCTCTTCTTACCATATTTCTACATACTCTTATAATAGATATAAGCTTTACTCATTTTCGTTTTTCAAAATCACTGCAACAACAAGCTGCTAGCCATGCTCCACCATCTTCCCATTACAAATCCTACCGAGCTCCATCCTCGCAACTCAACACTTCCCATCCAACCTTTGCCTCCCTACCAAACTCCACAAAGACTTCTCTCTTCCCCCCTGTTGGACTTTCCGAGCCAGAAACTGCTATGCTATGAAACCAAGTCCGACCACGGATCCGCAAAAGATATATTAAAATAAAAATATGTATGTGCTAAGTAAACCTATATCTACCTTAGATCTAGAAGTTGAGAGTGTTACCCTCGATGCGACGCCCTTCGCAAATCCCGCTCGTCCAAATAGCTTGCCGGAACTCTAGAGTGTCAAGTGTACACTCCTCTATTGGTATCCACACAAGAAATAGGTGGAGAAAAGAAACCTAGAGTGTGCTAGCACCCTTAGAAGTTTTGGCCAAGGAGGAGAGGGGAGCTTGAGAGGATGATCCAAGGAAGAAGATGAAGTTCTAGTAACTCACAAAAATGAATTCATCCATCAAATGGAGTGCCGACCACTTCATGACTTGGGGGGTTACATGCATGCATGTAACTCCAAGAGCCAATGGCTCTTGGTCTCCCTCATGAGGTGGCACCACATGATAAGTCAATGATGATGTGGAGCATCATCATTGGCCGGCCATGCCAAGTCATCATCATGACATGACATTTGGTCAAGTAAAACTTGACCTTTCATCTTCCCTCTCTAGTCAAGTCAAACTTGACCTCTTATCTCCCATGGTTGATAAAATCCAATCACTTGATTCAAGTCGATTTGATTTAATGAATCTCTATTCATTAATTTAAATTGACTAAATGAATCAAATCTAAATTAGACTCATTCAACACTTGAATCAACTTGAGTCTAACTCAATTAGTCTAATTTGGATTACTCTTAATCTAATTTGGTTCATCCCATGAACCTAATCCTCATGGTTCATCATATGAACCTAATCTCCATCTAATTGCCCTTTGTGTGTGACCCTATAGGTTCTTGTAACGTTGGCAATGTCCCTAAACCGATTTAGGAACATAAGCAATGAGCGGTATCTAGAAACACATCATTGCTACCCAAGTTACAAGAATGTTGAGCTCTAACATCACTTTTGTGACTACTAATTGTGACTCTCACAATATGTGACAATGTCCCTCTATCCTTGACATCTAGATTGATCAATTGAGGTATAGACCGTGTCATCCTCGATGCAATCTATATCTTGAACTCCAAGTAGACTCACTCTAATCAAATGAGCTCAATATCTCCTATTGACTCATTTGGGCATGACCATGCACTTCGTGGTCTCACTCTATCAAGAATAACGATGTCACTCCTGGCCATATAGGAGGGATAGTTCCCATCTACATAACTCACATCCCTCCGCATAATTTGTTACATACCCAGTAATCGCCTTTATAGTCCACCCATTTACGGGTGACGTTTGACGAAGCCAAAGTATGCAACTCCTTATATAGGGAACCATGGTGACTTCAGGTATAAGGACTAATAGTCATACTAATAGCCACATGAGAAAGTATATGACACTCATATAACGATACATGATACTTTCTCATGGCGAGTCATTCAGTCTACATTCTCCAATGCATACCCATGTGTCAACTTGATATCTCATATCCATGACTTGTGAGATCAAGTCATCGTGTTGACCTACATGCTAGTCTCTATGCATTAACATTGTCCCTGAATGTTAATACTTGACTAGGAATGATTAAGAGTAGTGTTCTCTATATCATCTCATTATCGATTCAACCAATCGATTGATATAGATAAGAACCTACTACTCAAGGACATTATTATATTTAGTTATTTGGCACCAATACAAGTAAATATAATAACCATGCCTTTATAAATAGGAATATGATACAATAAAGTCCATACAACAATCATCACATGATTGGCTCTAGGGCTTTCACTAACACCCCCCCCCCCACCATTCCCGATTTGCCAGATTCCCTCCTATCCAGCATTAACAAGGTTAGCATACATCTCCTTTATCCCTTTTTACTTGACACTAATATCTATTTTTGCAGGGCATCACAAGTATAACTCATTTAAACACTCAATGGGCTAAATACACTAATATCCTAAAGAAAAAGCTACAAGAATGTCAAAATAGAGAACTAGCATTACAATAAGCTTATCAAAGACTTGAAAGAGAACTACAAGCTTCCCACATAAAAGCACAAGCCGATCGAGCAGAATTGTCAACCCTTCATTTTCAAGCAAATTATTTACAAAATACTCTAGATATTCTAAAAGCTCACCCATCTCAAGAAGGAACCAGCGCTACCCCTGAAACTTTCGGGTCCTCAGTCGCCATCAATGACATGTTCCTAAGACCAAGGTATTGCTTTTCTGCAATGGGGTTTCCAAGATTATATTTATCAATTCTGATTAGCAAGCTATCCACCCCCTGAACATTCCACTAATTTTTTAGATATAGGCAATACAATTGACCGTACTCCATCGGACTTGCTATCTTTTCCTTTTCCTTCTAATGTTGAAAAAATGTAACCACTTGTATTCAATGTAACATTTGCAATATAGTATGTTTCTTAGCCTACATTGTAATATTTTTAAAAGAAAGAATACAAATTTTACAACTTTTATCTACAGAAATAAGAGAGAAACAATACACATTCCATGATCTTGCTAAAAACCTTTCTTGACCATCCTTTAAGTAATAAGGTCCTATTCCTGCTCAATTCTCCACATGGAAAGGGCCCTCCTGTTGGGGATTCGGTGACCGCTAGAGGGGGGTGAATAGCTCGTTTGATGCGTCGATGGAATTCGTTCGCGATTGTATCTACAAATCGTGTTAGTGCACAGTGGAATAATAATAATAACAATAATACACGAGACACAATAACAAACACTACACAAGATATAATGTGGTTCGGAACCGAACAATTCCTACTCCACTGATCGAGCTCTAGCGATGCCACAAACACCACTAAACAATAAACTCCTTCTCGACAACACCTCGGAGGCGGAGAAACCTCGTACAATAACTCTTACAACAGTAAGAAACAAATACAAGCAAGATACAAATGAAATACACAACAAATAAAGAAAACAACACTTTACAATTGCTCTTTTGATTGCTTGTTTGATGGTTGCTTGAAATGCACTTGGAGACCCTGATTTGCAGCAGCAAATCACCCTAAGACTCTTTAAGATCCGGTTGCAAAATCCTCCTCCACGAGCTTCCTTTATAGCTGCTGTCTGGGTTAGATTTCGCCTATCAGTTGATTGCTTGGGACCATTAGTCGACTGATGACACTGTTGCTGTGAGACAACGGTGTGATCCACGCTAGAAAAATCCAACGGATAGGATATCAATCGACTGATGGAGCCTTCACTCGACTGCTAACCCCAACAGTTGAGTCCGACTCCATTCTGTGCCCGAATTCTCGAGCACCAATCGACTGATCACCAGATTAGTCGACTGCTAGGGCACTCCCTGTAGTCAAACCCTAGTTGACTCACTCCAGTCGACTGTCCATAGGTCCCGGTGGACTGATATACCTCAAACATGAGGTTTTACCCCAAGTATGGTGCCCCCATACTTGCTAGACCACCCTTATCCTAGAGCTAAGCCTTCTAGCCATCTCCGTCAGCCTCATGCCTATCGGATCCCTCCAAGTCATCCATACGCTAGCCTTCAGGTGCTTTCATCGACTATGTCATGCTAAAGGTGTCTACACCGCCAAGGCACATTGGACTTACGCTGCCAAAACTCCGCTTGGACTTTACACCACCAACCATTGGACTTATGTTGCCAAGACTTCACCCTTGGACTTTACGCCGCCAATATCAAACCCCTTGGACTTCTCAAATGCTAAGACTCAAGCTTGGACTTTCCCTTGCCAACCCATGTTGGACTTTCCATGCCAAGTTCTCAAGACTTGGACTTTCCTTTGCCAAGACCCATGCTTGGATTTTCCTTGCCAACCCATGTTGGACTTTCCCTTGCCAAGACCCATGCTTAGACTTTACATGCCAAATACTCAAGACTTGGACTTTCCCAATGCCAAGTGTCCCACTTAGACTTTCCATGCCAAGTACTCATGACTTGGACTTTACCATGACAATGGTCAAACCATCATCAAACATCAAATGTGACCAGGGTCGATTGCATCAACAATCTCCCCAACATATGTTAGACATCCATGTCAAACATCAAAACACTTACTCGAGTCAAACTCGAGTCCGGTCAATCATGACCTGGGTTGATTGCACCAACAATCTTCCCCTTTTTGATGTTTGACAAAAACACCCTTGAGTTAGGCCCCTAACTCAAATTCCCTTACCAATTATCCCAAATTGGTAATTTCAACATTCTCCCTCTTTTTGACATACATCAAAAAGGTTCACCCAAGGAGGTCAATGTCTCATATCCAATGAGATCTTACAATCTCCCCCTTTGGTCCAAAAATACCTAGGATGCCTACAATCTTTCTAGTGATAAGTCCCATATCACTCAAGAGAGACAATCCTACACACTCTCCCAATTTTCAAATTGGGCATCTCAAAATCCCATTTCTCCCTCTTATGAGGAAAAATAACATCCATCATCCCATGATGGATACCTCCCCCTAAAGGCTTGCTCCCCCTTGACCATTGCACCAACAATGTCCTTGGGAAGTCCCTATGCCAATAGGAAGCCATCAAAATTAAGGTTTAAAGTTCAACATTGAACTTTCCCATACCTCAAATTTGATATATCACCCTAACAACTCTCCTAATTCATATCCAATATATTTTCACCCTTTATAATGCTTCCCAAAGCATATCCTAGGGTTAGGAGTGGTTAGGGAATCTTACTGTAGCTGAAAATAGGCTAAACAACCTTGTTTTTCCTGAAATCAGCCTGGCAGTCGACTTTATAAGGAATCAGTTGACTTTCATGCCCATCAGTCGACTGCCAACAAGGGCAGTCGACTGATAACTGAAAAATCCAATTTTCAATTATCATAAATGAAATTCAAAAATTCATAAATAATTATACGTAATTTGAAAAATCATGAAATTTCATACGTAAAATACTTATGACCAATACAATGGGTGAAAAATGTTAGAAAAATATTTTACCCATAAAATAACGAAATTGATACAAAGTTCAAAAGTGAAGAAAAACTTCATTGTTTTAGCTCACTTTGTATCAACTTCATCAATGGTGATTGCTATCAAAAGATAGACTTCACCAAGGTTTTCTAAAATGATTTTAAAATATTTTTGAAAACCTATATTGGATCATGTTCCTTGGGCTTAATGTACATGACTTGAACATAAGCTTTCCCAATGATCCACTAATAATATTAGATGAGTTTTAGTTCATCTAGATGCAAAAACTATGCACCTTGAACTTAACTCATATCCTAACATCTCACATGTATCTAAGGTGTATAAATACACATATATGTCAATTAGATGTGAGATGTGAGTTTTGGTTTATCTTAAACTAAGGCCTCATGCATTTTCTAAGGCAACCCTACTTGATTCCCTTATACATGGGACTTCAAGTCATGCCATAATCCTTAAATCAATTTTAATTACTTTAAATGCATGAATGATCATGGCATAAATGATAGCATAATTAAGCATGACCAATGATCATGATGTCATGGCATATGATATAATCTAAATATACATGACATTAAACACTAACCCTAAACATACTCATGACATTTGATATGATTAAAGACAAATATGATGTCATGGCATGTTATATGACAATCAAGCATGACACATAAAAGATATAGGTATATAATATCTAAGTTTTAATATTAATTTCCATTTGATATTATTAATCTCATTTTTTCATATTATCAATTATTCCCAAAGTGTGCCAAAACCCAAAATGCCACACTAAGACCTCTAAACCTAAATTGTGTCAATTTGATTGATTTTTCATAATCTTCAAAGTATATTGGCACATCCTAAAATCTTTTAGGATATAAAAATCAACCCTATTTCCAAGGTATCCATAACCTTGAAAATAACCTAAAGTGCCACCTTTTCCATGGTTAGGTTAACTACTCTTCCATTTAAAGTTGGCACACCTAACCCATTTAGCGTGAATCAATTACGCTCTTAGGAACCCAATACCTATTGGAGCTCCTTGGGTTAATTAGGTATTCCTTAGGGATAACCTCCCTAGTTACCCTCCTAATGACCCTTTTAGGCTTGTTAGCCTTGGTCATTGTGGTCTTTCCATGGTTAACTCTAGGGGTGACTCCCCTTGTAACCTTCTTAGTGGCTTCCCTAAGTTTCTTCGAAACCCTAGCCACTAGGCACATACCTTGTTACCCTTATGGATGACTTCCTTGGTTTTTCTAGACCTAGATTGTGTTCCATAATCGAATGGAACATTGTAGGTCTTTTTGGGCTTAATCTTGCCCTTGGATTGTTCTTGATTTCTAGGTCTTTGACTTTGACTTCTAGACTCTAGACTTTGACCATTTGACCCTTTTATTTGGTTTTGCATAATCCTAAGGGTCTTCTCTAATTTTTCAAGTCTTGACCTCAAGACTTGATTTTCAAACTCTAATTGCCCAATTTTTGATTTTTCATTTGGTCTTTGGGCATGGTTCTTCCTAGGCATATGCCTAGTCCATTTGGGGTTAAAACCTAGGTGGTCTTCAATTTTTCTAATAGATGCCTTAGGTAAAATATTTTTAGGGACATTAGTCCCAAATTTCTCCTTATTCCTAAGGTTGACCTTCTTAGCTCCTAAACAATATTCCCTATTTCTAGCATGCTCTTTATGATAAATAGCAACATTCGACATTGTTTCTAGCATGCTTTTGATGAGTAATGGCAAGTGAATTGAAATTCCTAGCATGCCTTTGCCTATTAACTAAAGAAGAAGCATTATTTAATTTTACCTTAGGGATCGCTTTAGAAGCTCCCCCTACACGTGATGCCCCCTCTTGAGTCTTATTGCTCCCCCTAGGGCATTGACTCTGGTAGTGTCCCGGTAGTTGGCATTTGAAGCAAATCACTTTCTCCTTGCTTTTGATGGTAGGGGGACCGACTTCCTTTGATTTTCTTGACTTTTAGGTGTCGGTGGACTTTTCTTGACCTTCTTTGGGCATTTTCTCTTGTAGTGCCCATTTTCTCTACACTCAAAATATATTATATGCATTTTATTATTAGCACATATGTTTGAGTTAGCTAGGTCTATGATGGTGGTATGGACTTCTTCTTCTTGATTGGAAGTAGAAGGCTCTTCTTGATGTTGCTCCGTTGTGGGAATTCTCTCCTTCCCCTCAATCCTAGAGGTGGAGGCTTCTCCTACTTCTTCTTCCTCCTCTTCCACCAATCCGGAAGTTGACTCTCTATCACCATCCGAATCCTCACTTGCTTGTGAGGATGAGCTCTCTTCCTCCTCTTCCTTATCTTCTTGGATTGAGTGAGACTCTTCATGACATTTTGCCAATTTGCTCATATCTCCTTGGCATCTTTGCAATCTCCTATCTTGATGAAAATATCATTAGGAATTACATTATGAAAAATACCCATTATCTTATTATTAATGTTGTAATATCGGAGTTGGTCTTGGCTTCAATTCTTCTTCTTAATTCTTCGTCTTTTGGAATGTTGAAGCCTACTATGCCACTAATCCAATTGTCAAAGTCACACATTAGAAAGTGCATCATTCTACCTTTCTAATACGAGAAATCTTTGCGGTCGAAGGACGGTGGAATGTTGACGTTGTCACCCAATCTTTCTTGAAGATCCATCTTCTTCCCTCTAGCGTGCTCCCTCGGATGTGAAGCTGGTGAAGAGCTCCTAGCTTTGATACCAATTGTTGGGGATTCGGTGACTGCTAGAGGGGGGGTGAATAGCTCGTTTGATGCGTCGATGGAATTTGTTTGTGATTGCGTCTACAAATCATTTTAGTGCACAGTGAAATAATAATAATAAAAACAATACACGAGACACAATCACAAACACTACACAAGATATAATGTGGTTCGAAAACGAATGATTCCTACTCCATGGATCGAGCTCTAAAGAGCTCTAGTGATGCCACAAACACCACTAAACAATAAACTCTTTCTCGACAATATGTCAGAGGCGGAGAAATCTTGTACAATAACTCTTACAACAGTAAGAAACAAATACAAGCAAGATACAAATGAAATACACAACAAGTAAAGAAAATAATACATTACAATTGCTCTTTTGATTGCTTGTTTGATGGTTGCTTGAAATGCACTTAGAGACCCTGATTTGCAGCAGCAAATTGCCCCAAAACTTCTCAAGAATCAGTTGCAAAATCCTCCTTCACGAGCTTCCTTTATAGCTGCTGCTTGGGCTAGATTTCGCCTATCAGTCGACTGCTCGGGACCATCAGTTGACTGATGACACTGTTGCTGTGAGACAACGGTGTGATCCATGCTGGAAAAATCCAACGGATAGGACATTAGTCGACTGATCATGCCCATCACCGATCATTAACCCCAACAAATAAGTCCAACTCTATTCTCAGGCTCGACTTCGAGAGCACCATCGACCGATCACCGTACAGATGCGACTACTCGAGCTACCAGTCGACTACCCACCTCTGGTAGTCGACTTCTAGGGCACTTCCCGCAGTCAAACCCTAGTTGACTAACTCCAGTCGACTGCCCATAAGTCCCAATCAATTGATACACTTCAAACATGAGGTTTTACCCCAAGTATGGTGCCCCCATACTTGCTAGACCACCCTTAGCCTAGACCTAAGTCTTCTAGCCACCTCCGTCAGGCTCACGCCTATCGGATCCCTCCAAGTCATCCATGACTTGTTCATCCATACGCTAGCCTTTAGGTACTTCCATCGGCTATATCATGCTAAGTTGATCTATACCTCCAAGGCACATTGGACTTACGCTGCCAAGACTCCCGCTTGGACTTTACGCCGCCAACCATTGGACTTATGCTGCCAAGACTTCACCCTTGGACTTTATGCCACCAATATCAAACCCCTTGGACTTCTCAAATGCCAAGACTTAAGCTTGGACTTTCCCTTGCCAACCCATGTTGGACTTTCCATGCCAAGTACTCAAGACTTGGACTTTCCTTTGCCAAGACCCATGCTTGAATTTTCCTTGCCAACCCATGTTGGACTTTCCCTTGTCAAGACCCATGTTTGGACTTTACATGACAAGTACTCAAGACTTGGACTTTCCCAATGCCAAGTGTCCCACTTGGACTTTCCATGCCAAGTACCCATGATATGGACTTTACCATGATAATGGTTAAACCATCGTCAAACATCAAATGTGACCTGGGTCGATTGCACCAACAATCTCCCCAACATATGTCAGACATCCATGTCAAGCATCAAAACACTTACTCGAGTCAAACTCGAGTCCGATCAATCGTGACCTGGGCCGATTGCACCAACACCTCCCACTTGGGTCTTAGCTTACCTTTGCATCCCTCAAGTACTACTTTCAACAATACTAAGTCCCCTACCTGAAAAGCATGAAGAACCTTTTTATTATAAACTTTTTATTACCTGTGACTCATACCACCTAGCATAACATAGAACAAGATCCCTCTTCTCTTGCGCTAAGTCTAACTCCCTGCGCCGAGCCACCCTATCGTCACTCAGGATATAAGTCATTGCTCGAGCAAACTCTATTCTGATCTCCCAAACAACCTGCATGGATGACAACCCTCCTGCTAAAGAGAAATAACAACATGCTTATGTCCCCCCCTTTCGAACTCACTGCCTTGAGAAACTTCGCGAGCAACCACCTCCCCTCTTCCACTATTAAAGTAGGATGACCCTTCCCCTTACTTGCTTTAATTCTTTAAACATCCTTGATAACTGTTGGTGCAGTAGACACCAAATAATTGAACCTAGGTTTTGATTATGTCAAAGACCCAAAGCTAAGGTCATATTATTGTCTAACGAGCTGAACCTGTAGGAATGGTTAAGCTGAGCTGAAGGTCGGCGACACCCGGAGAATCCCGAGTCGGGAAACTGTGGTGGTCGGGCGACACCGGTAGAACTTCGAAAGGGAGCCGAAGAAACTAGGTGGAGACCTGAAGCAAAGTTGCAAGTAACAAAAGGACCTAAGAAAAACTCGTGTGTGAGTGAATGTAAGGTTGGGTCCTCTGTACGGGGACATCCTTAGGCGGCGATCCGACTAAGACTTCCTGTGGAAGGTCTAGGTCGAGATCGGACGACAAGTAGCCATCGAATTCACCTGTATTGTTTTCATTTCGAGCTAACTTGTTGTTGCAGTGGAGTAAACAAGTTGGCAGTCGACTACTGGCTATTGGCACTCGACTGCTGCTGGCATTAGTCGACTGATGGAGGTTATCAGTCATCTGCTAGTCAAACTGCCCCCTCGAGGAGAGTCAAGATAAGCTCCACTTATCTTGGAGAGATGAGGTTCTTTGACCATGAGCTGGAATTGAACGTTGGGGAGCTTCCAAGTATATAAAAGAAGGGGGGTTTCACCCCTTTAGGTCATAAAAAGTGCTTACAAAGTGATCCCGCAACGCCACTTCTCTACGACTATGCTACGACGCCGAAATGCTATCGGAACGTTGATGATACGCTCCTAAGTCCAAAATTAGATCATCGTCGGTATACTTTAGTTTGCTTTTCATTTCAATTCAGTGTACTTAAATTTGTTTTATCGAACTTTTGATCACATCAAGGAGAGGTGGGATTGTCCCTCTTCCTCAAGCTTTTTGTTGGTTTTGTAATCATTATCTCCTACCTCTAACGAGGAGGAGATTATTAGTGAATTGCGCTCCGTACGTGATCTAGGATACTAGGGCCTTGGATTAGAAATCGTTATGTTTTGAACCAAGTAAAAATAAATTTGTCATTTACTTTTTTACTGTGTAATTATTTACTTTATTTTAATCGAACGAATCAAATCGAAAAGAATTTAAGTGCGCTATTTGTTGGTGCAGTAGGCACCAGATAATCGAACATAAGTTTTGATTATGGCAAAGACTCAAAGCTAAGGTCATATTGTTGTCTAACGAGCTGAACCAAGTGTGCAGGAATGGTTAAGCTAAGTTGAAGGTCAGCGACATCCGAAGAATCACTGATGGAGAAAGCATGATGGTCGAGCGACACCGGGAGAACTTCGGAGAGAGCCGAAGAACCCAGGTGGAGATCGAAAGAAAAACTACAAGTCACAAGGACCTAACGTAAGCTCGTGTGTGTGAGTGAATGCAAGGTCGGGTCTTCCGTACGGGGACGTTCTTAGGCGACGATGTTGGTGCAATCGACCTAGGTTGACTTGAGTTTGACTCGAGAAGTATTTTGATGATAGACAAAACTTATGACATGAGATTGTCATAGGAAAGTCCAACATAGAGTTGGCATGGAAAATCCAAGCATGGGGCTTGGTGTTGGGAAAGTCCAAAGCATTGCGAAGCCATGCACTTGGTGAGAAATGCATTGTGCAGCCGTGTGCTTAGTGCATTTGGGAAGTCTTGAGGACTTGGCAAGTTCACTAGGCTCGGGGTCCTTGAGTCGGTGAAGGATGACATTGCAAATCCGTGCGCTTGGTGCATCCGAGGGATCAGGACGCGACGGAGCAATGAAGTGAGGCCCAAGGGAAGCATACTTCGAGGGCAAGAGACGCGAAGGATGGCATTGCGAAGCTGTACGCTTGGCGCATCCGAGGGAGTAGGCCGAGGGAAGAGAGCTTCGGTGGGGAACTCCATGAGGGATGAGGTGGACTTGACCAAGTGGCTAAGACTGAGTGTCGGATGCTCAAACAACTTGGGTTTGAGGTTTTACCCGACATCAGTCAACTGACATAGGTGCCAGTCGACTGCTCCAAGTCGATTAGGGTTTGACTGGTGTTCGATCAACAAGGTTCGGTGATCACCGATCGCCGAGGATGACGATCGTTGACACCATCAATCGATGATGAGGAGATCACGATCGGGTCGTGGTGTTTTCAGCCACAGAATGGTTTTCAATCGAGTGCTCGCGCCAAAGACTGATCGATGGTGTTACCAATCGACTGATGGGTATCATCAGTCGACTGATGGGTGTTCCGTTGGAACTTAACTAACGTGGATCTGGCCGTTGTGAGACAACGACTACAGGACCAGTCGACTGATGGTCACGATCAGTCGATTGATAGGCACGAAATCAGCTTGATGCAGGTTATAAATGAAGCTCAAGAGGGAGGATTTCGCCAAGACTTTTGTGAAGCTATTGGAGGGGAATTGCTGCTGCATTCCAGACCTTCAAGAGCCATCTAAAGCAAGCAACAAGCAAAGGGTTCAAAGCAAGCGTTGTGAAGTGTTCTTTACGTGTATTTCATGTTTATCTTTGTATTGCTTGTATTTTATATTACTTAGTGTAATTGCTTGTGAGAGGTTTCTCCACCTCCAACGTGTTGTCGAGAAGGAGTGTTAGTTAGTGCCATGCACATAACTAGAGCTCGGTGAGCTCACCCGTGGAGTAGGAACCATTCGGTTCCGAACCACGTATATCTTTGTGTATTGCGTGTGATTGTATTGTTGTTATTATTTCTATTGTTATTCCGTTGCGTATATTAATGACAATTGTAGACAAACACGCAAGAACGAACGAATTCTGCTCATACGATGAAAGAGGGCTATTTACCCCCCTCTAGTCGGCCAACATCGTTCCTACAAGTGGTATCAGAGCTAGGAGCTTATCGAGGACTAACCGCCGACACAAGCACCACAAGATGGCCGGTTACAACCTCCAACCACCAAAATTTGAAGGAGATTTTCAATGGTGGAGAAGAAAAATGGAGGTATATCTAGAAATCGATTTTGATATTATGTTAATTCTAGAAAATGGTTTCGAATTGCCTAGGGATGAAAGCAATAGGCAAATTGAGAAATCGAGGTGGACCCAAGACCAAATCAAGGACACTTCAAGACAAATCTCAATATAATCGAATTACTTAGTGATTTGTTACCTAACAATATTTGGTCTAGATTAGGTAATTATAGGGATGCAAGGGAGTTATGAAATAAGGTAATCAAATTCCAAGAAATTCTTGAACCGGCACAAGTAGAGGAAGATGCCGTGGAAGAGAGCCCATCCACATTCGACGATGTAGATGATTTGGTGGAAATCTCCACCTCTAGTATTGAGGGGGAGGAGAGGCAATCTTCCATCCCGGAGCAAGTTCAACAAGAAACATCCACATCCGGGAGAAATGAAGAGCAAGAAGAAAACTCCTTAGGTAACTCAAGTGTTGTGATTTTAAATAAGGATCATATAATATGCTTTGAGTGTAGAGAGAAAGGGCATTACAAGAGTAAATGCCCAAAATTGGCTAAGGAAAAGACATTGACACCAAAAGTCAACAAAAAGTCAAGGAATGAGTCCCCACAACTAGAAGCAAAGAGCACATTGTGTGTTTCAAATGCAACCCACGGGATACTACAAGCCAATGCCCTAGGGAGGAAGAAAGGGCAAGAAGGTGTATCTCATGTAGGGGAGCTTCCAAAGCTAACCCTAAGATATATTTAAATTATGCACCTTCAATTTTTAAAGTTAAAAAGCATGCTAAAATTATTTTAGTTCTCTTGCAATTATTAATGAAAAGCATGCTAGTAGAAATAATAAGGTTTATTGTTTAGGTGCTAAACATGTAAATTTATCTAAGGATAAACCTAGGACCAATAACAATAGAACTATTTTACCTAGGGAATCAATTAGGAGAGTAGAGGAAAATTTGGGTATTAATCCAAAAAAGTCTAGGCACATGCCTAAGAAGAAAAATAATTCCCAAAAGATTAATGAAAAATCAAAATTGGAAAAATTAGAATTAGAAAACCAAGTCTTGAGGTCAAGACTTGAGACAATGGAAAAAGACCCTTAAAATTATAGAAAATTTTATTCAAGGGTCAAATGTCCAAAAGTCAAGACCTAGGAAACAAGAAATGTCCAAGGGCAAGAAAGGTTTGGGTCACAAACCTATGTCCTACCATAATGTCCCATTTAATTATGGAACAATCTCTAGGTCTAGAAAAACCAAGGCTAATAGGGAAGCTATCCCTAAGATTAGCCATGGTGTTTGCTAGTGGCTAAGGACTTAAGAAAAACCAAGAAAGCCACTAAGAAGGTCATTGGGGGAGTTACCTCTAGAGTTGACCTAAGAAAGACCCAAAAGACTATGGCTTCAAAGCCTAAAAGGATCATTAGGAAGGTATCTAGGAAAGTTAACCCTAGTGAATACCTTGTTAACCCAAGGAGCTCCAATAGATATTGGGTTCCTAGGAGCATGATCGATTCACGTAGATGAGTTAGGGTGTGTCAACCCTAAGTGGATAGGTAGTTAACCTAGCCATGATGAGTTGACACATTAGGATGTGCCAATATGCTTGAGAAGTTGAAAAATGATTAAATTAGCACAAATAGGTCTTAGAGGTATTGGTGTGCCATTTTGGGTTTATGGTACACTTGGGAGATAATTGTATTAAGGAAAAATAGAATTAACTCCTAGAAATGACAATTTGGATTTAACACTTAGGTATTTTATACCTTAGTATATTTTACTTGCCATGATTTATTTGCCTTGCCATGACATGACATCATTTTCATTTTTATCTCTAAAAATGTCATGATCATGTTTAGACTTATTTTTATATGTCATGTATGCTAAAATTTCATTCACATGGCATGACATCATGATTTTGGCACATGCTTAGTTATATCATATATATGCCATATCATATCATGCATAAAATAAAATTGATTTAAGGACCATTGGCAAGACTTGAAGTCCCATGCATAAGAGAATCAAGTAGAGTTGCCTTAGAATATGCATGAGACCATTAAAGAACAAAAACCCACATCTCACTAGAATATTTGACTTGTATGTGTTTTACACATCTAGATACAAGTGAGATGTTTAGGAAAAAGAAATTAAAGGTTTCAAAAACATTTTGAAAACATTTTGAAAAACCTTGGTGAAGTTTATCTTTTGATAGCTATCACCATTGAATGGGATGATACAAAGAGGGCTCAATATTGAAGTTTTTCTTAACTTTTGAACTTTGTATCAATCTCGCTAATTTGTGGGTAAAATAATTTTTTAATATTTTTCACCCATAATGATTGTGATAAGTAATATACATACAAAATTTCATGATTTATCAACGTATGTATAATTACTTACGAATTTTATAAATTTGTTTGTGAAAATCAGAGAACTGCAAATGCAATTATTAGTCGACTGCCAGGGAGGCCAGTCGACTGATGTGAGAAGGAGTCGACTGGTAGCTGAGAGAGTCGACTGATACTGCTGATTTCGGATAAATCTTGGTGGTTAGGCCCATGTTCAGTTAGATTTTGGTCCCCTAACCACTCCTAACCCTAGAACATGCTTGGGAGAGCATTAGAAAGGGTGGAAATTCATTGGATGTGGATTAGGAGAAGTGTTTAGGGAGAGTATCAATTTTAAGGTGGATGAGAGTTCACTGTTGAACTTTGCCTTAATTTTGAGTGTTTTAATATTCCTATTGGCTTAGGGACTCTCCAAAAACATTGTTGGTGCAATGGTCAAGGGGGAGCAAGCCTCTAGGGGGAGGTATCCATCATGGAAAGATGGATGTGTACTTTTCCTCATGGGAGGAAAATTGGGTTGCCTCTCTAAAGTGATATGGGATTATCACTAGAAAGATTGAGGGCATGCCAAGGGGGAGATTGTAAGATCTCATTGGGATATGAGACATTGACACCCTTGAGGACCTTTTTGATGTAATGTCAAAAAGGAGGAGAAGTTACCAAGTTACCAATTAGGGTTCGTTGGAATTCTCATTGGGATATGAGAATTGCCAATATGGGAGAATTGGTAGACTTGAGATGGTAGTTTTGTCAATCATCAAAAAGGGAGAGATTGTTGGTGCAATTGACCCAGGTTGACTCGAGTTTGACTCGAGCAGTATTTTGATGATAGACAAAACTTATGACATGGGATTGTCATAGGAAAGTCCAACATAGAGTTGACATGGAAAATCCAAGCATGGTGCTTGGTGTTGGGAAAGTCCAAAGCATTGCGGGCTGCGTTTGGTGTGAGAAATGCATTATGGGTGTGCTTGGTGCATTTGGAAAGTCTTGAGGACTTGGTAAGTTCACTATGCTTCGGGTCCTTGTGTTAGTGAAGGATGACATTGCGAAGCCGTGCGCTTGGTGCATTCGAGGGACCGCCGGTCGGGGCGAAGGGCCCAAGGGAAGCATACTTCGAGGGCAAGAGACGCGAAGGATGACATTGCGAAGTCGTGTGCTTGGCACATCCGAGGGACGTAGGCCGAGGGAAGAGAGCTTCGGTGGAGAACTCCATAAGGGATAAGGTGGACTTGGCCAAGTGGCTAAGACTGAGTGTCGGATGCTCAAACAACTTGGGTTTGAGGTTTTACCCGACATCAGTCGACTGGCATAGGTGCCAGTCGACTAGGGTTCGACTGGTGTTCGTTTGAACATGGTCTGACTGATCAGTCGACTGCCGAGGGATGATACGATCGCTGACACCATCGGCCGATGAGGGAGATCGATCGTGACCGATCGGGTGTTTTCACCATGCACGAATGATTTCTAGTCGAGTGCTCGTGCAAGACTCAATCGATGGTGTTACCAATGATTGATGGGTATCATCACCGATCGATGGGTGATTCGTTGAGCTTAACTAACGTGGATCCGCCGCTAGAGACAACGACTACAGGACCAGTCGACTGATGGTCACGATCAGTCGACTGATGAGAGCGAAATCAGCTTGATGCAGGTTATAAATGAAGCTCAAGAGGGGGGATTTCGCCAAGACTTTTGTGAAGCTATTGGAGGGTAATTGTTGCTGCATTCCAGACCTTCAAGAGCCATATAAAGCAAGCAACAAGCAAAGGGTTCAAAGCAAGCATTGTAAAGTGTTCTTTATGTGTATTTCGTATTTGTCTTTGTATTGCTTGTATTTCATATTACTTAGTGTAATTGCTTGTTAGAGGTTTCTCCACCTCTGACATGTTGTCGAGAAGGAGTGTTAGTTAGTGTCGTGCGCATAACTAGAGCTCGGTGAGCTCGCCTGTGGAGTAGGAACCATTCGGTTCCGAACCACATATATCTTTGTATATTGCGTGTGATTGTATTGTTGTTATTATTTCTATTGTTATTCCGCTGCGTATATTAACAACAATTATAGACAAGCACGCATGAACGAACGATCGCTCATACGATTTAAAGAGGGCTATTCACCCTCCTCTAGTCGGCCAACATCGTTCCTACAGATGATCCGACCAAGACTTCCCGTGGAAGGTCTAGGTCGAGATCGGACGGTAAGTGGTCATCAAATTAACTTATATTGCTTTCATTCTTGAGCTAACTTTTTGTTGCATCTAGAAACCCTAGCAGCAGTTGACTACTGGCTTTTGGCAGTCGACTGATAGGGTTGATCAGTCGACTGCCATTCAAATTCCATCTTCGAGGAGAGTCAAACTTCATCCCCTTATCTTAGGGTGAGGTGGCCATTGTTGATAGAACTTGATCACAATGTCTAGTGGGTTGGAAGGCTATAAAAGAAGGGGGGTTTTGTAGGAGATAGTTGGAATGCTAGAGGAGGGGGGGGGGGGGGGGGGTGAATAGCTTGATTTCGTTGCTCGATGGAAATCGTTCGCGTTTGTCTAAAAACTTCGTTAGCGTGCAGTGAAATAATAATAAAGTGATAATGAAATAGACAAACATAATACAACATGAGGATATAACGTGGTTCGGAATCTCAAGGTTCTTACTCCACGGATCGGGCTCAAACGAGCCCTAGCGATGCCAATCACACACCACTAATAAACACTCCTTCTCAGAACAATCCGAGGGAGAAACCTTGTACAAATATTCTTACACAATAAGAATAAATACAAGCAATTACAATATAAATATAATGCAATACAAGTAAAGAAAACACTTTACAAATGCGTCTTTGGATTGCTTGTTTTGGTCGCTTGAATTGACTTAGAGACCTCGATTTATAAACAAAGAATCGCCCCAAAAGGTTGATGCTCAAGAACTGATGCTTAGCTTTTCCTCCTTCACGAGCTCCATTTAAAGCTTCAACTCGGCCAAATCATGCTGACCATTAATCGCTTCGACCATCAATCGATCGATGCCATCGCTGATCGTGAGACAACGGGCCAGATCCACGCCGAAAATCCAACGATCATCATCACATCGATCATGACTATCACCGATCGATGGAGCCTTCACTGATCGCTAACCCCAACAAGCTGAGTTAGACTCTATTCTCAGGCTTCAAAAATCGAGGACTAGTCGATCGATCACGATCGACGTCCAACTTCAAGACCAATCACCGATTGGCCCTCCGGGGGCCGATCGTTAGGCTAATTCCCCATAGTCAAACCCTAGTTGATTCCTCACCAAATGATCGCACATGACACTGGGCCGACCGCACACCTCAAACATGAGGTTTTAACCCAAGCATTGGTTCCCCATACTTGCTAGACCACCCTTAGCCTAGACCTAAGCCTTCTAGCCACCTCCGCTACCCTTTCACGCCTCGATCCCCTCCAAGTCATCCATGACTTGTTCATCCATCGCGCTAGCCTTCAGGTGCTTCCATCGGCTATGTCATGCTAATGGTGTCTACACCGCCAAGACACATTGGACTTATAATCGCTAAGACTCGCTGAACTTTACGCTGCCAACCATTGGACTTATCTCGCCAAGAATCCCGCTGACTTTACGCCAATATCAAACCCTTGACTTCTCAAATGCCAAGACTCAAGCTTGACTTTCCTTGTCAACACATGTTGACTTTTCATGCCAAGACCCATGCTTGGACTTTTTCTTGCAAAGACCCATGCTTGGACTTTACATGCCAAGTACTTAAAACTTGGACTTTCCCAAATGCCAAGTGTCCCACTTGGACTTTCCATGCCAAGTACCCAAGACTTGACCTTTCCCATGACAATCACATTGTCATATGTTTTTGTCGAACATCAAAACATCTCTCGAGTCAAGCTCGAGTCCTGGTCAATCATGACCTGGGCCGATTGCACCAGCAATCTTTCCCTTTTTGATGTTTGACAAAAACCAATCAAACCATTGAGTTAGACCATCTAACTCAACCCAATCATCCCCATCAATTTTTCCAATTGATGTCATTCTCTCAATAAGTTCTCCCCCAAAACATTTCTCCCCTTGACTAACATCAAAAAGGTTCTCTCCAAGGAGGTCAATGTCTCATGTCCCAATGAGATCTTACAATCTCTCCCTTGGTCCAAAAATACCTAGGATGGCTACCATCTTCCTAGTGATAAGTCTCATATCACTCAAGAGAGGCAATCCTATACACTCTCCCAATTTCCAAATTGGGTACTCAAAATCCCATTTCTCCTCCTCATGAGGAAAAAATACCATCCATCATCCCATGATGGATACCTCCCCCTAAAGGCTTGCTCCCCCTTGACCATTGCACCAACAATGTCCTTGGGAAGTCCCTAAGCCAATAGAAACTCTAAACCATCAAAAATAAGGTTCAAAGTTCAAACATGAACTCTCCACACCTTAAATTTGATACATCATCCTAACACCTCTCCTAATCCATATCCAATGGATATTTACCCTTTATAATGCTTCCCAAAGCATATCCTAGGGTTAGAAGTGGTTAGGGACCTTAACCGTAACTGAACACGGGCTAAACAACCTTATTTTTCTCGAAATTAGCATTGGCAGTTGACTCTCTCAGCTCCCAGTCGACTGCCACCCTCATCAGTCGACTGCCACCAAGGGTAGTCGACTGATAATTGAAATTTCAAAATTTCAATTATCAGAAATGAAATTCTGAAAATCATAAATAATTATACGTAATTCAAAAAATCATGAAATTTCATACGTATAATACTTATGACTAATAAAATGGGTGAAAAATCATAGAAAAATATTTTACCCATAAAATATTAAAATTGATATAAAATCCAAAAGTGAATAAAAACTTCAAAGTCTTAGCTCACTTTGTATTAATCTCATCAATGGTGATTGCTATCAAAAGATAGACTTCACCAAGGTTTTTCAAAATGATTTTAAAATATTTTCAAAACCTTATTTTGGATCATATTCCTTGGGCTCAATGTACATGACTTGTACACAAGCTTTTCCAATGATCCACCACTAATATAAGATGAGTTTAGGTTCATCTAGATGCAAAAACTATGCACCTTGAACTTAACTCATATCCTAGCATCTCACATATATCTAGGGTGTATAAAAACACATACATGTTAATGTGATGTGAGATGTTTGTTCATCCTAATTTAAAGTTTCATGCATTTTTTAAGGCAACCCTACTTGATTCCCTTATAAATGGGACTCCAAGTCGTGCCATTGTCCTTAAATCAATTTTAATCAAATTAAATGCATAAAATGATCATGACATAGATGATAGCATAATTAAGCATGTCCAATGATCATGATGTCATGATATATGATATAATTTAAGCATACATGACATTTAACCTAACCCTACACAAAATCATGACATATAAATGATAAAAATAAACATGATGTCATGACATGTTATATGGCAAATCAAGCATGACATATAAAATGTATAGGTATAATAATACCTAAATTTTAATATTAATTGTCATTTGATATAATTAAGTATAATTTACCATAATATCACTTTTCTCCCTAGTGTGCCAAAAACCCAAAATGACACACTATAACCTCTAATCCTAAATTGTGTCAATTCAATTGATTTTTCATAATCCCAAAAATATATTGGCACATCCTAAAATCTTTTAGAATCACAATATCAATTCTATTTCCAAGGTATCCATAACCTTGAAAATATCCTAAAGTGCCACCTTTACCATGATTGAGTTAACTACCCATCCAATCAAGGTTGGCACACCCTAAACTAATCTAGCGTGAATCAATCATGCTCTTAGGAACCCAAAACCTATTTGAGCTCCTAGGATTAACTAGGTATTCCTTAGGGATGACCTCCCTAGATATGCTCCTAATGACCCTTCTAGGCTTGTTAGCCTTGGTCATTGTGGTCTTACCTAGGTTGACTCTAGGGGTAACTCTCCTTGCAACCTTCTTAGTGGCTTCCCTAGGTTTCCTTGAAACCTAGGTCAACTCTAGGGATGACTTCTCTATTGACCTTGGTCTTTCTAGGCCTAGTTTGTGTTCCATAATCAAATGGAACACTATGATAAGCCACCTTAGGCTTAGGTTTGTGACCCAAACCTTGCTTGCCCTTGGATGACTTTTGTCTCTTAGGCCCTGGGTGTTGACTTTGAGTCATAGACCCTTGACTTTGACTATTTGACCCTTGAAATTGATTTTGCATCTTCTTGAGGGTCTTTTCTAATTTCTCAAGCCTTGACCTCAAGGCTTGATTTTCTAATTCTAATTGCCTAATTTTTGAATTTTGATTTGGTCTTTGGGCATTGTCCTTTCTAGGCATATTGTTGGGTTTCCGGCACCGCGGCGTGTGTGTGTTCGATCATGTTTCGTAAACATGAACACAGCGGAAGAAATAAAAATAATAAATACTCCTATTTATTACAACACACACAACACACGCATGCATATTACAACAAGTGTAGACATAACCGTAAATTTAAATTTGCAATAAAAGGAAATTTAACTACGTTATACCTTTCGTATGACGTGTAGCGGGAACGACATCAACCGGAAAGATCCTCGCTAGAATCGTCTCTATCCGTATCCACGCCGAGTTCCTTGGGATGACTTCGCTAAGCCACGAGCTTCATCTTCGTACGGGTTACTAGCCTCGTGTTGAAGACGACGTGATCGAGAGATGATCACGATCCGAATCCAAATTCGGATCCTAATACGAGTTCTCAAAACTCGCTTCTCCGGAGAGGTATTCGTCAACCGATTGACGAATCCTTCGTCCCACCACCTCAGAGGATTACCGAGATCGAATCGGTAAGTTATCCGCCGGTCGAGCTCTAACCGCCGCCCAAACGACGCTCGACGAGAAGAAGCTGTCCGTAAAATCGACAGCTTGGTGGAGGAGTAGGCGCCGCCAAAACAAGGAAGCCAAGTGCTCACCTTTTCACCGAGGCCTAGGAAGATCAGAGGGTCGCCGAGGGTTCACCGGCTGAAGCTTGACGCAAGCAAGGAGATGACGGCACAACAAGCGGCAGCCTAGGGTCGCCGAGCAACTCCAAGGGTGGGCGGCAACTCTTGGGGCTAAGGGTTTGGATTAGGGCTTAATTATCCATTAAGCCCACTTTTATAGAGAACTAATTCTCTTAATGGTTATTGGATCATAACCATTAGGCCCGTTAACCCGCTCCATTAAGATAAGTTAAAAATAAACCAAACCATGATGGTTTATTTTAAGTTAAAACGAACCGAACCAACTTTTGGTTCATTCGTTTAAAATAAACCAAACCCTTTGGTTTATTCTCCTCCATTGGATTAGAACCAAACCATTTTGGTCCATCCATTATGTCTTCATAAGACACGCCCATCCACGCCTCCATTGCGATCAAACGATTTCATGCTCGCTTATGTTTGGTCCAACCAAACTTAGTTTCTCTCCGAGAATCCCATTCTCAAGCTCGCTTTAAATCCTTGGATTACGCTCACAGCGTGTGGTGACCAAATAGGTTCTCGCTTTATGTTGGCCGCCTATAATTAACCATTAATTATAGAACGATCATGAGTGGCACCTAGTAGTACATCATGATCCCCAATTAACCGAAAAGATCAACCTGATCCGTAACTATTTCAAACCCTTCAAGAGCTCGAATGAATCGCGTGCCCCATTCCCTTCACTCATCTTATACCCACTTGGTTCAGACATGGTCTATTGTGTCACCCCTACTAGGTCGACTACGCCACACCTAGCCCAAGTATCATTTCCTCGCCCTACGATTCTAGTTACTCCACATGTATCAAGAGTACCTTACTCTAAACATGTAATGCTTTGGCCAAAGACTTTAGTAATAATCCGACGAGAGGCCATGGGTATACATCTCTCGCAAGGAGTGGTGAATCCTTTATAGGCTATTCAAACACCTTCGATCACTGACTTATACCCAATCATCTCGTCCACATCTCCTTAGAGATGTTTGCTTAAGATGTCAAAGCATAAGTCTCCATGATCAAGATGACTTGAATACCGCAAGTCAAAGGAACATCGACTTAAGCCACAAGAAGAACTTCATTGACATATCTATATATGCAGAGAACCATATGAAGTCTTACTACTGGTCACCCAATGAACTAGTTACCATAACTAGCATCCACGATTAACTCCGACATCACTATGTCTCCACCAAAGGAGAATCACCGCTTGGATACACCAAGGAGTATACCTCGTGCTAGTCTCGACAGAATTGATGGTGTCCAAATCCATCAATTCATCGACTAGGGATAATTCCGATACATCACAATTACACATGTAGAGATACTCCCTAGTTGTGATCCAATCACAAATTCTCTCATGCTGTGAATCGTATCGTGGACATTCAGTAAATGAGTTTAAGATCCAATCAAATACATAAAACATGTATACTCACATAGTGAATCTTCATTTATCATATAAATGGTTCATACATAAGGCGATTGCCTTAGGACATCTCTCATATATTACTAACAGACTCCCACTTGGCCTAATGCCAATCGCTCCGGTATCCAATACCATAAGCCCAACATGACCCTCAAACTTACTTTGAGGTAATGCCTTAGTCAAAGGATCCGCTAAGTTCCTTCAAAGGGGAATTTTCTCGATTTGTATTTCGCTTCCTACCGATGATCTCTTGATAAGATGATAGCGGCGGCTACATGTTTGGATCGCTGATGAGACCTTGGCTCTTTCGCCTGTGCAATTGCTCTATTGTTGTCACAGTAGACCGGTATTGCTTCAACAATGGCCGGAATCACACCAAGTTCATGAACGAACTTCTTGATCCAAACCGCTTCCTTTGCTACTTCCGAAGCTGCAATATATTCTGCCTCAGTGGTAGAATCCGCTACAGTCTCTTGTTTGGAACCTTTCCAACTCATCGCGCTCTATTCAAAGTGTGAACACGATCCGCATCCGAGACTGAATCATCCTTGTGTCTCGAAGCCGCATCCGTATACCCGCATATCACCATGTCCCCTTCTCCATATATTAGGAACACATCCTTAGTTCTTCTCAAGTACTTAAGGATCGCCTTAATACCACCCAATGATCCATTCTCGATCGGATCGGTATCCGCCGTGACACTCGTGAGCATACGATACATCGGGCCTCGACATAACATAGCATACATGATAGATCCTATTTGATGCATAGGGAATCTTACTCATGCAAATCCTCTCGTCTTCTGTGCGCGGACACATAGACTTCGAAAGGTGTACCCCATGCCTGATGGGTAGGAAACCTTTCTTGGATTCCGACATGCTAAACCTCTTTAGCACTCGGTCTATATATGTAGATTGCGAAAGACCAAGCAACCGTTTCGATCTATCTCTATAGATCTTAATCCCGAGGATGTAGGTTGCTTCTCCCAGGTCTTTCATGGAGAATGTCTTGGATAACCAAACCTTAACTGACTGTAAGATTGAAAAAACGTTTCCTATAAGTAGTATGTTATCGACATACAATACTAGGAACACGATCGCACTCCCACTAACCTTCTTGTACACACAAGGTTCGCTCGATTTTGTGAGAAATCAAACTTTTGATTGTCTCATCAAAATGGATATTCCAGCTCCTGGATGCTTGCTTCAATCCATAAATGGACCGTCGCAATTTGCATACCTTGGTTTTATCAACCGATGTGAAACCCTCAGGCTGTATCATATACACGTCCTCGAGCAGGTTTCCATTAAGAAAAGCTATTTTCACATCCATCTGCCATATCTCATAATCATAATGAGCCGCTATGGCCAGGAGCATCCGAATGGATTTAAGCATAACTACAGGCGAATAGGTTTCGTCATAATCAACACCTTGTTTTTGACGATATCCTTTCGCCACCAATCTAGCCTTATAGGTAATCACATTACCATCCATGTCGGTTTTCTTCTTGAAAACCCACTTGCACCCTATAGGCTTTATCCCTTCAGGTGGGTCAACCAAGTTCCAAACTTGGTTTTCATACATGGAATCCATTTCCGACTTCATGGCACCAAGCCACTTATCCCTTTCTGAACTTGTCAGCACTTCTTCATAACTGGTAGGCTCCTCATCATCAATGAGTAACACGTCGTTTGATTCACTTACGAGAAATCCATATCTCTCAGGAATATTGCGTGTTCTACCAGATCTACGAAGATGTGGTGTTATAATAGGTCCAGCCGATTGCTCATCACTATGAGTTGTCGGCTGTTGTGCTTCACCAGGTATCTCATTAATGTCTATTTGAGTCTCTCGAGCCTCCTCAAGCTCGACGACACTCCCACTGTTTTCTTGCAAGAGAAACTCTTTCTCTAGAAACACAGCATGCCTTGAAACAAACACCTTTTGTTCCACAGGATGATAGAATTGGTAACCCCTTGTTTCCTTAGGGTATCCAACAAATAGACATTTATCAGACTTAGCATCCAATTTGTCTGATACAGTCCGCTTCACATAAGCAGGACAACCCCATATCTTCAAGTAAGATACATGAGGTTTCTTACTATTCCATATCTCATATGGAGTAGTTGAGACTACCTTGGTAGACATTCTGTTTAACAAGTAAACAGCTGTCTGAAGTGCATAACCCCAAAAGGACTTGGGAAGAGTCGCATGATTCATCATTGACCTGACCATGTCCAACAAGGTCCAGTTACGCCTCTCAGATACACCATTATGCTGTGGTGTATAGGGCGGAGTCCATTGAGACAATATACCATTGTCTCTTAGGTAATCAAGAAACTCCTGACTTAAGTATTCACCACCTCGATCCGATCGAAGTATTTTAATACTCTTGTCATGTTGTTTCTCTACTTCATTTCTGAACTCTTTGAACCTTTCAAAGGCTTCAGACTTGTGTTTCATCAAGAACACATACCCAAACCGTGAGTGATCATCGGTGAAGGTAATGAAGTAGCTATAGCCTCCTAATGCTTGAGTTGACATAGGTCCACATACATCAGTATGTATTAGACCTAGTAACTCTCCCACTCATTCACATTTTCCAGTAAAAGGTAACTTAGTCATCTTGCCTTTTAAGCATGATTCGCATGTATCGTATGAATCCAATTCAAACGATTCCAGAATTCCACATCGGTGTAATTCGGACATGCGTTTCTTGCTTATATGGCCAAGACGACAATGCTACATATGGGAGTCTATTTGATTATCCTTTCGAGCACGCGTGTTGCTCGCTTCGATATTGAAAATGTCACTGGATACGTCCAACGTATAAATGCCATTACTCAAGGTTCCAGTTCCATAAAGTATGCCATTTAAAGTTATATAACAACAATTGTTACTAAACGTCAAATGGAAACCATTTCTATTTAAACAGGAAATAGAAACAATGTTCTTTATTAGAGAAGGAACATAATAGCAATTGTTCTAAGACTAGTCCACTAGGAGCTTCAAAGAAATAAGTTCCGATGGCATCGCAGCAACCTTTGCTCCATTGCCTAACTCGCAAATTTGACTTCCTCGACAAGTCTTCTTCTATTCCTTAGCCCTGTATGTCATTACATATATGTGAGCTACACCCAAGATCCAATACCCAAGTGTCCAAGGAAATAGAATGACAATCAATAACGAAGATACTCAAGAGGATGGGGCATCTGATGCCTTCTTCTTCTTCATGGACTCAAGATAAATCTCTTCGCGGTGGCCTTCCTTGCCACAGTGATGGCAAGTGCCCTTTGTGATTCCGCCTTCTTTGCCTTTTTGTTCTTTCCTTTCTTCTGTTCTTTTGCCTTCCTCTTACAACCCTTGTCACGCCCCGAGGGAGTCCCCGCCAGACGAAAATCCGGCAGCATCTCCCCTGTACGGGTGACAATACCAATTTTTATACAAGGCCTACACGGCCACTATACATCGGTCAACACGACCGGAATCATACCACATCACACGAAGATAATAATAAGGCCTCAGGCCAACAAATCTAGGTAAACAAAAGTCTACTCTAACTAGACTTACCCCTTCTGCCATCTGGGCAGGAATACTCAACCGAAATCCAATCGAAATAAAAATCCGATCAAAGGTCCCTAAGGACATACCAAAACATCCACAGGTACAGATATCCAACTCCAGTCCTAAACATATATTCTAATCCAAATACCCAAAAACCGTAAACACAAATAACAAAATATACTTCCACGACGAGGGGGTTTGGCAGCTGGACTCTCCTGACAGCTCCATCCTGAAATAGATATAAATCAACGGGGTGAGTTCAAAGAACTCTGCGAATATAGTAGATATGCAAAGTAAGGTATAACTAACAATACTAATCATGTCAGTACAGTCTCATATATATGATAAGCAAGAAATAAATGCAAAAGAATCAGACTCACCGAATCTCCTATCCCGATATAGGAGCATGTGCCCTCTTGTAAGAGATAAAGTCATCATCATATATGAATATGAATCTCGGATGCATGGCAATCATATGCAACATCCAAGGCATCAATACAATAATGCAAAGAAACACAATACAAATGCAATCAAAATGCATGTGCATATATGACATGGTCACCTCGACGCCCACACGCGATGGTGAAGCCGAGTGGGTAGGGCTATGACAACTGTGCACTCTGCCATCACTGCTCCTGAGTGACCGAGTGGACAGGATGCTGTCTGAGTACACCTATCCTCCTGCCCCAAACATAGTGGGGGAGCTAAGCTCTCATCTCCCGGTGTCATAGACCAGAGGAGGGATCCCTGCCCGCTACCACGCTGCCTCATCGCTACCCATGAGCGGTCCAATGGAGCTCGACAGAGCAACGCACACACCTCCTCGATGTACCACTAACCCATGAGTGGCAAGCAGTGTGTAGTTATGTAACTATGCGGCTCAACAATAATGGAACCCCGTCCAGCCAGTATGCAATCCTGCAAGATGGTGCATGATACTAAAGCATGTAAATCCTACTCAAAATACTTATCCGAAAAATATGTACAATCAATATGTACATATCCATAATCCAAATACTATGATCCAAGTAAAACAGGTAAGATATAAACATACTGATCAAATGCATGTATCTAGTAGGCACAAAAACATACTAGGCATATAAACATGAAAAGTATTGCATGCTATCCTAACTAACATATCAACTTGACTATATCTAAAAGATAAGTCAAAATACCCGCCTGATAAAATATCCGCAAGAATGAAAACCAAATTTTCACGATCGAGGATCCTGCCTCGTGACCAAAACCTGCATATAGCATAACTATAGTCAAGTACAAAAATGCAATTTACCGATAAATCGAATACTAAATCGATTTCCTTCATAACCCAATTAACCCAAACTATTTCCAATTTTCCTTATCCACAAATATCCATACAATTAATTTAGCTCACTAAATCAATTGATAAAAATTTTGATTAATTAATGATAAGCTAATTAATCAATTAACCTGGTTTAACCCGCATTTTAACAACCTAAGTCAAATAACTGAAATTTAATGGCTTTTAATTTATCCAATTATTTCCTAATCAATTAACCTAATTCATCATCTACAACAATCCTCGAGATATACCTGCGCTAGCAAAAACCTTCTCGACTGCACAGTTCGCCGGCAAATTTTTCCTTGTTGCCCTAAATCACTGCCCAAACACAATCCACTGTCAAATCACAGAAACATACCGTAGGGATTAGACAAAACGCCAATCAACCCTTACCTTGCTCCCAGCGTTTCGGCTAGAAGGGTAGCTCCCCCACCGGCAACAATCTCACCAAATTTGCCCTAATCGCCTGCTCCGGCAAAAATAGTGAACCTAGGTCAGAACCAAAACCCTGCCGCCACCGACGCCACCTCGACTTGCGCGTTCGCCGCCGACTACCGGGGGCGCCGTCAAGGTCGATCCGCGCTTGTCGCGAGGAAGGACTCGGGCTCGAGGAAGAAAGGCGTCCGAAAGAGAAACACCGTGCGGCGGCTGTGGCCCGCTGGCGGCGGCGGGCGGCCGTGGCGAGCCCGCAGAGGAAGAGGCGTCGACGGCTGAAGGTAAAGAGGCGACTTCGGAAGAAGGCGTCGCCGGTGAAGAAGAGGGCGTGGAAGTGGGCTCCGAAAGGGGATGAGGGCGCCGTGTAGTGGAATCCGAAAGGAAAGAAAGAAGAAGAGAGTCGCGGCAGGGAAAAAGGAAAAGAAAATAGAAATTTAGGGTTTTCCTCGCGTATTAAACCCCGTAAATAGACCCCACCTAAAACTGTTTATTTTATCCCCGTAAAAATCTCATACGGAGTCCGTTTAAATCCAGAAAAATTCTGGAAAATTTCCTAAAATTCCCTAAAAAATCCCGAAAAATTTCCAGGATTATTTCCTTAATTATTTGGCCATTTAATTCACTATTTTACATTTTCCAATATTTAACATTCTCCCTACTAATAAAAATTTGATCCCCAAAAGATGCATTTCGAGTAAGAAATACCATAAATCTTGAAAATATACCTCACGTACCTTAAGTAAACAAGTGGGGGTATTGAGCTCTGATCTTTTCCTCGAGCTCCCAAGTAGCCTCCTCGTCGGTGTGGTGACTCCACCCAACCTTGACAAGTCGCACAACCTTGTTCCGCAACTGTCGTTCCTTGTAATCCAAAATCCGTACCGGAACCTCTGCGTACGTAGCATCAAGTTGAATGGAACCTGATACATCTGACAGAATATGTGTAGAGTCTGGCACATACTTCCTCAGCATAGACACATGGAATACATCGTGAATACTCGTCAAAGATGGTGGTAGCTCTAGACGATAAGCAACTGCTCTGATCCTCTCCAAAATCTCAAACGGACCGATATATCTAGGAGCTAGCTTACCACGGAGGTCAAATCTCTTCACTCCTTTCGTGGGTGAGACTTGCAGGAATACCTGGTCACTAATAGAGAACTCCCGAGGTTTCCGTCTCCGATTTGCATAACTCTTCTGATGATCCTGCGCCTCTGCCATCCTACGTCTGATAGTACGGACCAACCCTGTCTCATGCTGAGCTCTATGGGTCCTAGCAACTGGTCCTCCCAGTTGCCCCGAAATCCATAACACAGGACCTCAGCAAGTCCTCTAGTGTCTAAATGGCTCGCTCAGACTGTCCATCTGTCTGCGGATGGAATGCAATACTAAAGCAGCGTGTGTCTAACGCTCGTAGACTCTGCGAGCAACCGAGGCGTGAACCGAGTGATCTCTATCTCGATATAATGCTCAAAGGAACACCATGAAATCTGATGATCTCCCGTCAATATAACTCTGCCAAACAATCCAGAGAGTCGGTCTGCCAACTCGCTAAAAAGTGCGCGGATTTGGTCAGTCGGTCAACGACTACCCAAATCGCGTCATAGCCCTGATGTGTCCTAGACAAACCCACCACAAAATCCATAATAATATGCTTCCACTTTCATTCCGGAATTGAAATTTCCTAAAGCATCTCTTCCTTAAACTAATGCAACTCCGAAAACGATTATCCTCCTCGGAGTCAGAGACAGTAGTCCATCTACCGTCCAAAATTCACTCCACCATACACTCTATAAGTGCATGGGAGGCTATCGCGACCAAACTTCCTTGTTACAACCGTTCCTGTTCCAGCTACTCTATAGTAGCTATCCAGTAGCTAGCCAAAACTCCATGAGCATTTCAGCTCCTCACCTCTTCTAAACAATATAATAACTGCGAAGTCCACGTCATAAATATATGACAACCCATCTCGTAGTTCCTCATTTGACGTAAACACGGGATACGTCTCGATCAACTAAATCAGAAATGCTCCATTCTCTGAAACATTGCATCCGCATACAATACCCTTCCTTCCACCCGAGAATGATCAAACACCACGGGTGTAAAAGTCAATCATTGCAAGTGAAACTAATTTCACAAGCTTTAGACCAAGTAAATTCCATCACCAGTCAGCGGTATAGTACCACTAGAGCATCCTATCCATATCTATGGTAATAATCAAATCAATACCAAAAAAAATCATCATCTACGGTGGCCGAGTGCTCAACTCCAACTACCACCATCACAAATGATCCAATCGTGTCCAGAATACACGATTTCCCAAATCCCTGGACGACTAAGTCGTCAATAAGTCTAATAAAATAATCCAAAAGCTCATACAATTCATACCAAGTATGAAATTGTCATCGCTATACAACTGCATTCTCTTTACTCTAGGCTGATGATATAACAATCATCACAACAACCATGAAAATTGTATGACACTGTCACTACAATATCAACATACCAATAGCCATAAATCAATCCTAGAGTATACACAGATGTCCTATAGTTGATCTAAATAGATCATCTTTCCACAATGAAGGATATTCATTTCCTTCTACAACTACCATATTCTATCATCGATAATCGATGCATAACCTCAAAGGTCCATCTCTCCTTTAACAAAGAGTTCCGGATCTTCTCTAGAAGAAATACTGGGATAGATAAATATCCCATCCAACACCTCCTATAATAAGGTAAAACGATCTTTCATCGTCTTGACCAGTGTAAGTATACACGCCTTATCCATAACCAAATCACTAATAGTATGGACTGATATTTTCTGAGGGTTTACTCCTTGACCTTCAAATCGATGGCTAGCAGCTAAATCCCTAGCTTCCTAATTTGACATCAGTCGGCACCTCTAAAGAGTCCGTACTTCCGAAATCATCATTAGATTCCTCAAGATCAATACGTCGTCGAACTCGTCCACGACCATGAGTAGGGGCAATTTCCCTAAGTCAATAGTTTTCCTAACCACAAAAGTACTATAACCACTAAAGACAATACCTTTCCTATAGCTCAGAGATATCCTTCAGCTTGCTTGGTCCCAAAACCCGAGAACTCCCAAAAATCCAAGGAAAAGAAAATCCTCGAACACCAAAACCCACAAACCAAAACCGCAAACCAATAAAATTGTCACGTCCTGGGGGCATATCCGTCATCCAAATGACAGAGGAGCCCCTTAGTGACAATATTCCGAAATCCATGGACCAAATATGGTAAAAACCTCGAAATAATTATAGAAATACAAGTATTTCAATAACTGCATGCATGCACGACTAAACATATATCAATCAAAGTAAAATAGTTTTATGACCCCAAATCCAATTGCGACAAAATCCAAAGTGCATAATCAAAATGCAACACCGATAAAGTAACCAAAGCAGCATCCCGACGATGCAGGGAGACAAGCACGGCAAGGAACTCTCTGAGCGACACAAAGGTAGGTCAACAGAACATGTCCTCCATCAGTTAACCTAGAGGATAAGTGAGGAGGGAGTGAGTACAACCACTCAGTAGATGGATAGATAATAGTGCATAATCATAATGCACACAATGGAAGTCACAGGGAACAAACTAAAGTAACCCAACCCTCAGAGTACCAATATCAGTCTACTACCATCCTGGTCAGTGGTATAACAAATATACCCGTAAAACCCAACCACTGCAACAAGTAGTGCACATCGGGATACCACGACAAAGCCTCGTGGCTCTCGCACAAAAAGGAAACTATCTATGAGCTACCTCGAACGTAACCCATGGGCCGACAATCAATAGCACGGTCTACGCGCAACTATATGCTACCACGAATGAGACTCGTGGATAAACAAGCAGTATATAAATATTTGGTTATTGACTGCACGCACTAGCATACTACCACCAATAGGTCGCGTGTGCAGTCGATTATCCTAGGTTGTTAAATCTAGGGTTATCCAATACATCCAGCATAAAACGACCATCAACGTCGACAAAGATCATTGATCTACAATTAAACCCATTGAGGCGGTTTAGCGAGGGTTTCAACACCTCCAATACGAAAGGTCTACCAAAGCCGGTAAAGATCATCGACTTATAAATAAATAAGTCGAGATGATTAAGTCCAGGATTCCAACCCTTCTAACATGATCGGTTTTCAAGGTCGATCAAAATCATAAGTCCACTAATAAACTCGTCGAGACGAGTAATCATAGGGTTTCGTCCCAACTAATAGAAAACGTCATTCAAGGCCAATAAAGACCACAAATCTACTATCAAGCCCGTCCAGAGGGTTAAGCCTAAATTATACCATTCTACCAGTGCAATCATGCATGCTACAACATGCTTCCACGAACAGATCTCGTGGGCACTTAAGATGTAAAGTAGCTATCTAGCTACAGGCGTCATACGAATCCGATTATCACCAACTCCGAACGAATAACGCAAGAATATAACCTTACAGTAGGTCATCTCAACCATGATTGGGAGGCATGGTTGACCACATATATACAAAGCATCTACCTATAGAGAGGCTCTACTACAGACTCTCTCTCAACCAAGAATGGGGAATATAGTAAGGATTAATCGCATCCTAACCATACGAACTCTACTAGTCCGATCTCCATATTACTGAAACAGTAAATGGATAAATATATATCATTAAGCACCTCCAGATTATTACGCCTAGGGTTCCAACACCTAGGATTTTACTAATATTGTTTCATTCCTAAGATCCGCTCCTACAAAAT
The DNA here is from genome assembly GCA_025175895.1 of Wurfbainia villosa. NCBI lineage: Eukaryota > Viridiplantae > Streptophyta > Magnoliopsida > Zingiberales > Zingiberaceae > Wurfbainia > Wurfbainia villosa. Next base: position 64,696,093 of record CM045994.1, on the reverse strand, counting down.
ATCCTCATTTAAATGATTCTACCTCTACTAGTCTTAATCATGGTATCCACCGCAAAAACATATAACACGCTGTCTAATAAACGACAGCATAGTCCTACTAATGACAATCAATGGCTGAAATTAATTAGGGTATAGCTAAAGGGTCATGCCAGAACAAAATCAAGGCAATACTTAAATAAAGCATCAAATGCTTATATATACTCTAAACTACATAAGCTGTCATCATGTCATCATGCACTAGGATCTGAGAGTCAAAGAACCTATATTCACCTCAATCATATTATTCAACTAGTCTCAATAGTAATAGGTAAACATCTACCAATACTATCTAATCATTTATATCACCATGATAACTAGCTACCTATAGCAGTAATAGCAATTTATAACCATATGCTAACCATAAACCAGCAACCTAAAAAACTAACAGTCTAACAGATATCAGGTTAAAACAATATTAGATAAAACATGATATCTCCACATAACCAAATATAACCAATATATATATGCACTAAATCTAGAAAAATTTCTAGAATTTATTTACCTGTTAGCCTGCGGAGATGTCCTGTTGCTTAAATCCCCATATTGACCTCGTCAATAATACCTCAATTTCCAAACATAAAATCATGAATCCGTACAACTCCGAAAATACCCAGTTAACCTGCCAAACTTGGCGAACTCCATAAACCCAAAGACCTTAAGGAAACCGGAAACCTACGCTCTGATACCAAATAAATTGTCACGCCCCGAGGGAGTCCCCGCCAGACGAAAATCCGGCAGCATCTCCCCTGTACGGGTGACAATACCAATTTTTATACAAGGCCTACACGGCCACTATACATCGGTCAACACGACCGGAATCATACCACATCACACGCAGATAATAATAAGGCCTCAGGCCAACAAATCTAGGTAAACAAAAGTCTACTCTAACTAGACTTACCCCTTCTGCCATCTGGGCAGGAATACTCAACCGAAATCCAATCGAAATAAAAATCCGATCAAAGGTCCCTAAGGACATACCAAAACATCCACAGGTACAGATATCCAACTCCAGTCCTAAACATATATTCTAATCCAAATACCCAAAAACCGTAAACACAAATAACAAAATACACTTCCACGACGAGGGGGTTTGGCGGTGGACTCTCGACAGCCCATCCCAAATAGATATAAATCAACGGGGTGAGTTCAAAGAACTCTGCGGGTATAGTAGATATGCAAAGTAAGGTATAGCTAACAATACTAATCATGTTAGTACAATCTCATATATATGGTAAGCAAGAAATAAATGCAAAAGAACTGTACTCACCTGAATCTCCTATCCTGATATAGGAGCATGTGCCTCATCAGTAAGAGATAAAGTCATCATCATATATGAATATGAATCTGTATGCATGACAATCATATGCAACATCCAAGGCATCAATACAATAATGCAAAGAAACACAATACAAATGCAATCCGGTGCAAAAATGCATGTCGTGCATATGACATGGTCACCTCGACGCTACCACCGCCTCACACGCAATGGTGAAGTGGGGTAGGGCTATGACAATGCACTCGCCATCATCGCTCCCGAGTGACCGAGGAGTGGATGCGCCGATCGAGTACACCTATCCTCCCGCCCAAACATAGTGGGGAGCTAAGCTCTCATCTCCGGTGTCATAGACCGGAGGAGGAGGATCCTCGCCGCTACTACCACGCTGCCTCGTCGCTACCCATGAGCGGTCCAGCGGAGCCTGACAGAGCAAACTGCACACACCCTCCTGATGTACCACTAACCCATGAGTGGCAGTGTGTGCAGGCCATGTAACTAGCTGCGGGCTCAACAATAATGGAACCCCGTCCAGCCAGCATGCAATCATGCAAGATGGTGCATGATACTAAAGCATGTAAATCCTACTCAAAATACCTATCCGAAAAATATGTACAATCAATATGTACATATCCATAATCCAAATACTATGATCCAAGTAAAACAGGTAAGATATAAACATACTGATCAAATGCATGTATCTAGTAGGCACAAAAACATACTAGGCATATAAACATGAAAAGTATTGCATGCTATCCTAACTAACATATCAACTTGACTATATCTAAAAGATAAGTCAAAATACCCGCCTGATAAAATATCCGCAAGAATGAAAACCAAATTTTCACGATCGAGGATCCTGCCTCGTGACCAAAACCTGCATATAGCATAACTATAGTCAAGTACAAAAATGCAATTTATCGATAAATCGAATACTAAATCGATTTCCTTCATAACCCAATTAACCCAAACTATTTCCAATTTTCCTTATCCACAAATATCCATACAATTAATTTAGCTCACTAAATCAATTGATAAAAATTTTGATTAATTAATGATAAGCTAATTAATCAATTAAACCTGGTTTAACCCGCATTTTAACAACCTAAGTCAAATAACTGAAATTTAATGGCTTTTAATTTATCCAATTATTTCCTAATCAATTAACCTAATTCATCATCTACAACAATCCTCGAGATATACTGCATAGCAAAACCTTCTCGACGCGATTGCAAGCAAATTTTTCCTTGTTGCCTAAATCACGCTTCAAACACAATCCTTTGTCAAATCACGAAACATACCGTAGGGATTAGACAAAACCCCAATCAACCTCCAGCAAGGTTTCGCTAGAAGGGCAGCTCCCCCACCGGCAACAATCTCACCCAATTTGCCCTAATCGCCTGCTCCGGCAAAAATAGTGAACCTAGGTCGTAACTAAAACCTCGCCACACGACGCCACCTCCACCTTGCGGCGTCGCCGTCCGACTACGCTGGGGCGCCGTCAAGGTCGATCGTCGTTGCTTGCTGCGAGGAAGGACTCGGGCTCGAGGAAGAAAGGCGTCGCCGGCAAAGAGAAACACCGTGCGGCGTCGGGCAGTTCTGTGGCCGCGGCGGCCGGCGCGCGCGGCTGTGGTCGGCGAGCCCGCAGAGGAAGAGGGGCGTCAGACGGCGAAGGGAAAGAGGCGACGCTCGGGGAAGAAGGGCGTCGCCGGCGAAGAAGAGGGCGCCGGCGGAAGTGGGCTCGCGAAAGGGGATGAGGGCGCCGGCGGTAGTGGAATCCCGAAAGGAAACTGCCGAAAGAAGAAGAGAGTCGCGGCAGGGAAAAAGGAAAAGAAAATAGAAATTTAGGGTTTTCCTCGCGTATTAAACCCCGTAAATAGACCCCACCTAAAACTGTTTATTTTATCCCCGTAAAAATCGCATACGGAGTCCGTTTAAATCCAGAAAAATTCTGGAAAATTTCCTAAAATTCCCTAAAAATCCCGAAAAGTTTCCAGGATTATTTCCTTAATTATTTGGCCATTTAATTCACTATTTTACATTTTCCAGTATTTAACATTCTCCCCTACTAATAAAAATTTGATCCCCAAATTTCCTACTCAGATGCATTTCGAGTAAGAAATACCATAAGTACTGAAAATATACCTCACGTACCTTAAGTAAACAAGTGGGGGTATTGAGCTCTGATCTTTTCCTCGAGCTCCCAAGTAGCCTCCTCGTCGGTGTGGTGACTCCACCCAACCTTGACAAGTCGCACAACCTTGTTCCGCAACTGTCGTTCCTTGTAATCCAAAATCCGTACCGGAACCTCTGCGTACGTAGCATCAAGTTGAATGGAACCTGATACATCTGACAGAATATGTGTAGAGTCTGGCACATACTTCCTCAGCATAGACACATGGAATACATCGTGAATACTGCCAAAGATGGTGGTAGCTCTAGGCGATAAGCAATGCTCCGATCCTCTCCAAAATCTCAAACGGACCGATATATCTAGGAGCTAGCTTACCACGGAGGTCAAATCTCTTCACTCCTTTCGTGGGTGAGACTTGCAGGAATACCTGGTCACTAATAGAGAACTCCCGAGGTTTCCGTCTCCGATTTGCATAACTCTTCTGATGATCCTGCGCCTCTGCCATCCTACGTCTGATAGTACGGACCAACCCTGTCTCATGCTGAGCTCTATGGGTCCTAGCAACTGGTCCTCCCAGTTGCCCCGAAATCCATAACACAGGACCTCAGCAAGTCCTCTAGTGTCTAAATGGCTCGCTCAGACTGTCCATCTGTCTGCGGATGGAATGCAATACTAAAACGAAACTGTGTGTCTAACGCCTGCTGTAGACTCTGCCAGAACCGAGACGTGAACCAGGGATCTCTATCTGATATAATGCTCAAAGGAACACCATGAAATCTGATGATCTCCCGTCAATATAACTCTGCCAAACAATCCAGAGAGTCGGTCTGCCAACTCGCTAAAAAGTGCGCGGATTTGGTCAGTCGGTCAACGACTACCCAAATCGCGTCATAGCCCTGATGTGTCCTAGACAACCACAAAATCCATAATAATATGCTTCCACTTTCATTCCGGAATTGAAATTTCCTAAAGCATCTCTTCCTTAAACTAATGCAACTCCGAAAACGATTATCCTCCTCGGAGTCAGAGACAGTAGTCCATCTACCGTCCAAAATTCACTCCACCATACACTCTATAAGTGCATGGGAGGCTATCGCAACCAAACTTCCTTGTTACAACCGTTCCTGTTCCAGCTACTCTATAGTAGCTATCCAGTAGCTAGCCAAAACTCCATGAGCATTTCAGCTCCTCACCTCTTCTAAACAATATAATAACTGCGAAGTCCACGTCATAAATATATGACAACCCATCTCGTAGTTCCTCATTTGACGTAAACACGGGATACGTCTCGATCAACTAAATCAGAAATGCTCCATTCTCTGAAACATTGCATCCGCATACAATACCCTTCCTTCCACCCGAGAATGATCAAACACCACGGGTGTAAAAGTCAATCATTGTCTGAGCTGTGAAACTAATTTCACAAGCTTTAGACCAAGTAAATTCCATCACCAGTCAGCGGTATAGTACCACTAGAGCATCCTATCCATATCTATGGTAATAATCAAATCAATACCAAAAAAAATCATCATCTACGGTGGCCGAGTGCTCAACTCCAACTACCACCATCACAAATGATCCAATCGTGTCCAGAATACACGATTTCCCAAATCCCTGGACGACTAAGTCGTCAATAAGTCTAATAAAATAATCCAAAAGCTCATACAATTCATACCAAGTATGAAATTGTCGTCGCTATACAACTGCATTCTCTTTACTCTAGCTGATGATATAACAATCATCACAACAACCATGAAAATTGTATGACACTGTCACTACAATATCAACATACCAATAGCCATAAATCAATCCTAGAGTATACACAGATGTCCTATAGTTGATCTAAATAGATCATCTTTCCACAATGAAGGATATTCATTTCCTTCTACAACTACCATATTCTATCATCGATAATCGATGCATAACCTCAAAGGTCCATCTCTCCTTTAACAAAGAGTTCCGGATCTTCTCTAGAAGAAATACTGGGATAGATAAATATCCCATCCAACACCTCCTATAATAAGGTAAAACGATCTTTCATCGTCTTGACCAGTGTAAGTATACACGCCTTATCCATAACCAAATCACTAATAGTATGGACTGATATTTTCTGAGGGTTTACTCCTTGACCTTCAAATCGATGGCTAGCAGCTAAATCCCTAGCTTCCTAATTTGACATCAGTCGGCACCTCTAAAGAGTCCGTACTTCCGAAATCATCATTAGATTCCTCAAGATCAATACGTCGTCGAACTCGTCCACGACCATGAGTAGGGGCAATTTCCCTAAGTCAATAGTTTTCCTAACCACAAAAGTACTATAACCACTAAAGACAATACCTTTCCTATAGCTCAGAGATATCCTTCAGCTTGCTTGGTCCCAAAACCCGAGAACTCCCAAAAATCCAAGGAAAAGAAAATCCTCGAACACCAAAACCCACAAACCAAAACGAAACCAATAAAATTGTCACGTCACGGGGCATATCCGTCATCCAAATGACAGAGGAGCCCCTTAGTGACAATATTCAAATCCATGGACCAAATATGGTAAAACCTCGAATAATTATAGAAATACAAGTATTTCAATAGCTGCATGCATGCCGCGACTAAACATATATCAATCAAAGTAAAATAGTTTTATGACCCCAAATCCAATCATAAAATCCAAAGTGCATAATCAAAATGCAACACCGATAAAGTAACCAAAGCAGCATCCCGACGATGCAGGGAGACAAGCACGGCAAGGAACTCTCTGAGCGACACAAAGGTAGGTCAACAGAACATGTCCTCCATCAGTTAACCTAGAGGATAAGTGAGGAGGGAGTGAGTACAACCACTCAGTAGATGGATAGATAATAGTGCATAATCATAATGCACACAATGGAAGTCACAGGGAACAAACTAAAGTAACCCAACCCTCAGAGTACCAATATCAGTCTACTACCATCCTGGTCAGTGGTATAACAAATATACCCGTAAAACCCAACCACTGCAACAAGTAGTGCACATCGGGATACCACGACAAAGCCTCGTGGCTCTCGCACAAAAAGGAAACTATCTATGAGCTACCTCGAACGTAACCCATGGGCCGACAATCAATAGCACGGTCTACGCGCAACTATATGCTACCACGAATGAGACTCGTGGATAAACAAGCAGTATATAAATATTTGGTTATTGACTGCACGCACTAGCATACTACCACCAATAGGTCGCGTGTGCAGTCGATTATCCTAGGTTGTTAAATCTAGGGTTATCCAATACATCCAGCATAAAACGACCATCAACGTCGACAAAGATCATTGATCTACAATTAAACCCATTGAGGCGGTTTAGCGAGGGTTTCAACACCTCCAATATGAAAGGTCTACCAAAGCCGGTAAAGATCATCGACTTATAAATAAATAAGTCGAGATGATTAAGTCCAGGATTCCAACCCTTCTAACATGATCGGTTTTCAAGGTCGATCAAAATCATAAGTCCACTAATAAACTCGTCGAGACGAGTAATCATAGGGTTTCGTCCCAACTAATAGAAAACGTCATTCAAGGCCAATAAAGACCACAAATCTACTATCAAGCCCGTCCAGAGGGTTAAGCCTAAATTATACCATTCTACCAGTGCAATCATGCATGCTACAACATGCTTCCACGAACAGATCTCGTGGGCACTTAAGATGTAAAGTAGCTATCTAGCTACAGGCGTCATACGAATCCGATTATCACCAACTCCGAACGAATAACGCAAGAATATAACCTTACAGTAGGTCATCTCAACCATGATTGGGAGGCATGGTTGACCACATATATACAAAGCACCTACCTATAGAGAGGCTCTACTACAGACTCTCTCAACCAAGAATGGGGAATATAGTAAGGATTAATCGCATCCTAACCATACGAACTCTACTAGTCCGATCTCCATATTACTGAAACAGTAAATGGATAAATATATATCATTAAGCACCTCCAGATTATTACGCCTAGGGTTCCAACACCTAGGATTTTACTAATATTGTTTCATTCCTAAGATCCGCTCCTACAGAATATCCTCATTTAAATGATTCTACCTCTACTAGTCTTAATCATGGTATCCACCGCAAAAACATATAACACGCTGTCTAATAAACGACAGCATAGTCCTACTAATGACAATCAATGGCTGAAATTAATTAGGGTATAGCTAAAGGGTCATGCCAGAACAAAATCAAGGCAATACTTAAATAAAGCATCAAATGCTTATATATACTCTAAACTACATAAGCTGTCATCATGTCATCATGCACTAGGATCTGAGAGTCAAAGAACCTATATATATACCTTCTACAATTTATTCACCTCAATCATATTATTCAACTAGTCTCAATAGTAATAGGTAAACATCTACCAATACTATCTAATCATTTATATCACCATGATAACTAGCTACCTATAGCAGTAATAGCAATTTATAACCATATGCTAACCATAAACCAGCAACCTAAAAAACTAACAGTCTAACAGATATCAGGTTAAAACAATATTAGATAAAACATGATATCTCCACATAACCAAATATAACCAATATATATATGCACTAAATCTAGAAAAATTTCTAGAATTTATTTACCTGTTAGCCGTCTGGAGATGTCCTGTTGCCTTAAATCCCCATATTGACCTCGTCGATAATACCTCAATTTCAAACATAAAAATCGTGGAAATCCGTACAACTCGAAAATACCAGCTTAACTCCGCCAAACTTGGCGAACTCCATAAACCCAAAGACCTTAAGGAAACCGGAAACCTACGCTCTGATACCAAATAAATTGTCACGCCCCGAGGGAGTCCCCGCCAGACGAAAATCCGGCAGCATCTCCCCTGTACGGGTGACAATACCAATTTTTATACAAGGCCTACACGGCCACTATACATCGGTCAACACGGAATCGAATCATACCACATCACACTTGAGATAATAATAAGGCCTCGAGGCCAACAAATCTAGGTAAACAAAAGTCTACTCTAACTAGACTTACCCTTACGCCATCCGGGAATACTCAACCGAAATCCAATCGAAATAAAAATCCGATCAAAGGTCCCTAAGGAATTACCAAAACATCCACAGGTAAAAATATCCAAATCCATTCCTAAACATATATTCTAATACAAATACACAAAAACCGTAAACACAAATAAAAAAATAAACTTCCCACGGCGAGGGGTTTGGCATGGACTCTCCGGCTACTCCATCACGAAATAGATATAAATCAGCGGGGTGAGTTCAAAGAACTCTCTGTATAGTAGATATGCAAAGTAAGGTATAGCTAACAATACTAATCATGTCGATGCAGTCTCATATATATGGTAAGCAAGAAATAAATGCAAAGAAGCATACTCACACAGATCTCCTATCCCGATATAGGAGCATGTGCCCTCTTGTAAGAGATAAAGTCATCATCATATATGAATATGAATCACAGTATGCATGGCAATCATATGCAACATCCAAGGCATCAATACAATAATGCACGGCAAACACAATACAAATGCAATCCGTGCAAAATGCATGTCGTGCATATGACATGGTCACCCCGACGCGATCGGTAGCCTCGCAATGGGTGGAAGGAGTGGGTAGGGCTATGACAAGCGTGCACTCTGCCATCACTTTGCTCTGGAGTGACCGAGTGGGCGGGATCTTGTCGAGTACACCTATCCTCCCCGCCCCAAACATAGTGGGGAGCTAAGCTCTCATCTCCGGTGTCATAGACCGGAGGAGGGATCCTCGCCGCTACCACGCGCCTCGTCGCTACCCATGAGCGGTCAGCGAACTGACAGAGCAAACTGCACACACCCTCCTGATGTACCACTAACCCATGAGTGGCAGTGTGTGCAGGCCATGTAACTAGCTGCGGGCTCAACAATAATGGAACCCCGTCCAGCCAGTATGCAATCCTGCAAGATGGTGCATGATACTAAAGCATGTAAATCCTACTCAAAATACTTATCCGAAAAATATGTACAATCAATATGTACATATCCATAATCCAAATACTATGATCCAAGTAAAGCGGTAAGATATAAACATCTTGATCAAATGCATGTATCTAGTAGGCACAAAAACATACTAGGCATATAAACATGAAAAGTATTGCATGCTATCCTAACTAACATATCAACTTGACTATATCTAAAAGATAAGTCAAAATACACTTTGATAAAATATCGCAAGAATGAAAACCAAATTTTCACGATCGAGGATCACCTCATTGACCAAAACCTGCATATAGCATAACTATAGTCAAGTAAAAAAATGAAATTTACAGATAAATCGAATACTAAATCTATTTCCTTCATAACCCAATTAAACCAAACTATTTCCAATTTTACTTATCCACAATATCCATACACTTAATTTAGCTCACTAAATCAATTGATAAAAATTTTGATTAATTAATGATAAGCTAATTAATCAATTAAACCGGGTTTAACCCGCATTTTAACAACCTAAGTCAAATAACTGAAATTTAATGGCTTTTAATTTATCCAATTATTTCCTAATCAATTAACCTAATTCATCATCTACAACAATCCTCGAGATATACCTGCGCTAGCAAAAACCTTCTCATTGCCTGATTCGACAAATTTTTCCTTGTTGCCCTAAATCACTGCCCAAACACAATCCACTGTCAAATCACAGAAACATACCGTAGGGATTAGACAAAACCCCAATCAACCCCTTACCTTGCTCCGGCAGTGCTCGGCTAGAAGGGCAGCTCCCCCACCGGCAACAATCTCACCCAATTTGCCCTAATCGCCTGCTCGGCAAAATAGTGAACCTAGGTCAGAACCAAAACCCTGCCGCCACCGACGCCACCTCCCAGCTTGCGCGTTCGCCGTCGACTCGCCTGGGGGCGCCGTCAAGGTCGATCGTCGTTGCTTGCTGCGAGGAAGGACTCGGGCTCGAGGAAGAAAGGCGTCGCCGGCAAAGAGAAACACCGTGCAGCGTCGGGCAGTTCTGTGGCAGGCCGGCTATGCATGTAGTGGTCCGAGCCGAGAGGAAGAGGCGTCAGACGGCGAAGGAAAGAGGCGACACTCGGGAAGAAGGCGTCGCCGTGAAGAAGAGAGGGCGCCGTGAGTGGGCTCATGAAAGGGGATGAGGGCGCCGTGATAGTGGAATCGAAAGGCTAGAAAGAAGAAGAGAGTCGCGGCAGGGAAAAAGGAAAAGAAAATAGAAATTTAGGGTTTTCCTCGCGTATTAAACCCCGTAAATAGACCCCACCTAAAACTGTTTATTTTATCCCCGTAAAAATCGCATACGGAGTCCGTTTAAATCCAGAAAAATTCTGGAAAATTTCCTAAAATTCCCTAAAAATCCCGAAAAGTTTCCAGGATTATTTCCTTAATTATTTGGCCATTTAATTCACTATTTTACATTTTCCAGTATTTAACAACCCTTCTTTGAGTAATCAACTAACAGAACCGCCTTCTCCTCATGCTTCACAGAAGGCTCCACAGTCTTCAGCATATTGAGGAGCTCGGGAATGGTGGATTCCAATTTGTTCATCCGATAGTTCATCACAAATTGCGAGAAACTCTTGGGCAAAAAATGCAGAATTAAGTCAATACTTAACTCATGATCCATCACAAAATCGAGGGTAGCTAGCCGCTCGATGTACCCGTTCATCTTTAGCACAAACTGCACTACAGATGAACCTTCTTGCATCTTCGTGGTGAAGAGGAGCCTAGAGACCTCGAACCTTTCGGATCTCGCTTGCTCATCGAACAACTCATGAAGATGGAAGACCATAGTATTAGCATCCATATGCTCATCTTTGCTTTTTACTCGGTACCATCATTTGCTAGCATGATGCAACTCGCCCGGACTCGAATCGCCACATGCTTCGATAGACCAACATTTGATGCAGGTTGCATCGTCCTTAGGACGGTCAGGAAGAGGCTCTTCAAGGACATATGCAAGCTTTTCCGCCTTGAGAACAATTCTCAGGTTTCTAAGCCAGTCCAGGAAGTTAGGCCCAGTCATTTTGTTCGAATCCAAAATAGTGCGCAAATTCAAAGACGTCATGATCAATTTATTGACCTAGAAATACAAAACGAGCATATATGAGAAAATGATTTTAAAATGCATCAATATACATTTATAAATCCCATTCATTTTGAATTTCAAAAACCCCAAAATCACTTGGAGATCGTAGGTCCATCTCGAATGGTGATATCCATCATAGTTATGAACAACCTTGGAGAGAGTCCAACAAGCCATTCATAACTACGACGGTAGGTATCAACTATCTTGCATATCACGTATATGCAACTATCACAATGTGCTATCAACTAATTGAATGTTCACACATACATCGGGTTGTTAACACATTAACAAGTATGCATCATATGCATAGCACCCAACTTCACCTCCCTTTACATCGACCTTGGAGAGAGCCAACAAGTCGATGTCTGGTGTTAAAGCCAACCCATTAATCGGAAATAGTTTTAATATGGTTAGAGCGCATTCAACCAATTAGCCCAGCTTGGAGAGAGTCCAACAACCAAAGCTAACGATTGACCTCTCGACTCTTACCATATTAGTATTAAACTATTCCATGGTTTGAACATAGTTCGGGTTCGAGCCGGCTTGAGAGAGTCCAACAACCCAAACAAGAAACGGAACTCTGGTTCTAACCATATTAATGGAAGGTGTAGGCTTTAATATTGTTTAAGGGTTTTTATGTCTCATCCTCTTTGCATGCAAATAACTATTATCTACATGGCATGACATACATGGTATACATCTACATGTCACGACACGCATGGCATAATGTTATGCATCTAATGCAATTACATGGCATACAATTATGTCATGTATTTATTTCCTTATATGTCATAACTATTTATGGAAATAAAATATGTTTAAGATTTGATTCTCCAAATCAAATCATAATTAAATTAGGAAACAAATTTCCAAATCTAATCACATATTTTATTCATGGAATTATTTGATTAAGGAAAATCTATTTAGGAAACCAATTTCCTAAATCATTAAAACTACTTATGGAAATAAAATATTTTAAGATTTGATTTCCCAAATCAAATCATGATTAAATTAGGAAATAAATTTCCAGAATCTAATCAAATATTTTATTTATGGAAAATATCAATTTCCATAAATACTTCCAACTTTCCAAAAGTGGAAGATTTCCATAAATACTTCTAGACTTTCCAAAATTGAAAAATTTCCAAAAATACTTCTAAATTTCCAAAATTAGAAAATTTCCAGAAATACATTATGACTATCGCAAAACCATTTTACGATTATGTCGAAACACAACCTGGGCTCTGATACCACTGTTGGGTTTCCGGCACTGCGACGTGTGTGTGTTCGATCATGTTTCGTAAAAATGAACACAGCGGAAGAAATAAAAATAATAAATACTCCTATTTATTACAACACACACAACACACGCATGCATATTACAACAAGTGTAGACATAACCGTAAATTTAAATTTGCAATAAAAGGAAATTTAACTACGTTATACCTTTCGTATGACGTGTAGCGGGAACGACATCAACCGGAAAGATCCTCGCTAGAATCATCTCTATCCGTATCCACGCCGAGTTCCTTGGGATGACTTCGCTAAGCCACGAGCTTCATCTTCGTACGGGTTACTAGCCTCGTGTTGAAGACGACGTGATCGAGAGATGATCACGATCCGAATCCAAATTCGGATCCTAATATGAGTTCTCAAAACTCGCTTCTCCGGAGAGGTATTCGTCAACCGATTGACGAATCCTTCGTCCACCACCTCAGAGGATTACCGGAGATCGAATCCCCGGTAAGTTATCCGCTGTCGGAGCTCTAACAGTCGTCCAAACGACGCTCCGACGAGAGGAGAAGAAGCTGTCCAGAAAACTGGACAGCTTGGTGGAGGAGTAGGTGCCGGCCAAAACAAGGAAGCCAAGTGCTCACCTTTTCACCGAGGCCTAGGAAGATCACCGGAGGGTCCACCGGCTGAAGCTTGGATGCCGGCAAGGAGATGACGGCGGCACAACAAGCTGGGCGGCAGCCTAGGGTTGGCGCCGAGCAACTCCAAGGGTGGGCGGCAACTCTTGGGGCTAAGGGTTTGGATTAGGGCTTAATTATCCATTAAGCCCTCTTTTATAGAGAACTAATTCTCTTAATGGTTATTTGATCATAACCATTAGGCCCGTTAACCCGCTCCATTAAGATAAGTTAAAATAAACCAAACCATGATGGTTTATTTTAAGTTAAAACGAACCGAACCAACCTTTGGTTCATTCGTTTAAAATAAACCAAGCCCTTTGGTTTATTCTCCTCCATTGGATTAGAACCAAACCATTTTGGTCCATCCATTATGTCTTCATAAGACACGGCCCATCCACGCTTCCATTGCGACTGAAACGATTTCATGCTCGCTCCATGTTTGGTCCAACCAAACTTAGTTTCTCTCGGTCTGAGAATCCCATTCTCAAGCTCGTTTTAAATCCTTTGGATTATGCTCGTTGTGTGTGTGACCAAATAGGTTCTCGGTTTATGTTGGCTGTCTATAATTAACCATTAATTATAGAATGATCATGAGTGACACTTAGTAGTACATCATGATCCCCAATTAACCGAAAAGATCAACGGTTGATCCAGAACTATTTCTGAAACCCTTCAGCAGCTCGAATGAATCGTGCCCCATTCCCTTAACTCATCTTATACCCACTTGGTTCAGGACATGGTCTATTGTGTCAGTCCCCACTAGGCTGACTACGTCACACCTAGCCCAAGTATCATTTCCTCGTCCTACGGATTCTAGTTACTCCACATGTATCGAAGAGTACCTTACTCTAAACATGTAATGCTTTGGCCAAAGACTTTAGTAACAATCCGACGAGAGGCCATGGGTATACATCTCCTCGCAAGGAGTGGTGAATCCTTTATAGGCTATTCAAACACCTTCGATCACTTCGACTTATACCCAATCATCCCGAGTCCACATCTCCTTAGAGATGTTTGCTTAAGATGTCAAAGCATAAGTCTCCATGATCAAGATGACTTGAATACCGCAAGTCAAAGGAACATCGCACTTAAGCCACAGTAAGAACTTCATTGACATATCTATATATGCAGAGAACCATATGAAGTCTTACGGCTGGTCACTCCAATGAACTAGTTACCATAACTAGCATCAATGATTAACTCCGGACATCACTATGTCTCCAGCCAGTGAGAATCAGCTGCTTGGATACACCAAGGAGTATACCTCGTGCTAGTCTCGACAGAATTGATGGTGTCCAAATCCATCAATTCATCGACTAGGGATAATTCCGATATATCACAATTACACATGTAGAGATACTCACTAATTGTGATCCAATCACAAATTCTCTCATGCTGTGAATCGTATCGTGGACATTCAGTAAATGAGTTTAAGATCCAATCAAATACATAAAACATGTATACTCAAATAGTGAATCTTCATTTATCATATAAATGGTTCATACATAAGGCGATTGCCTTAGGACATTTCTCATATATTACTAACACATATGCCTAGTCCATTTGGGATTAAAACCTAGGTGTTCTCCTATTTTTCTAATAGACTCCCTAGGTAAAACTTTTCTAGGGACATTAGTCTCAAATTTCTCCTTCTTTGAAAAATAGACATTTTTAGCTCCTAAACAAAATTTCCTGTTTCTAGCATGCTCTTTTTGATAAATAGCAAGATTGCTAAAATTAGTTCTAGCATGCTTTTGCCTATAATTGAAAGAAAGAGCATTATTTAGATATACCTTAGGGTTTGGCTTAGAGGCTCCCCCTACTTATGATGCTCTCTTTTTCTCTCCCTTTAGACATTGACTCCGGTAATGCCCTTTTGAATTACACTTGAAGCATATGACATGCTCCTTGCTCTTTTGACTTTGGGCATCGACATCTTTAAACTTTGGAGCCGGTTGAGCCTTCTTTACTTTCTTTGGGCACTTACTCTTATAATGCTCAAATTCCCTACACTCAAAACACATAATGTTATTTTTATTTTGAATAGAAGTGTTTGAGTTACCTAAGTCAATGGAGGCCGGAATCGGATTTTGAGCTTCTTCATCTTGACCGGATATTGAAGCTTCTTTTTGATGTTGCTCCAGTGAACTAATCTCCTCCCCCTCAATCTTAGAGGTGGAGGTCTCCTCCAATTCTACTTCCTCTTCCTCCTTGGATTTTGATGGTCTCTCAACCTCCAAGTCCTCACTTCCTTGTGAGGATGATGTGCTTGCCTCTTCGGTCCCTTCCTCTGGGACCGGTGATGGACTTTCATGGAGCTTGACTACTTGGCTCCATAGCTCCTTGGCATCTATATAATTACCTAACATACACAAGATATTGTTAGGTATTAAATCAATCAAAAATTTCATTACCTTATCATTTTTCTCAAAGGCTTGGACTTGCTCTTCGGTTCATCTCTTTTTCTTGAGGAACCCTCCCTTTGGTCCTATTGGATATTCAAATCCATCCATTAAGATGGACCACTCCTCAAAGTTCCTCATCATCAAAAAATCTTCAATTCTTCTCTTCCAAGAATTGAAGCCTTCTCGTCCATAAAAGGTGTAGGGCACCGGTGTGTTGATGTCCCAACCAAGTTGTTCTTCCAATTCCATCTTCACCCTCTAGCATGCTCCCTTAGTTGTTAAACTTGAAGAACAGCCTCGCTCTGATACCACTTGTAGGAGATCGTTGGAACGCTAGACGGGGGGGGGGGGGGGGGTGAATAGCTTGATTTCATTGCTCGATGGAAATCGTTCGCGTTTGTCTACAAACTTCATTAGCGCGCAGCGGAATAATAATAAAGCGATAATAAAATAGATAAACACAACACAACACGAGGATATAACGTGGTTTGGAACCTCAAGGTTCCTACTCCACAGATCGGGCTCAAACGAGCCCTAGCGATGCCAATCACACACCACTAATAAACACTCCTCGGAATAATCCGGAGGCGGAGAAACCTCGTACAATAGTTTACAACAATAAACTAAATACAACAAGCAACTAATATGAAATACAATGCAATACAAGTAAAGAAAACACTTTACAAATGCCTTTGGATTGCTTGCTTTTGGTTGCTTGAAGAATGGCCTTAGAGACCCTGATTTGCAGTAACAAATCGCCCCAAGGATGCTCAAGAACCGGATGCTTTTTCCTCCTCCACGAGCTCCATTTAAAGCTTCTGCCTGGGCAGGAAAATGCCGATCAGTCGATTGCTCGGGACCATTAGTCAACTGATGCCACTATTGTCGTGAGACAATGGCTAGATCCACGCTGGAAAATCCAACGGATCCATCATCAGTCGACTGATAATGACCATCAGTCGACTGTTCGAGCCTCCACTCGACTGCTAACCCCAGTAATCGAGTCAGACTCCATTCTATGCCCGAAAAACTGAGCACCAGTCGACTGATCACACGATCAGTCGACTGCTCAACCACTCAATCGACTGCCTACCTATGGCAGTCGACTGCTAGGCCAATTCCTATAGTCAAACCCTAGTTGACTCATGCCAGTCCACTGCCACATGGCACCAGTCGACTGGCACACCTCAAACATGAGGTTTTAACCCAAGTATGGTTCCCCCATACTTGCTAGACCACCCTTAGCCTAGACCTAAACCTTCTAGCCACCTCCGTCAGCCTCACGCCTCTCGAATCCCTCCAAATCATCCATGACTTGTTCATCCATTGCGCTAGCCTTCAGGTGCTTCCATCGGCTATGTCATGCTAACGGTGTCTACACCGCCAAGGCACATTGGACTTACGCTGCTAAGACTCCGCTTGGACTTTACGCCGCCAACCATTGGACTTATGTTGCCAAGACTCCCGCTTGGACTTTACGCTGCCAATATCAAACCCCTTGGACTTCTCAAATGCCAACACTCAAGCTTGGACTTTCCCTTGCCAACACATGTTGGACTTTCCATGCCAAGACCCATGCTTGGACTTTTCCTTGCCAAGACCCATGCTTGGACTTTACATGCCAAGTACTCAAGACTGGGACTTTCCCAAATGCCAAGTGTCCCACTTGGACTTTCCATGCCAAGTACCCAAGACTTAGAGACTTTCCTGTGACAATCACATTATCATATGTTTTTGTCGAACATCAAAACATCTCTCGAGTCAAACTCGAGTCCTGGTCAATCGTGACCTGGGCCGATTGTACCAACAGGTTTTACCCCTTTAGGTCATCATTCAAGCTCTCCAAACGCCTCCGCAATGCTACTCTTCTATGACGACTCTACGATGATGAAGAACTGCCAAAACGCCGACAAGACGAGCTCAACCTCCATTTCCCTAATCGTCGGTATAACTTTAGTTTGTCATCTTCTTTAACATTGTACTTCATTTTGTTTATCGAACATTTATTGTAATGAGGAGAGGGGGTTTGTCTCTCTACCTCGAGCTTTTCAAGGTTTTGTAATCGTCGTCTCCTACCTCCAACGAGGAGGAGACATTTTAGTGAATTGCCCTCCGTACGCAGTCTCGGACTGCTAGAGCCTTAGATTAGCAGCCAGAAGGTTGTGAACCAAGTAAAACCAAGTTGTGTATTTACTTTTTCCACTGTGCAATTACTCTTACTCTTTGTTTTATTCGAACGAATGAAAAAGAAAAGAGAGATTTACGTGCGATATTTGTAGGGGATCGATCGGCCGACTAGAGGGGGGCGAATAGCTCTCTTTCGTTGGATGGTGGAATTCGCTTGTCTACAATCAATATTAGCGCAACAGAAAAATAAAACTAAACAAGCAAATCAAAGCAACAAGAATAAAAACAATGCTAACACCAAGTCGTAATGTGGTTCACGGCTACACTGCTAATCCACGATCCCGATTCGTCCAAGGTGAATAACTCCTTTTCCAAATCCACTAGATCTCTCCTTTGCACCAAGCTAGGTGTAGGTAACCTCTTTACAATCCCTCTTCTTACAATAGAATGGAATAATAGCAAGTAAGAAGAGTGGAAATTCTTTAGGGTACTTTGGGAGAAGATTAGAGCATGAACATTAGGTCCCTAAAGCCCTGTTAGTGAAAGCCCTAGAGCCAATCATATGATGATTGTTGTATGGACTTTATTGTATCATATTCCTATTTATTAAGGCATGGTTATTATATTTACTTGTATTGGTGCCAAATAACTAAATATAATAATGTCCTTGAGTAGTAGGTTCTTATCTATATCAATCGATTGGTTGAATCGATAATGAGATGATATAGAGAACACTACTCTTAATCATTCCTAGTCGAGTATTAACATTCAGGGACAATGTTAATGCGTAGAGACTAGCATGTAGGTCAACAAGATGACTTGATCTCACAAGTCATGGATATGAGATATCAAGTTGACACATGGGTATGCATTGGAGAATGTATACTGAATGACCCGCCATGAGAAAGTATCATGGATCGTTATATAAGTGTCATATACTTTCTCATGTGGCTATTAGTATGACTATTAGTCCTTAGACCTGAAGTCACCATGGTTCCCTACATAATGAATTGCATACTTTGGCCGTCCAAACGTCACCCGTAAATGGGTGGACTATAAAGCGTTCTTGGGTATGTAGCAATTATGCGGAGGGATGTGAGTGATGTAGATGAGATCTATCCCTCCTATATGGGGTGACATCGATATTCTTGATAGAGTGAGACCACGAAGTGCATGGCCATGCCCAAATGAGTCAATATGAGATATTGAGCTCATTTGATTAGAGTGAGTCTACTTGGAGTTCAAGATTTAGATTGTACCGAGGATGACACGGTCTATGCCTCGATTGGTCAATCTAGATGTCAAGGATAGAGGGACATTGTCACATATTGTGAGAGTCACAATTAGTAGTCACAAAGGTGATGTTGGAGCTCAACATTCTTGTAACTTGGGTAGCAATGATGTGTTGCTAGATACCGCTCATTGCTTATGTTCCTAAATCGGTTTAGGGACATTGCCAGCGTTACAAGAACCTATAGGTCACACACATGAGAGCAATTAGATGGAGATTAGGTTCATATGATGAACCATGAGGATTAGGTTCATGGGATGAACCAAATTGGATTAAGAGTAATCCAAATTAGACTAATTGAGTTAGACTCAAGTTGATTCAAGTGTTGAATGAGTCTAATTGAGATTTGATTCATCAAATCAATTTAAATTAATGAATAGAGATTCATTATATTAAATTGACTTGAGTCAAGTGGTTAGATTTGATCAACCATGGGAGATTAGAGGTCAAGTTTGACTTGACTTGAGAGGGAAGTTGAAAGGTCAAGTTTGACTTGACCAAATGCCATGTCATGATGATGACTAGGCATGGCCGGCCAATGATGATGCTCCACATCATCATTGACTTGGTCAATTAGTGCCACATCATGAGGGAGACCAAGGGTCATGGGAGTTACATGCATGCATGTAACTCCCCCTCCATGAAGTGGTCGGCCACCATTTGGGGGTTATGTGAGTGAAAATTCATTTTGTGAGTAATCACTCATTACTTCATCTTCTTCCTTGGGAATTTTCCTCTCAAGCTCTCCCTCTCCTTCCTCTCTTTGGCCGAACCAACCAAGGAGTGCTAGCACACTCAAGGTTGAGTTTTCTTCCACCTATTGCTTGTGTGGATACCATAGAGGAGTGTGCACTTGACACTCTCGAGTTCCGGCGGACTTTGGACGAGCGGGATTTGCGAAGGGCATCGCATCAAGGGTAACATCCTTATCTCTTAGTTCTAAGGTAGATCTAGAGGATTTTGTAAGCACATACATGTAATTAGTTTTAATACTTCTTCGCACGGATCCGTGGCGGGACTTAGGGGTTTCCTGGCGTAAAAGCGGTTTTTGCGGCCCGGAAAAGCCCAACAGTGGTATCAGAGCCACGTGCGAAGCATGTATGTGTTTCGTTTTTGTTGTTTTTATATTAGATATAAAAATTACAGATTTATATGTTTCTGTAAATTTTCTTATTTTATAGAATTTTTGGGTATTTTTCTCGTAGAGTCGAAGCAACGAGTGTTGGGACACTCGTAGGCTTCAACCGTCGAGAAAAACTCTCCGAATCGGCGAGTTCTCGCTTTAGGTTTTTGGGACAGCGACTTAAGTCGCTGTAGGATCGTTGTAGGGACACTCGCGAAGTTTATTTTGCGAGTAGGGGCGCTGCCCCTATCCCCGAAAGGGGCCATGTCCCGCGATCGCGCCCAGAAACCGCTTAGCGGGACCGTTTCGGAGAGATGACTCATAAATTCGAAATAAATTAGGAAAAATTATAGAAATTTTCTGTAAAAATACATAATTTTGAATTATGTATGATTCTGTGATTGTCATGGCCCAATAACCCAATAGGATTGGATTATGTGTGTTGTAATTCATAATACGGCCTGCGTGCCGTTTTGTGGTTGTGCGTGTTGTAAAATGTTTGCGACCTGCGCGTCGCACCTATTCTTTTAATATTCTAGTTATAAATAGTTTTAGACTCTAATGTAACTCGAGTTACGCATTTGTAATGTACAAAAATGGAGCGGTGAAAGTCCACTTGAAGACGAGCTTACGAGAAGGGTGACGACGACACATGGCGGTCAAAGGAAGCGCTTGGAGAAGCCGCTAGCCTTAGGTTGACCGTCCGATCTTCTCATTGGCTTGAGAAGATCGTAGTAGGGCCATGACTATATCACATTTAATTATATATATATATATGTTGATATATATATATTTAATTGATTTATGCTTGTATGTATGTGATGCATGCTAGTGAAAAAAAAATGCTTGTATGTATATGATGCATGCTAGGTTAATTTTCTTGTATGTATATGATGCATGCTAATATAGGATAATAAAGGCCTAAATGCGTATAAGATACACATTACGATTAGATTAGATCATAATCGAATCAACTCGAAAATGCCTACCGAGCCTTGATACCCATCACTACCTCGATCATTTGTTGTTGTTGAATCTGCCAAAGCAGAGCAACGCATATTATCTTGGTAGGGTGCGGAGGGACAATCTTGGTCCCGCCTATCACGACTCGGGTTAGAGTAAGCTCAATTAGATTGAGCAAAACTAGTTAACTCAATTGGATCGAGTAGAACTATAGGCATATTCAATCGTTGGAAAGATAGGTTAAGATCGCATTTACACTAAATCTTGGCGATTTAGCCAAAGCTAACTCAAGGTCTTTTGTAAATGTGGGTCTTAATCCTATAAACAAGAGTTGCATAGAGATGTAATCGGTAATGTATTTACCCACCGATCATACTAAGTCTTGGCGATTTGAAAGCTAACTCAAGGCTTAGTATGATGTGGATCTTGTCCCAAGAATTATAGCTAGTTTGTATGAATCTAGTAAATGTGGTTTGACCACATCCATAACTCGATTCTATAAAATTCCTATAATTCAGTGGGAGCATCATTTGATTAAAGGCCTAATTAAATGATAAAAGGAATATGATATTAATTCTCTGCATTGTATGTTGTAGATTACTATGTCAAACAACACGAACACTCTCTCTCTGCGATCTGTCCTTGAGAAGGACAAGCTCAATGGAGCAAATTTCCTGGACTGGTACAGGAACCTGAGAATTGTTCTCACCCAAGAAAGGAAGTATGCGTCTGGGCGGCCCATTCAGGCACCTCCTGCCCCTTTGCCTGACAAAGATGCTTACAAGAAGCATCAAGATGATGCATTAGATGTGTCATGTCTAATGCTCGCGACCATGAACTCTGAGCTTCAGAAGCAACATGAGTTCATGAATGCTTATGATATGGTTGGACATCTTCGTCAACTATATCAAGGACAAGCTAGGCATGAGAGATATGAAGTCTCTAAAGCACTATTTGGGTCCAAAATGCAAGACGGGACTCCCGTAGGTACATATGTACTCAAAATGATTGGGTACGTAGAAAACCTACAAAGGCTGGGATTCCCACTTGGCCAAGAGTTGGCCACTGACCTAATCTTGCAATCTTTGCCACAAGCCTTCAATCAATTTGTCATGAATTATAACATGAATGAAATTGATAAGCCATTACTGAAATGCTCGGCATGTTGAAGCTATGAGCTTAACCTTAAGAAGGGTAAATCGACACCATTTTGATGGTGCGAGAAAAAGAAAGGCAAGGGCAAGCCTAAAGGTAAGGGAAAGTCCCAAGCCAAGGGCAAAGGCAAAGAACTTAAACCCAAAGGAGGGTAGCCAAGGAAGGGGCTTGCTTCTGCAAGGAAGCGGACACCGAAGCGTAAGATCTTAAGAAGAAGAGAAGTGAGACTTCTACTTCAGGTATAAATGTTATAGAAGTCAATCTATCTATTTCTTCATCATGGGTATTAGATCTCGGATGTGCATCTCACATGTGTACCAATGTGCGGTGAGAAATAGCAGGCATTGACAAAGGCGAGGTGGACCTACGAGTAGGCAATGGAGCAAGGGTTCTTCTTATTCTTTGTAGGAACTTATGATCTATCTACGCCCTCCGGGCTTGTACTAGAATTAGATGAATGTTGTTATGTGCTGCTTTAACTAAGAACATCATTTGATTTCTTGTTTGGACAAGAAAGGTTTTTCATTTATAATAAAGAACAAATGTTGTTCAGTTTATTTAAATGATATGTTCTATTGTAGTGCACCTCTAATGAACGGACTCTACTTTCTAGACTTAGAGAGCACTATCTATAACATAAGTACCAAGAGGTTCAAGTCAAATGAGTTGAACCAAACCTATCTCTGGCATTGTCGCTTAGGTCACATAAATGAGAGTCGCTTATCTCAGCTCCATAAGGATGGGGGGGTAGACTCATTTGATTTTGAATCATATGAGACATGCGAGTCTTGCCTTTTAGGCAAGATGACCAAGACTCCCTTTAGTGGACATAGCGAAAGAGCAACAGATTTGTTAGGACTTATACATAGTGATGTATGTGGTCCTTTCAATGTTGCTGCTAGAGGTGGTTACAGGTACTTCATTACATTTACTGATGACTTCAGTAGATATGGTTATGTGTATCTTATGACACATAAATCTGAATCCTTTGAAAAGTTCAAAGAATTCAAGAATGAAGTACAAAACCAGCTTGGCAAGAGTATTAAGATACTTCGATCAGATCGAGGTGGTGAATACCTTAGCCATGAGTTTCGTGACTATCTAGCTGAGTGTGGGATTCTATCCCAACTCACTCCTCCTGGAACACCACAGTGGAATGGTGTATCCGAAAGGAGGAATCGTACCCTATTGGATATGGTACGATCTATGATGAGTCACAGATCTTCCTATATCCTTTTGGGGATATGCTCTGACACAAGCAGCCTTTACCCTTAACCGTGTACCATCCAAGTGTGGTAAAGACACCATATACGATATGGACAGGAAAAATCCCAAGATGTCTTTTATGAGGATTTGGGGTTGTGAGGCTTACGTTGACGTCAAGTCTCGGACAAGCTGGGACCCAAATCCGATAGGTGCTATTTTGTTGGATATCCCAAGATACAAAGGATATTACTTCTACATTCCCGGCCAAGACAAAGTGTTTGTGGCAAGACGGGTTTTTCTAGAAAGGGATTTTGTTTCTAGAAAAACTAGTGGGAGTACCTTCGATCTTGAAGAAATTCAAGATAAGGACCATAGCTGAGGCCTTGATGGAGGTTGAGCAGGAACCACAAAGTGTTGTGGGTGAAGAGGTTGTTGCACAAAGAGTTGTGGAACAACCACTGCTCAATAGACCTACCTCTTCGCAGTCGATAGGGTCGTCGTCGGCTGAGAGATACTCATTTCTCTTGTCGACCATGATGACGTTATGCTCATTGAGAATGAGCCTACCTCCTCATCGAAGTGTGATGAGCCCAGATTACGAGAAATGGCTAGGCCATGAGATCCGAGATGGAATCCATGTACACTAACCAAGTATGGACTTTGGTTGATCCACCAAGGGGTCAAACCCATTGGGTGTAAGTGGGTCTTTAGGAGAAAGACTGACATGGATGGACTTACGATACCTATAAGGGCGATTGGTGGCTAAAGGTTTCAAGCAA
Organism: Wurfbainia villosa; assembly: GCA_025175895.1. Taxonomy (NCBI): domain Eukaryota; kingdom Viridiplantae; phylum Streptophyta; class Magnoliopsida; order Zingiberales; family Zingiberaceae; genus Wurfbainia; species Wurfbainia villosa. Next base: position 64,671,603 of record CM045994.1, on the reverse strand, counting down.
ATTCATGGTATTGACTATGATGAAACCTTTTCTCCGATGGCGATGTTTAAGTCCATTCGGATCTTGCTTGCTATTGCGGCATACCACGATTATGAGATCTGGCGGATGGATGTCAAAACCGCATTTACGAATGGAAACTTACTCGAGGATGTGTACATGACACAACCTCAGGTTTTGTAGATCCACAGCATACTGGGAAGGTATGCAAGCTGCAAAGGTCCATTTATGGGCTAAAGCAAGCTTCTCGGAGCTGGAATCTTCGATTCGATGATGCGATCAAACAGTTTGGTTTCATCAAGAATGAAGATGAACCCTGTGTCTACAAGAGGGTTAATGGGAATACAGTTGTCTTCCTTGTACTGTATGTGGATGACATACTACTCATTGGGAATGACATCCCTTCGCTACAGTCTGTGAAGACTTGGCTGGGGACGTGCTTCTCAATGAAGGACTTAGGTGAAGCAGCCTGTATTCTAGGCATCAAGATCTATAGAGATAGATCTAAGAGATTGCTTGGCCTAAGTCAGAGTACATACATTGACACGGTATTACTTCGGTTTGCCATGCAGAATTCCAAGAAAGGACTTCTGCCGATGTCACATGGTGTGAGTCTTTCGAAGACTCAAAGTCCTTCTTCTAGAGAGGAGAGAGACCGCATGGATAAGATCCCTTACGCATCTGCTATAGGATCTATCATGTACGCCATGCTGTGTACTCGTCCTGATGTCTCGTATGCTTTGAGCATGACGAGTAGATACGATCGATCATCGGTGGCGTCCTTTGGATAGCAGTCAAGAATATTCTTAAGTACTTAAGAAGGACTAAAGAATATTTCTTGATATTTGGAGGCAATGAGGAGCTAGCTGTAAAGGGTTACAGCGATGCCAGCTTCCAAACTGACCAGGATGATTACAGATCGCAGTCAGGGTTCGTGTTTTGCTTGAATGGTGGCGCTGTGAGCTGGAAGAGTTCGGAGACACGATTCGATTCTACAACAAGCCGAGTATATCGTGCATCCGAGGCGTGAAGGAGGCGATTTGGATCCGCAAGTTCATTACTGAGCTTGGGGTGGTTCCTAGCATTGCAGATCCTATAGAGCTCTATTGTGACAACAATGGAGCGATTACCTGAACTAAGGAACCTCGCTCACACCGGACCAAACACATACTACGGCGCTTCCATCTCATTCGAGAGATCATCGATAGAGGAGATGTGAAGATTTGCAGTACCCACGAGGCTAACATCGCAGATCCTTGACGAGGCTTTGTACGAAAAGCATGATGGTCACACTAGGTCATTGGGTATTAGATACTACGGTGATTGGCACTAGTGCTAGTGGGAGATTGTTAGTTAAAGCCCTAGAGCCAATCATATGATGATTGTTGTATGGACTTTATTGTATCATATTCCTATTTATAAAGGCATGGTTATTATATTTACTTGTATTGGTGCCAAATAACTAAATATAATAATGTCCTTGAGTAGTAGGTTCTTATCTATATCAATCGATTGGTTGAATCGATAATGAGATGATATAGAGAACACTACTCTTAATCATTCCTAGTCAGTATTAACATTCGGGGACAATGTTAATGCGTAGAGACTAGCATGTAGGTCAACAAGATGACTTGATCTCACAAGTCATGGATATGAGATATCAAGTTGACACATGGGTATGCATTGGAGAATGTATACTGAATGACCCGCCATGAGAAAGTATCATGGATCGTTATATGAGTGTCATATACTTTCTCATGTGGCTATTAGTATGACTATTAGTCCTTAGACCTGAAGTCACCATGGTTCCCTACATAAGGAGTTGCATACTTTGGCTTCGTCAAACGTCACCCGTAAATGGGTGGACTATAAAGGCGATTACTGGGTATGTAAGGAATTATGCGGAGGGATGTGAGTGATGTAGATGGGATCTATCCCTCCTATATGACGGGGGTGACATCGATATTCTTGATAGAGTGAGACCACGAAGTGCATGGCCATGCCCAAATGAGTCAATATGAGATATTGAGCTCATTTGATTATAGTGAGTCTACTTGGAGTTCAAGATTTAGATTGTACCGAGGATGACACGGTCTATGCCTCGATTGGTCAATCTAGATGTCAAGGATAGAGGGACATTGTCACATATTGTGAGAGTCACAATTAGTAGTCACAAAGGTGATGTTGGAGCTCAACATTCTTGTAACTTGGGTAGCAATGATGTGTTGCTAGATACCGCTCATTGCTTATGTTCCTAAATCGGTTTAGGGACATTGCCAACGTTACAAGAACCTATAGGGTCACACACATGAGAGCAATTAGATGGAGATTAGGTTCATATGATGAACCATGAGGATTAGGTTCATGGGATGAACCAAATTGGATTAAGAGTAATCCAAATTAGACTAATTGAGTTAGACTCAAGTTGATTCAAGTGTTGAATGAGTCTAATTGAGATTTGATTCATCAAATCAATTTAAATTAATGAATAGAGATTCATTATATTAAATTGACTTGAGTCAAGTGGTTAGATTTGATCAACCATGGGAGATTAGAGGTCAAGTTTGACTTGACTTGAGAGGGAAGTTGAAAGGTCAAGTTTGACTTGACCAAATGCCATGTCATGATGATGACTAGGCATGGCCGGCCAATGATGATGCTCCACATCATCATTGACTTGGTCAATTAGTGCCACATCATGAGGGAGACCAAGGGTCATGGGAGTTACATGCATGCATGTAACTCCCCCTCCATGAAGTGGCCGACCACCATTTGGGGGTTATGTGAGTGAAAATTCATTTTGTGAGTAATCACTCATTACTTCATCTTCTTCCTTGGGAATTTTCCTCTCAAGCTCTCCCTCTCCTTCCTCTCTTTGGCCGAACCAACCAAGGAGTGCTAGCACACTCAAGGTTGAGTTTTCTTCCACCTATTGCTTGTGTGGATACCATAGAGGAGTGTGCACTTGACACTCTCGAGTTCCGGCGGACTTTGGACGAGCGGGATTTGCGAAGGGCATCGCATCAAGGGTAACATCCTTATCTCTTAGTTCTAAGGTAGATCTAGAGGATTTTGTAAGCACATACATGTAATTAGTTTTAATACTTCTTCGCACGGATCCGTGGCCGGGACTTCCGGGGTTTCCGCAACGCAAAAAGCGGTTTTTGCGGCCCGGAAAAGCCCAACAAGCCCCACACCCTTCCTCTTTATAGAGGAAGAGGGTTTCTTCCGGTTGACACAAGAGCAGTCGACTGATGTCCTTATCAGTCGACTGGTCCTGTAGCCATTGCCCAATAACGACTGCTTTCCACTTTGGATTTCATCCAACGGTACATGCATCAGTCGACTGATATTGCCATCAGTCGACTGATGCTCGATCAGTCGAGAGCTCCATGAGCTCGTCTCCATTCTATGCCCGAAACACTTGCGATTAGTCAACTTATGCCTTCATCAGTCGACTGGTGGTCTCGCAGTAGACTGCCATTCCATGGCAGTCGACTGTTGGCACTTGAACCGTACTCGCACACTAGTCGAGTCACCGTCGACTTAGAGTAGTCGACTTACCATAACATGGTAGTCAATTGATGTCGGGAAATCCCATCCGACACTTAGCCAAATGACCAAGTTTCACCTAAGAGCGCTACCCATTTTCCGAGTTACATTCACTCACTCTCATCCCTCGGAGTCCCTCGCCTTTGAAGTTATCTTCGTCCGACCACGTCCCTTGGATGCGCCAAGCGCACGGCTCTGCAGCGCCATCCTTCGTGTCTCGCCCTGAAGTCTACTTCCTCTGGCTTCACTCCAAGCTCCTCGTCCGGCGGTCCCTTGGATGCTCCAAGCGCACGACTTCCGCAAAGCCATCCTTCACCGACTCAAGGACCGAGTCATGAGAGGTGAAACTCGCCAAGACTCCATGTGTGAATTACTAAGCCCTACAAGACTCCAATGCACATATCAAATTATAATAACAACCAAACTTAAACCCTTTGCCACACACATCAAAACCTTATCATGGCAAGAGATTGCCCTAACAATCTCCCCCTTTTTGATGTGTGGCAATCCATTTAAGTTAGGTAAAACATTTGATAAAATATTAAGGAAAGCAAAGCATGTGAATAACATTATTAACAACTCTCCCCCTTAATACATGAAACTCCCTCTAAATATAATTCCCCCTTACTTAAACAAATATATTTCTCCCCCTTTGACACCATAAAAAATAATCAACAAAGTTTATTCAGCATGACATCAAGTCTAGAGAGAAACAAAAACCAAAACATGTCTTAAAATTGGATAAAAGAAATTACTGGGCATGTTATCAGGCTACCGATCATTGGTTGACTACCGATCCACATGGATTTCAGGAATTCTGATTTTCCGGGGTGAATTTCAGAAATGCATAAAAAATTCTATAAAATTTGAAAAATCATGAAATTTGGGGAACATATTTCTTGTAAGTATATTTATCAAGGAAAAATAGTTACCCATGAAAAATCATTATATTTTCAAGTATTTTCCAAAAATCCAAAAGCTTCAAAAACCACTAGGTTTTTGATAATGTAAGTATCCATTTTAACACCTAGTCTTACTTTGGATTGTTTCAAAACATGAATACACAGATTTTAATGTAAGAAATTGTTTTGAAAACATGTGAAATATCCAACCATGATCTTTGGGCAATATGTATTTGAATTAAACATAAGCCTTCCCCATGATTGGTCTATTATTGCTATTTTGATATCTTAAATGACCATCTAAATGCCATAGGCATTAGTGGACATTTGTATCATCCTAACATCTCACTCATGCTAAGTTTTCAATCAAGGTAGCCTATGGTGAGTGTGAGATGCATCCTAAAGGTATTTGTATATACTTAACCATTATTTTCATGCAATTCTATCAAGGTTAAGTATCATCCTATCATTCCACATGATCATAAAGACATATATGTATGAATTCCATATTATGATCATGAAACGAATATATTCATCAAATTGTGATCATGCATTAGGTATTACATCAGGATAATAAGGCAAATATCACCTAAAGCATGAGTTATCTATTCATAGGTGCATTATCATCACCTAACACTATTTCAAAAATATTGTCCCGCCATCTTAAGTCAACCAAAAATATGATATAGGTAAAGTCCATATGGTTGACTATCCTAGGGTTTTCCTAAACCTTTAGGATGGATTTAGGAACCCAAAATAAGTTCTTGTCTATGGGGTTCACTAAAAATTCCTTAGGGATCCATTTTCTAGACATTACTTCTTTTTGTCTTGACCCCTAGCAATTAGACATTTATAGGCCTTTCATTTTTATTTTCTTTATAACCTAGGCCTTTCTTGTTGAAGCTTGCTCTTTGGCTCCCAATTATCATGTTAAGGGTATTGGAGCCTATTGTAAATTTTTCTAGGGCCTTGGTCAAATAATCTACCTTTTCCCTTAGAGCCCTATTTTCATCCATACATGCATCACTAACATTAAATGACATATATTCATGTGAGCATGCATCATCATTATTATCATTAAAACATGCTTTTTCTAATTTTTGTTCTAAATCCTTAATTTGATCAAGTATGCTTTTGTTCTTTTTCTTTGCTCTAAATAAATCCTTAGTGAGACTAGAAATCATGGACATTATTTGCTTAGGGGGTAGATTCGTTACCTCACTTACCAAATCCTCTTCCGATGATGAGGATGTAGAGGAGGCTCTCCCTTCACTTGAGCTCTCTCCACTTGAGCTTGCTTCTTCACCATCAGAGGAGGAGGTGGAGAGATCATCAAACGCCATTAGGGCAAGGTTGGAGTAGACATGTTCTTCTTCTTCGGATGATGATGATGTTGGTGCAACAATGTCCCAAGAATTTATATATGTTTTGATGTTTGGATAAATCATCTAAGTTAGGCAATATTTTGTGATCTAATTACAAACATGTTTAAGTTACAGGAAAATCCAAGGATGAAGACTTGGTAAAAGAGAAGTCCAAGTATGATCTTGGCAAGGAAAGTCCAAGGGACGGACTTGGCAGCATAAGACCATGCTTGTAGTCTTGGCAGCGTAAAGTCCAAGTGAACCTTGGCAAAGGAAGACCAAGTATGATCTTGGCAAAGGAAGTCCAAGGGATGGACTTGGCAGCGTAAGACCAAGCTTGTAGTCTTGGCAGCGTAAAGTCCAAGTGAACCTTGGCAAAGGAAGTCCAAAGTAAAGTCTTGGCAGCATAAGTCCAAGCTTGTAGTCTTGGCGGCGTAAAGTCCAAGCATTTGGCAACCCAAGATATGACGAAACCGAAGGAAGCTCTTGGAAGCAAAGCGCAAAGGATGAACAAGTCGCGAACTCAGAGGGATCCTAGAGGCACAAGGCTTAATGAGGAGCTAGAAGGTTGAGTCTAGGTCTAGGGTGTAAAATCAAGTGTGAATTACTCATACTTGATGAGTATTAGTCGGATCGATCGATGTATCGATCAACATCAGTGCTCGACTAAGTCGGGTGAAACCACGACCATCGATTATTTGCTTTGATGGCGATCGTGATGTTGCATCGATCGGCCAGCGGTGGCGATTGGTGATCAATGTAAATATGAGCACAAAGTGGAGTCACACTCGACTGCGACCTACGATCACTCGACTGATCACTCCATCAGTCGACTGATCACTTGGCCATTGGAAATTGCGGCTACGTATCTCCGCGAATCTGCTGGTTCAGAAGCCGTTGGCTTCGACGGCAGTCGACTGATCTAAGCCCAACGGGAAAAACAACATCTCTTCTATAAGAAGGGGCCTTGTGGAGCTTGGTGAAGCTAGTGCTCTCATTCCTAGCTACACCCTCGTGCTCACCAAGCTTTCCCAAGTGTTTTTGTGATTCTAAACCTCCTCTTCTCTAGTTCTTAATCTTCCATCATTGTAAAGAAGAGGAGAGCATTGTAAGACAAGGTTTCTCCACCTTGGTTCATCCAAAGGAGGATCTAGTGAAGCTTGGCTAGGGCTAATCCACCTTACGGATTGCCGTGGAGTAGGAGCGTCATCTCCGAATCACGTACATCGGGTGTTAGCATTGCTTTCATTGTTTTCTTATTTGTATTCTTATTTGTATTTGTATTGCTTCCGCTAACATTCTTGTAGAAACAAAGAAAGGCTAATCACCCCCTCTCTAGCCATTACAAAGATCCTAACAAGTGGTATCAGAGCCTGGATAGCTTGGAAGATTTCACCATCAACCAAGGCATCAATGGCTCTTCAAGAGGGATATAGCACCGCCAAGCCACCGCTCTTCGATGGGAGTCATTTTGCGTATTGGAAAGGTAGGATGAAATATTATCTAATGAGTAATATTGAAATTTGGCATAGCATTGTAGATGGCTTTGAAGAACCGGTGGATGAACATGGAGACCCTATTCCAAGCAAGGATTGGACAAGGGAAATGAATATGCGGTTTGAATCAAATGCAAAGGCGGTACTCACCATCCAATGCGGCATTACAATGGAGCAACTCAACAAGGTGGGGCCTTTCGAATCCGCCAAGGAGTTATGGGAAAAGCTCATTGAGCTAAATGAAGGATTCAAGGAGTCAAAGAGGGCCAAGAAGGACTTGCTAATTGGACAACTTCAAGCCTTCCAAATGAAGATGCATGAAACCGTAAGCCAAATGCATGGACTGTCACGCCCCGAGGGAGTCTCCGCCAGACGAAAATCCGGCAGCACCTCCCCTGTACGGGTGACAATACCAATTTTATACAAGGCCTACATGGCCACTATACATCGGTCAACACGACCGGAATCCAAACAACACACGCAGATAATAATAAGGCCTCAGGCCAACAAATCTAGGTAAACAAAAGTCTACACTAACTAGACTTACCCCTTCTGCCATCTGGGCAGGAATACCCAACCAAACCAATCAAAATAAGATCCGACCAATGGTCCACAAGGACCCCAAAAAAAAAATCCACGAGTATATATAAATCCAATTCCAAGCCTAAACATATCTTCTATACAAAAATCCAAATCATAACTCACACAACTAATAAACTGTCACTACGAGGGGGGGATATGGCAACTGGACTCTCCTGACAGCTTCATCCTGAAATAAAAATAAAACCACGGGGTAAGTTCAAAGAACTTAGCGGATACTAGTCGATATGAATAGTAAGAAATAGCTAACAATACTAATCATGCCAGTACAGTCTCATATATATGGTAAGCAAGAAATAAATGCAAAAGGACTGTACTCACCTGAGTCTCCTACCCTGATATAGGAGCATGTGCCCTACTATAAGAGATTAAGTCATCACCATATAAGAATATGAATCCTGTATGCATGTCAATCATATGCAACATCCAAGGCATCAATACAATAATGCAGCAAACACAATACAAATGCAATCCGTGCAAAATGCATGTCGTGCATATGACATGGTCACCCACGACGCCTTGATCGGCCTACACGCTGTGATGGTGAAGCCGAGTGGGTAGGGCTATGACAACTGCACTCTGCCATCATCGCTCTGAGTGGCCAGAGTGGGCGGGATCTTTGTCGAGTACACCTATCCTCCGCCCCCAAACATAGTGGGAGCTAAGCTCTCATCTCCGGTGTCATAGACCGGAGGAGGATCCTGCCCGCTACCACGCTACTCGCTACCATGAGCTACCCGTGGCGGTCGGTGAACTGTGAGCAGCGCACACACCCTCCTAATATACCACTAACCCATGAGTGGCAGTGTGTGCAGGCCATGTAACTGGCTGCGGGCTCAACAATAATGGAACCCCGTCCAGCCAGCATGCAATCATGCAAGATGGTGCATGATACTAAAGCATGTAAATCCTACTCAAAATATCTATCCGAATAATATGTACAATCAGTATGTACATATCCCTAATCCAAGTACTATGATCCAAATAAAACAGGGAGATATACTCATATCCTATCCAATGCATGTATCAATAGGCACAAAAACATACTAGGCATATAAACATGAATATTATTGCATGCTATCCTAACTAACATATCAACTTGACTATATCTAAAAGATAAGTCAAAGTACCCGCCTGCTATAATGATCGTGAAAACAACGAAACTGTCACGACCGGGGACCTGCCTCGTGATCGAAACCTGCATAAAACATAATATACTCAGATTATGTTGTCAACCCTAATATCAAGTCCAAAACTTAATGGATTAAACTATCCACCTAAACGCTCACTCTCTGCCGTATCAAAATATAATTCCTTCCCAATCAACAGAATGTCAACTCCAAATAACTAATCGAATTGGAAGTGAAATTTCTCAACTCTAATTATCACCTGAAAGTTGGAGGGTACTAACGGGACCAAGTGAACAGCAGCAAACCTGTAACATTATGTGAGCAAATCGCTGGCAAAATTACTAGCCACGATAAATACAAACTTACCTTAATTCCCTTCAATCTGGCGGTGGAATCTAATACCATCACTGCCAGTTGCACACCAAGGTCGGTAAATGGTGAAGCCAACTTGCCCTGTCCATGGCAATGGACATCTGAAGAAATGGCCAGCCGATGGATGCCACCGGTGCGAAGACGATCAGGAAAAACAGAGCTCGGGAAAGTCGATTTATCGAGGTTGTCCCGCGGTGGTGTGGCGTCAGCCAAAAGAGTGAAGGCAAAGATCGAATTGAGCCCTTAATCTTGGCGAGATGGGACGGCGGAGATCAAAATCACAGACTGCTAAATCTGGCGATGTCGCCTGCGCTGGAGATGGACTGCGGCGGCACAAGGAAGAAGAAAGGCCACCCAACAGGAGCTCCTTGCTGGCGAGGCAAGCGGCGGCGGTGATGAATTGGGGAAACAGAGGGGTGTGCGCGAGGAGGCCGTCGGTCGTCGCCTAGGGCAGAGGAGGCGTGCTGCGGTGGAATGATGGGAAAAGGGCACCATGATGATCGTGGAGCGGCACTGTCGTCGAAGAAGAGGCCGTCGGACGGTGAAGAGCTCATGAGAGGATCTGCGACGGCGAGAGATCATGCGAGAGGAAGCCAAGGAAGAAAGAGTTGCGGCGGGGAAAAAGAAAAGGGAAATAGATAAACTTAGGTTACCATCGCGTATTAATCCCCTTAAATAGACCCCACCTAAATCCTCGTAAAAATCTCGTACGGACTCCGTTTAAATCCAGAAAAATTCCGAAAAAAATTCCTAAAATTCCCTAAAAATCCCGAAAAATTTCCAGGATTATTTCCTTAATTATTTGGTCATTTAATTTACTATTTTATATTTTTTCAGTATTTAACATGGACGGTTCAAGGAGATTGTGAATGGACTCCATATCATAGGTGAGCGAGTTGACAACTGAGATTTGGTAAGATACATACTTCAAGCATTTCCTAGAAATTCTCTATGGACTTCTATAGTTGATGCTATTAAAGTAACTAGGGATCTTTCTCAAATTAAAATTGATGAATTATTTTGTGAGTTTGAATTGCATGAGCAAACTAACATGTCTTCTAAGGAAAAGGGTTTAGCTCTATTTGTTGAAAAGAAGGAAAAGAAGAAGAAAGAAAGGAAAGAAGTGTCATCATCATCCGAATCGGAGCATGACTCAAGTAGTGGTGGAGACTCGTCTAGCGAGATGGCCAACTTTGTCAAGAAACTCTATAGAAAATCAAAGGAGTTCAAGAATAGAGAAGCAAGGAAGGGGTCCCATTCTTCAAGAGGTAAAATTAATGATAATTCAAATTTTACTAATAATGTGATTTGCCATGCTTGCAATAAGAAGGGGCACATAAAGCCAAATTGCCCGGAGCTAAAGAAGAAGGAAGAAAACGAAAAGAAAAAGAAGGAAAAGAAGGAGAAGAAGAAGGAGGCCATGATGGCTCAAACCACATGGGACACACCAAATATTGAAGATTCCTCCTCCGATGATGAACTTTGCCACATCACACGCCATGTGGCACTCATGTCCCTAGGAGATGACTCCGGTACAGCAAGCCAAGAAGAAGGTTCTTCAAGTGATGAATCGTCATCTAGTGACGATGAGGTAATGAACTCTCCCAAAGTTAAGCTTCTTTATAAATCAATTGCTTATCTTAAAGAGGCTCTAGATAAGTCTAAATCTAAGGTTAAAAGCATGAAGGTAGAACTAAAGGCCATTAGGAATGAGAAACCTTCACATGTTGATTCTTGCATGCTTAAGGAAGAGAATGACAAACTTAAGGATGAGGTTAGTGAGTTAAAGGCATTCTTAGAGAAATTTACAAATGACTCAAAATACCTTGACATGATCCTTAGCCGACAAAGAGCCGTTTACAACAAGGCCGGTGTAGGATACAAGCCAAAAGAAAAAGAAGTTGCTTATATCTCATTAATAAATAGAAAAGCAACCATTAAGGGTAAGGTTAAGAAAGCATGGGTACCTAAGAAGTTTTTACTTAATGTTACCGGTCCAAATGTTTGGGTACCAAAAGCTTGTGTTTATCATGTGATTTAGGTAGGAGAGCAAGGTATGTGGATCGTGGATAGCGGTTGTTCAACACACATGACTGGGGATGTGAGCAAGTTCTCAACAATTAAGTATGTGAAGAAGGGAGCGGTGTCTTTTGGAAATAGTGGAAAACTCAAGATATTAGGTAGAGGTACAATTGAGGTATCCCCCAAAATTGTCATTCACAAAGTTTTACTAGTTGAAAATATGAAATTTAATTTATTAAGTGTTAGTTAACTTTGTGATGCAAACTATCATGTTTCTTTTGAATCCTCTAAATGCATGATTAGACACAAGGAATTAAATGATTGTATGTTAGTTGGATATAGGAAATCAAATATCTATTATGTTGATCTTTCATATGCTTCTAACATTTCCACTAAGTGTCTTGTTGCGAAAGAAGAAGAAAGTTGGCTATGGCATAGGAGATTGGGGCACATCAACATGAAAAACATAGCCAAGGTAGCCAAGATGGAGTTGGTCAAAGGGCTACCAAAGATCAAGTATGTTAAGAACAAAATGTGTGATGCATGCCAAGAAGGAAAACAAACAAAAGCATCACACAAAGGTAAAACTTTAACTAATACTTCCTTACCATTAGAACTATTGCATCTTGACTTATTTGATTGCCATAGTACTCCTTCTTTAAATGGTAGCAAATATTGTTTAGTTATAGTAGATGATTTTTCTAGGTATACTTGGGTCTACTTTATGAAACATAAGGATAGTACCTTAGAAATAATCATAGGATTTAGTAAAAGGGTTGAAAATGAAAAGAGTCTCAAAATCAACCGGATCCGTAGTGATCATGGTGGTGAATTTGAGAATTCTAAATTTTCACAATTTTGTTTAGAGCAAGGGTACAAGCATGAGTTCTCTTTGTTGGCAACCGTGTTATACCTCGGAATGCTCATAGGCTCCCATGTCCCCGGATTAAAATTTTCACTAATGAAAACTAATCCGGATGGGATGAGTTTCCTAAGCACAACCAATTCGTCGTCGTGCTAACGACTTGAGCGATCGCTTGAACAAACTAGTTGTTCAAGCAACACAACTCTTCTAGTCGGTTAGCCGCGGAAGAGACGACGGACGGATTGCCGGTTTTTGTGTTTCTTATCGGGGTCCATGATTATACAAATACATGCAAATGCAAACTAGTATAATCAACATATACTAACATAATGAACATAAGCTAGCATATCAAATAAGAACATGAAAAGAACAATAATAAAAGTTGTGAAACTTTTATACCTCTTGATCTTCTATCGTATGTCCTAACCTTCTTGTAAACTTCGTGTGGGCGAAGATCCTCCACAAGTTGAAGCTTCCTAGATCTTCTTCAATCCAAAGAATGAAGAACTCTCTTTCCCTTCTTGCTTGAGCCAACCACCAATCCACAAAGGATTGATGCCGCCGGCCCCAAGAATAGAGAGAATAATATGGAAACAACCAAGGAACCGAACTAGGGACAAACCCTAGTTTTGGTGCCGCCGGCCAAGATGGAGTGAATAGGAGAAAAGGAATATGTTGGGCCCCGGCCATGGTGGAGGGAATAGAGGAAGGAGTCGGCCACACCCTAGGAAGAAGAAGACCTCCTCTCCTATAGTTGCCGCCCAACTTCCTTGCAATCCCTAGCCGCCCAACCTAAGGAGGAAACCCTACCTTAGGCTTTCTTGCCGCCCAACCATGGTGGAGAGAAGATATCTAGGAGCTAGCCACCTCCAAGGAAGAAGACAAACTCCTCCACAAGTGGCCGCCCAACCTTCATTCCCATCCATGGCCGCCCATGCAAAGGAGCCAAAACCCTAATCAAATTAGGGTTTCCTCCATAGGGTTCCTTGCCGCCCAAGCATGGTGGAGAGAAGAGATCTAGGAGCTAGCCACCTCCATGGAAGAAGACAAACTCCTCCATAGGTTGCCACCCACTCTTCTTCCTCACCTTGGCCGCCCAACCCAAAAGAGCCAAACCCTAATTAGGGTTTCTTCCTAGGGTTGCTTGCCGCCCAAGCAATTGGAGGCTAAACCCTAATCTCCTTAGCATCCATCATCCAACCTCTAAAACTTGTTGCCGCCCAACCCATAGCCACCCTTTTATAGAGTTAGGGTTTAGGCCTTGGTTTAATCTCCACCGTCGGTTCTAGGGTTTTAATCTCAACCGTCGGATCTAGAGATTTAATCTCAACCGTCGATTCTAGGGTTTTAATCCCAACCGTCGGATCTAGAGATTTAATCTCTACCGTCGGTTCTAGGAATTTAATCCCAACCGTCGGATCTAGAGATTTAATCTCCACCGTCGGTTCTAGGAATTTAATCCCAACCGTCGGATCTAGAGATTTGTTTTCCATTATTTGATCTAGACTTCATGAGGTTTATATTAGGCTACGATAGGGACCATGAGGAGGAGTTGGGTCTTGGCCACCTGATGGATCTGAACCACACAAACTTGATCCATCAATGATGTTCCATTCCACTAGAGGATCATCATCGAACTACCTCACCAACCCCCATAAATTAATATGGGCTCCATATATTATTTGTACATCCATCTCCCCGTGTTTAAGATATCGAATGTCCGTCAATTAATTGATTTACTGACCATCAATTAATTAACATCTAACTCCTCGAGTAGTACCACTCAATCTTATCATCATGTTGACTAAGTCAACCTGCAGGGTTTACATGATGAACCTTATGAGCTCCTCAAGGGGACATCATCAACCTAATACATAGGACACGGATTCCTCCTATAATCAACGGCACACCATGTAAATAATATCATTTCCCAACTTACCGGGCATATTGATTTAATCCATAGAAATCTCACCCTCTGGTAAATCAAAGAAATAAATATTAAGTACATGTGCCCGTTATTATATCGGGATTAAGAGCATGTACAACATAATATCCGAGGTCCGATTCAATTATGCAGTCAGCAATAAATTGAATCACCTCTATGTCAGTCCTGCTCAATACACCTAAGTGTACTAGTGTAACTCTATGTTCAAGATAAAACAATACCAAGCTACACTACAACCATGCCAATGGTTTGTCCAAAACCATCTTGGTTGTGAGCCTCTACTTATATTCTACAAGGGACTGATAACATGATCTTCTGTGCCGCACCCAGGCACCATGTTATCTACAATGTAAAATATTAGACAATATGCACACATATAAATATAACGTGCAAACAATGATCATGTGATTCTTATTTCAAAATAAAGATGTTTATACAAAAGAGCTAGGCTTTCAGTATACATCCCAACAATCTCCCACTTATACTAAAAGACTATGCTGTCATCATACTGCCATACATCTGATTCCCCTTCCCTCCACATGCCTATCAAAGCTCTCGCTAGAAGGGCCTTAGTGAAAGGGTCTACCAGGTCATCCTCTGATGCAATCTAGGCGACAGCTTACTTCTACCTCCTTTACGATTTCTCGTATCAGGTGGTACTTGCACTCTATGTGTTTACTAGCCTTATGGGCTCGTGGTTCCTTCGAGTTTGCAACTGCACCATTATTATCACAATAAATTGTGATATTTCTGGGCAA
This sequence comes from Wurfbainia villosa, assembly GCA_025175895.1. Classification (NCBI taxonomy): domain Eukaryota; kingdom Viridiplantae; phylum Streptophyta; class Magnoliopsida; order Zingiberales; family Zingiberaceae; genus Wurfbainia; species Wurfbainia villosa. Next base: position 64,656,600 of record CM045994.1, on the reverse strand, counting down.
ACCAGGAATCACATCCAAGTCCATCAGAAAGTTCCTGAGCCACTCAGCTTCTTTGGCCGCCTCATAGGCTGCCACATACTCAGCTTCCATGGTGGAGTCCGCCACGCATTTCTACTGGACACTCCTCCATACAATGGCTCCACCTCCCAAAGTAAACACAAACCCTGAGGTAGACTTACTGTTATCCCTATCAGATTGGAAATCAGAATCCGTGTAACCCACAGGGAGTAATTGGTCTGCCCGGTAAACTAGCATATAATCCCTAGTCCTTCTCAGGCACTACAATATATGCTTTACCGCAGTTCAATGTCCCTGTCATGGATTACTCTGATATCTGCTAACCATGCCTACGGCAAAGTAGATATCTGGTCTCGTACATAGCATACATTAGGCTTCCTACCGTCGAAGCATAAGGAACTGCCTATATCTCCTCTATCTCTTCAGATGATCTAGGACACATCTGCTTAGATAAAGGAACTCCATGCCTGAAGGGTAAAAAACCCTTCTTGGAGTTTTGTATGCTAAAACGATCCAAAACCATGTCTATGTATGAAGCTTGGGATAAGCACAACAACCTTGATCCCCAAGGTTGTGACCCACTTCTCCCAAGTCCTTCATATCATCTTTATTTAGACGACCATACCCTTACGTCTCGATAACACTTGATGTTGTCGCCAACCACCAAAATCTCATCTACGATAGTACAAAAATACCACTACGTTACGTCACACATCTCTGATATACACAAGACTCATCCGAACTTTGAATAAATCCATAAGACTGGATTTACCTCCTCAAAGCGGATGTCCCAAGACTTCAAAGCTTGCTTCAGTCCATTAACGGACCGATTAAGCTTATATACAATACGCTCTTTGCCCTTAGCAATGAATCCCTCTGGTCGCTTCATGTAGATGGATTCCTCAAGACTTCCACTAAGGAATGCTATCTTGACATCCATCTGTCACACCTCATAATCCATATGAGTTGCTATGCATAAGAGCTCCCAGACCTGTCTTGAATCCATAGATTCAATCTCAGTATTCATTGCACTTTGCAAAGATTCTGTATTTATATCTTGGATTGCCTCGCCGTATGTCTAGGGATCAGGTTCATGTTTGCTAGGGACCAAATCAGAAGATTTGTCCAAAAACATGAATCTAAGAGGTTGTCTAACAACCCTCCCACTACGACGAGGTATCTTCTGTGTATCCTCTGTGACACGCAGTGTAGTGACATGTGGTATGTCCTCTTGTACCGGTGGTACTAAAGAAGTGACATCCCTTTTAACTCCTTCAGAACAATTTTACTCTTGGGCTTGTGGCTTATCACATAGTCTTCCTCTAGAAATCTGGCATTCGTGTTGACGATCACCCTCTGATCTCTAGGACTACAAAACAAGTCAGAATAACTCATCATCGATCTAACCATCTCCATAAGAGTCCTTTTCCTTCGTGACCGCTACATAATCGCTCAGGGTGTGCTAGGTGCAGTCAATTGGGATTGAATCCTAACCTCTGATAAGTAGTTCCTAAACTCTCCCAAGAGGTATTCACCACTACGATCAGATCGTAGTGTCATCTTGAATAATTGTCTATGAAAAAGACAAAATATTCAAAACTACCTCTTACCTGGATAGACATAGGACCATGCGAATCAGAATGAACCAATTCCAACACATCTTTGGATCTATACCCCTTGGCCTTGAAAAGGCCTCTTGGTCATCTTACCCTCCAAGCAAGATTCGTAGGTTGGGAGATCCTCCACCACTAATGAACCCAAAGGTCCATCAGCTATCAACCTTTGAATTCTGCTTAGGTTAATGTGACCAAGCCTAAGAAGCCAAAGATATGTTTGGTTTATCTTCGAAGGTTCTTTTCTCTTATTGAAATTAGAAGATGAGTTATTAACTTCTATTTGCATCGTGGGAGCTTGTGGTTCAAGTTATAAATTTCCTATCTATGTACCTGAATAGATAATGTCCCTATTCCTTTTATAACAAATCTGTCATGAAAAGAAATAGATTATCCATCCAAAAACTATTTAGAAACCGAAATCAATTCTTTCTAAATAAGGGTACATAAAGGAAATTCTTAAGAACCAAAAACCTTTATTTTTCTCAAAAGATAAATAAAACATCTCCCACTGCAATAGCTGCCATCTTCATGGCATTGCCCAAGTAAATGGTAATATCTCCTTTAGCTAGTTGTCGGGTTTCCTGGAACCCCTGCAAAGTATTGCAGACATGATTAGTGGCTCTCGTATCTACACACCAGGTGCCGGTAGATAACACCGCTAACCATGTTACAACGACTAGACAAAAAGATATACTTTTGTTCTGTTTTGGATTGGGACAGTCCTCCTTCCAATGTCCATCCTGCTTGTAAGTGAAGTACTTGCCTTTCGGCTTCTTCACTCCTCCCTGAGATCCTCCCACCACATTTGCTCCACCTTGTTTCTCCTTCTTCTTGCCTTTCGGCTTAGAAGTAGAAACCCTTTTGAGCAATGATGGCTTGAGGACACTCTTTGAAGAGTGCATACTTGTACTCCTTAGCAAATAAGACAATATCTTGAATCTTTTCCAATCAACATTATTTAGGTACAGTAAGTTTATTTCCTTTAGTATCACAGTAAGTGGACTGAAAGTCAATTTTGAAAATCCTAAGAATCACATAGATCATTACTTTAGATTTCAAAAAATTATTGATTCCTCAAACAATAAAATTTTGAAATCCACCAACACCTCAAACACCGAGAATATCGCATGCCACGCTGTGTGGACGTATACGAATTCTACATTTGTAAGAGGAGGTTTAACCCATTAATTTTATTATCTTGTCAACCTTACTTTTGACAAATAAAATTAATAGTTGGTTTCTCTTCGGCCCTACAAATAAAACTACTTTTTATTTGCATCTAAGTGTGCACCATTACACGGTACTAAGGGAATTATTTCGGATTATGTGTCTTACCGCTGTGGAAGTACACACGCTCCTAGATAATTTCCTATAACCATTATTTGACCTAGTGATCTGCAAACAAACTCATCCGCAGGGAGGAAGGCACTCAGAGCCGACACGCAAGTTTGTTGCATCACACGTCAAATTGTAATGGAGGCCGCAGGAATTAATTAAAATATCCCTCTCCCACTTAGTAAATTGCAAATGAGGAATTTTCAAGCACACACAACATGCATATAAAACAAATCAGCAATAAATATGGAAAAATCAGAATTTTTCCAACTATTATGGCATTGTTCTCCAATATGTGTCCCGTCATGTCGCCACCTCGTCCGCTCCATATTTTCCCGTGCGCAAGTCACCAAAGAGTTCCGAGCCGAGATAAAATATTTTAATTTACATCCATCGATCCTATACTCCACGAAGGAGTGTACAAATAATCTAGATCGAAAGTAAACTAAAATGAGCGGCTAAACAATGCCGTATTTAATTACAAAAATTAAATACTAATCTAGCCTCGTCAACCCCGAGGATTCAAATAATATACAATCACACACACATGCAATCACATACACACATATATAGCCATAATAGTTGGATCTTATGCCTGCAACCAAAAAGTTAGCCTACGCACATCCTACTATTATCCGACATACACAATATATGATAAATGCGTGAAAGTAACCGAATCCAAAACACACAAAACCGGAAACCATGGCTCTGACACCATTTGTTGGCAACCGTGTTATACCTCGGAATGCTCATAGGCTCCCATGTCCCCGGATTAAAATTTTCACTAATGAAAACTAATCCGGATGGGATGAGTTTCCTAAGCACAACCAATTCGTCGTCGTGCTAACGGCTTGAGCGATCGCTTGAACAAACTAGTTGTTCAAGCAACACAACTCTTCTAGTCGGTTAGCCGCGGAAGAGACGACGGACGGATTGCCGGTTTTTGTGTTTCTTATCGGGGTCCATGATTATACAAATACATGCAAATGCAAACTAGTATAATCAACATATACTAACATAATGAACATAAGCTAGCATATCAAATAAGAACATGAAAAGAACAATAATAAAAGTTGTGAAACTTTTATACCTCTTGATCTTCTATCGTATGTCCTAACCTTCTTGTAGACTTCGTGTGGGCGAAGATCCTCCACAAGTTGAAGCTTCCTAGATCTTCTTCAATCCAAAGAATGAAGAACTCTCTTTCCCTTCTTGCTTGAGCCAACCACCAATCCACAAAGGATTGATGCCGTCGGCCCCAAGAATAGAGAGAATAATATGGAAACAACCAAGGAACCGAACTAGGGACAAACCCTAGTTTTGGTGCCGCCGGCCAAGATGGAGTGAATAGGAGAAAAGGAATATGTTGGGCCCCGGCCATGGTGGAGGGAATAGAGGAAGGAGTCGGCCACACCCTAGGAAGAAGAAGACCTCCTCTCCTATAGTTGCCACCAACTTCCTTGCAATCCCTAGCCGCTAACCTAAGGAGGAAACCCTAATTAGGTTTCTCCTTAGGCTTTCTTGCCGCCCAACCATGGTGGAGAGAAGATATCTAGGAGCTAGCCACCTCCAAGGAAGAAGACAAACTCCTCCACAAGTGGCCGCCCAACCTTCATTCCCATCCATGGCCGCCCATGCAAAGGAGCCAAAACCCTAATCAAATTAGGGTTTCCTCCATAGGGTTCCTTGCCGCCCAAGAATGGTGGAGAGAAGAGATCTAGGAGCTAGCCACCTCCATGGAAGAAGACAAACTCCTCCATAGGTTGCCACCCACTCTTCTTCCTCACCTTGGCCGCCCAACCCAAAAGAGCCAAACCCTAATTAGGGTTTCCTCCTAGGGTTGCTTGCCGCCCAAGCAATTGGAGGCTAAACCCTAATCTCCTTAGCATCCATCATCCAACCTCTAAAACTTGTTGCCGCCCAACCCATAGCCACCCTTTTATAGAGTTAGGGTTTAGGCCTTGGTTTAATCTCCATCGTCGGTTCTAGGGTTTTAATCTCAACCGTCGGATCTAGAGATTAATCTCAACCGTCGGTTCTAGGGTTTTAATCCCAACCGTCGGATCTAGAGATTTAATCTCTACCGTCGGTTCTAGGAATTTAATCCCAACCGTCAGATCTAGAGATTTAATCTCCACCGTCAGTTCTAGGAATTTAATCCCAACCGTCGGATCTAGAGATTTGTTTTCCATTATTTGATCTAGACTTCATGAGGTTTATATTAGGCTACGATAGGGACCATGAGGAGGAGTTGGGTCTTGGCCACCCGATGGATCTGAACCACACAAACTTGATCCATCAATGATGTTCCATTCCACTAGAGGATCATCATCGAACTACCTCACCAACCCCCATAAATTAATATGGGCTCCATATATTATTTGTACATCCATCTCCCCGTGTTTAAGATATCGAATGTCCGTCAATTAATTGATTTACTGACCATCAATTAATTAACATCTAACTCCTCGAGTAGTACCACTCAACCTTATCATCATGTTGACTAAGTCAACCTGCAGGGTTTACATGATGAACCTTATGAGCTCCTCAAGGGGACATCATCAACCTAATACATAGGACACGGATTCCTTCTATAATCAACGGCACACCATGTAAATAATATCATTTCCCAACTTACCGGGCATATTGATTTAATCCATAGAAATCTCACCCTCTGGTAAATCAAAGAAATAAATATTAAGTACATGTGCCCGTTATTATATCGGGATTAAGAGCATGTACAACATAATATCCGAGGTTCGATTCAATTATGCAGTCAGCAATAAATTGAATCACCTCTATGTCGGTCCTGCTCAATACACTACAACCATGCCAATGGTTTGTCCAAAACCATCTTGGTTGTGAGCCTCTACTTATATTCTACAAGGGACTGATAACATGATCTTCTGTGCCGCACCCAGGCACCATGTTATCTACAATGTAAAATATTAGACAATATGCACACATATAAATATAACGTGCAAACAATGATCATGTGATTCTTATTTCAAAATAAAGATGTTCATACAAAAGAGCTAGGCTTTCAGTATACATCCCAACACTCTTGTCCTAGAACACCCCAACAAAATGGGGTGGTGGAAAGGAGAAATCGTGCCCTACAAGAGGCGGCTAGGACTATGCTTAATGCATATTCTCTACCTAGCTACTTGTGGGCGGAAGCGGTTAATACCGCTTGCTATATCCAAAATAGGGTTCAAATCCATAGGTTTTTTGGAAAGACACCATTTGAATTATGGAATGAGACTATTCCCACAATTCATTATTTCAAAGTCTTTGGATGTAAAGTTTATATTTTAAACATCAAAGATAACTTAGGAAAATTTGAATCCAAAGCGGATGAGGGAATCCTAGTTGGATACTCATCCACAAGTAGAGGATATAGAGTCTACAATAAGAGAACCCAAGGGATTGAGGAGTCCTCCAATGTTCAATTTGATGAAATCACTAGTACCTACCCTAGAAAGTCCTCCATTGATAAGGATATTAATGACAATAATCAAGACATTACCCAAAAACTTCAAAATTTGACCATAAGGGGTAATGATCAAGGGGGAGGAAGAGGAGATTCCGATGATGAAAGAAGGGTGGAAGATAACAATGATCAATTTGAAACCCCTTCTAGAACCCTAAGAATTCATCAAGATCATCCACTTGACCAAGTAGTAGGAGATATATCTCAAGGAGTAAGAACTAGGTCATTTCATAGACCTCCTACTAGTCAAGTTGCTCTTATTTCACAAATTGAGCCCAAATCGATCAATGATGCATTACATGATCCGGATTGGATCTTGGCAATGCAAGATGAATTGACTCAATTTGAAAGGAGTCATGTATGGGAGTTAGTATCTAGACCCAATGATAGCACCATAATTACTACAAGATGGGTCTTTAGGAATAAGCTAGATGACCAAGGAAATATCACTAGAAATAAGGCTAGGTTGGTTGCTAGGGGATTCAATTAAGTTGAGGGGCTTGACTATGATGAGACTTATGCCCCGGTTGCTATATTAGAATCTATTAGAATTCTCTTAGGGTATGCTTCCCATATGGGATTTAAACTTTATCAAATGGATGTTAAATCGACATTCCTCAATGGTTATATTAAGGAAGAAGTATATGTAGAACAACCACCCGGGTTTGAAAACATAGATTGTCCAAACCATGTATATAAGCTTAGGAAAGTATTATATGGGTTAAAACAAGCTCCCCAGACATGGTATGAAAGATTGTCATCCTTCTTAATTTCTAAGGATTTTAGAAGAGGCCAAGTAGATCAAACCTTGTTTATCAAGTCAACATCAAAGGATATCTTCATAGCCCAAGTATATGTTGATGACATTATTTTTGGGTCAACAAATGATGATCTTCTTCAAGATTTTATAAAAAACATGGAAAATGAATTTGAAATGAGTTTAGTTGGAGAGCTTAACTTTTTCCTAGGATTACAAGTCAAACAAACCAATGAAGGGATTCACATTTATCAAACCAAATATGCAAATGAAATGATCAAGAAATTTGGTTTGGAAAATGCCAAAATTGTAACCACTCCTATGACCACTAGCATTAGAATAGATAGTGATCATGATGGTAAATCAATTGATCTTAAACTTTATAGGAGTATGATTGGTAGCCTACTATACCTAACCGCTAGTAGACCCGATATCTTATTTGCGGTAGGTATGTGTGCAAGATACCAATCTTGTGCCAAAGAATCACATTTAGTAGCCGTTAAGAGAATTTTAAGATATATTAAAGGCACCCTAAATGTAGGACTTTGGTATCCTAGGACTAGGTCTTTTGAGTTGCTTGGTTATACTGATTCCGATTATGCCGGTTGCAAATTGGATAGGAAGAGTACTAGTGGTGGATGACAATTTCTTGGATCCTCCCTAGTTAGTTGGAGTAGTAGGAAGCAACATTGTGTTGCTTTATCAACCACCGAAGCCGAATATGTGACTATGGGTGGTTGTGTAGCTCAATTACTTTGGATGAGACATACCCTTGAGGACTATGAGCTACACTACTCTAACATTAAAGTTTATTGTGACAATGTGAGTACCATCAACTTGACCAAAAATCCGGTACATCACTCTAGGACCAAGCACATTGAAGTGAAACATCACTTCATAAGAGATCATGTGGCAAGAGGGGACATTGAACTTAATTATGTAGAATCTAAGTCCAACCTTGCCGATATCTTTACCAAAGCTCTTCCCGAAACCGAATTTTCATCATTAAGAAGAGAGCTTGGTATGTGCTTTGTAGAGTAAAATTCTAGGTTTGCATGATCCCATATTCATATGTTAGCTTTATACCTTGATGCATCTCACAAACAGCCTTAAGAAACCTTGATTTTTGTATTGAGACACTTAGAAATATGTGAGATGATAGGGAAGGTGTACTTGGCTCATCATGCTTATTATGATGCATTACTATGAGCCAATGACACACCTAGAGACATGAATACCTTATGGACCAATCATTGGGAAGATTTGTATTCAAGTAATGAATACATAGCTCTAAGAACATGGTTGGAAATTCCAAATCATAAATATTTTAAACTATATTCATCATATTTTGAAAAACAATTTTCAAGTGGAACACAAAAGTGATAAAAAGTTTGCAAAATCTTTAGAACTTTTGTTAGGTTCCAAGTTTGTATCAATCTTGAAATCAGGAAAACATATATTTTTCAAACTATTTTTCATTAATAAAGTATGATTCCAGAAATGTGCACGCAAAATTTTGTGATTTTTTGAGATTTCTGGAATTTCTACCGTATTTCTGAAGTTGGGCTGAAAAGGCTGAAATTCGGATTTCAGGCCTAGCAGTCGACTGGTTCAGAAACTAGTCGACTAATATACTGTATTTTCTGATAAATAGCTCCATTCTCTGATATTTAGTGTATCTTTGATGTCCTAAAACTATAGCATGATAATATTGAGTATAAATAAATTTTTAGGACTGTTTAATGCAGTGTTTTAGGGGGAGTGTCATAAAATATATCTTTTTCATCCCCAAACTTACATTGTTGGTGCAAAGTTAGGACTTAACTTTCGAACTTTTGTATGCTTTGCTTCCAATGTTATTCACACATCATGAAGCATATCTTGAATTAAGGGGGAGCTTAATATTAATTTTATACCTTAGTCCAAGATACAACAACTTTAATTCTTTCTTGAAATTTATAAATCCTTCTCTTTTTGATGCGTGTCAAAGGGGGAGAAGGGATGTTTAAGTTAGATTTCATATTATGATTATGTAAAGGCCTAACTTAAATGATTGCCAAACATCAAAAAGGGGGAGATTGTTGGTGCAACAATGCCCCAAGCATTTATATATGTTTTGATGTTTGGATAAATCATCTAAGTTAGGCAATGTTTTGTGATCTAATTACGAACATGTTTAAGTGACAGGAAAATCCAAGGATGAAGACTTGGTAAAAGAGAAGTCCAAGTATGATCTTGGCAAGGAAAGTCCAAGGGATGAACTTGGCAGCATAAGACCAAGCTTGTAGTCTTGGCAGCGTAAAGTCCAAGTGAACCTTGGCAAAGGAAGACCAAGTATGATCTTGGCAAAGGAAGTCCAAGGGATGGACTTGGCAGCGTAAGACCAAGCTTGTAGTCTTGGCAGCATAAAGTCCAAGTGAACCTTGGCAAAGGAAGTCCAAAGTAAAGTCTTGGCAGCATAAGTCCAAGCTTGTAGTCTTGGCGGCGTAAAGTCTAAGCATTTGGCAACCCAAGATATGACGAAACCGAAGGAAGCTCTTGGAAGCAAAGCGCAAAGGATGAACAAGTCGCGGACTTGGAGGGATCCTGGAGGCGCAAGGCTTAATGAGGAGCTAGAAGGTTGAGTCTAGGTCTAGGGTGTAAAATCAAGTGTGAATTACTCATACTTGATGAGTATCAGTCGACTGATACGATGTATCAGTCGACTGGTCAAGTGCTCGACTGAGTAAGGGTGAAACCCTAACCATCAGTCGACTGATGTTGCAATCAGTCGACTGCCAACATTGGCAGTCGACTGATCAACTCAAATATGAGCACATAGTGGAGTCGCACTCGACTGCGGCCTACGATCACTCAACTAATCACTCCATCAGTCGACTGATGGAGGGATCAGTCGACTGATCACTTGGTCGTTGGAAATTGCGGCTACGTATCTCCGCGAATCTGGGTTCGAAGCCATTGTGGCCCGGCGATCGTGATGGTAAGCATCACGGTCAGATCAGCCTAACGGAAAAAGCAACATCTCTTCTATAAGAAGGGGCCTTGGGGAGCTTGGTGAAGCTAGTGCTCTCATTCCTAGCTACACCCTCGTGCTCACCAAGCTTTCCCAAATGTTTTTGTGATTCTAAACCTCCTCTTCTCTAGTTCTTAATCTTCCATCATTGTAAAGAAGAGGAGAGCATTGTAAGACAAGGTTTCTCCACTTTGGTTCATCCAAAGGAGGATCTAGTGAAGCTTGGCTAGGGCTAATCCACCTTACGGATTGCCGTGGAGTAGGAGCGTCATCTCCGAACCACGTACATCGGGTGTTAGCATTGCTTTCATTGTTTTCTTATTTGTATTCTTATTTGTATTTGTATTTCTTCTGCTAACATTCTTGTAGAAACAAAGAAAGGTTAATCACCCCCCTCTAGCCATTACAAAGATCCTAACAGATGATGATGAAGAAGGATCATCCCAAGTCCTTGGCTTGAGAGCTTTGGTCTTCCCCTTTTCCTTGGCCTTCTTCTCTTCTTCTTTCTTCTTCTTGCTACCCTTCTTCTTCTTCTTTTCTTCTTTCTTTCTCTTCTCCTCCTTGCTCTTATTCAAGAGGGGACAATTGTCCCTTATGTGTCCCTCTCCTTGGCAATTGTAGCAAATAATCTTCCCCCTTGGTCTTCTTCTCCTATCATTAGAGTTATTGAATTTAAAGCCTTTTAATGCACGCCTTACCCTCCTTACCATATAGCCTTCTTCCGTGCTATCCATAGAGGAGGAGGAGGATGCTTCATCGGAGGAAGAGGGAGTCTCCATCTTCTTCTTTCCTTTGTGGGCCATCAAGGCTACCCCTCTTGAAGGTTGAATTCTAGGCTCTTCAACTATTCCTTCAAGTCTTGTTTCGTGGAGCTCCATTGTTGAGAAGAACTCCTCCAAGGTGCTCACTTCTAGGTTCTTGGACATGTAGAAGGAGTCCACCATTGAGCTCCATTTCAATGACCTGGGAAAAGCATCGATTGCTTTCATGAGCATATCCCGGTTCGAAAGTCTTTCTCCTACACTTGTTAGTCCAATCAAAATTTCTTTAAACCTAGAATGCAATGATGTTACCTTTCTCCCTTTTCTAATTTGATGTTGCTTAATTGGGAGCGGAAAAGGTCTCTCCTTGCAAGCTTGGCTTCCGAAGTGCCTTCATGAAGTTCAACCAATCTCTCCCACATCTCCTTGGCACTTGAGCACTCCCCAATCCGGTTGATCTCTTGTTGGAGGAGCACATTGAAGAGATGGTGCTTGGCTTTTGAGTTTGCAAAGTGCTCTTCCCTTTGCTTTTTCGTCCACCTTGACTTCTCTATTTGTTCACCCTCTTCGTCCCTAGGCATCTCAAAACCGTTTTCCATTATAAGCATAATATCAAAATCAGTTTCAAAGAATACCTCCATTCTCTTTTTCCACCAAGAGAATTCGCCTTCAAATTTCGGAGGGTGAATGTTTGAGCCGGTCATTATTGAATGTGCTTGTTGTGGCAGTTAGTCTTCGACAAGCTTTCCTTGGCTATGATACCACTTGTAGGGGATCGATCGGCCGGCTAGAGGGGGGTGAATAGCCTTCTTTCGTTGGATGGTGGAATTCGTAGCGCAATGGAAAAACAAAACTAAACAAGCAAATCAAAGCAACAAGAATAAAAACAATGCTAACACCAAGTCGTAACGTGGTTCACGGCTACGCCACTAATCCACGATCCCGATTCATCCAAGGTGAATCACTCCTTTGCCAAATCCACTAGATCTCTCCTTTGCACCAAGCTAGGTGGAGGTAACCTCTTTACAATCCCTCTTCTTACAATAGAATGGAATAATAGCAAGTAAGAAGAGTGGGAATTCTTTAGGGCACTTTGGGAGAAGATTAGAGCATGAACATTAGGTCCCCAAAGCCCCACTCCCTTTCTCTTTATAGAGGAAGAGGGTTTCTTCCCGTTGACACAGGAGCAGTCGACTGGTCCTGTAGCCGTTTCCCAATAACGACTACTTTCCACGTTGGATTTCATCCAGCGGTACAGGCATCAGTCGACTGATATTGCCATCAGTCGACTGATGCTCGATCAGTCGAGTGCTCCACGAGCTCGACTCCATTCTGTGTCCGAAACACTTATGACCAGTCGACTGTTGGCACTTGAACCGGACTCGAACACTAGTCGAGTCACCGTTGACTTAGAGTAGTCGACTTACCATAACATGGTAGTCAACTGATGTTGGGAAATCCCATCCAACACTTAGTCAAATGGCCAAGTTTCACCTAAGAGCGCTACCCCTTTCCCGGGTTACATTTGCTCACTCTCATCCCTCGGAGTCCCTCGCCTTTGAAGTTATCTTCGTCCGGCCACATCCCTCGGATGTGCCAAGCGCACGGCTCTGCAGCGCCATTCTTCATGTCTCGACCTGAAGTCTACTTCCTCCAAGCTCCTCGTCCGGCGGTCCCTCGGATGCTCCAAGCGCACGGCTTCCGCAAAGCCATCCTTCACCGACTCAAGGACCGAGTCATGAGAGGTGAAACTCGCCAAGGCTCCATGTGCGAATTACTAAGCCCTGCAAGACTCCAACGCACATATCAAATCATAATAACAACCTAACTTAAACCCTTTGCCACACACATCAAAACCTTATCATGGCAAGAGATTGCCCTAACACTATTCACCCCCCTCTAGCGCTCTTTTTATGATCCAACAATTGGTATCAGAGCGGGGGCACTACGATTTCAACCACCAATCTAGCACTCGGTTTTAAGGTTTTCTTTTAGTTTTTGTTTTTTTCAATTCGAAAGTTAAAATTTTCATTTTGATTAATTTTCCTCCTCTCGCACTACTAATCCAAGACGAGAGTCTTGGTACCTTCTTTTTGTTTTTTTGTTTGTGAGGTTTTTTTTTCTTCTAAATGACCCATCTCGAAGGGTTTAGCATCGCCCGACCCCCGTTTTACAACTGAGATGACTTTCGTTACTGGAAGGGTCAGATGGAATTCTATTTAAAAACCCAAGTAGAGATGTTGATCGTAATCCAAACCGGGTTCACACTTCTTACTAATGGAAATGGTGAATCCTTGGATTGCGATCAATGGACAAATGCCTTGAAATGCCAAGTGAAAGCCGATGCCAAGGCTACGCAAATCCTACAGTGTGGTTTGTCTAAAGAAGATCTCAACCACGTCGGCCCGTTCATAAGCGTGAAGGACTTGTGGAATAAGCTCATCGAGCTTCACGAAGGAACGACTGATACGAAGGTATGTAAGCGTGACTTACTTTTAACTAAATTGTTTAACATAAAAATGCAGGAACACGAGTCGGCCACCCAGTTTCATGCCCGAATTCAAGATATTATGAATGGGCTACACTCGATCGGATAGAAGGTCGAAAATTGGGACGTGATCAGGTACGCACTTAATGCATTCCCTAGGACTACCTTGTGGACATCCATGGTTGATGCCTACAAGGTTTCTAAGGACCTTTCAAAAATTAGGTTAGACTAATTGTTTTTTGAATTCGAATTACATGAGTAGTCTAATTTGGCCCTCGCTGAGGAAAGTATTACTTTATTTGCAGGTCCGAAGAAGAAGCCCAAGAGCAAACCACCTCCGGAGAAAGAAGAAGACAAGGATGAGTCGGAGATAGATGATGAGAAGTACACCGAACTAGTAAATCTAGTTCGGAAGATGATCAAAAGCCGAAGACGACACATCAACCAATCAAAAGAAGGTAAGTCGACCCATCAACCAATCCAAAGAAGGTAAGTCTAAATAAAATTCCAACTATAGATGCTATGAGTGTAATAGGTTGGGCCACATCAAGTCAGAATGTCCAAAGCTCAAGAATAAGGCACATAAGTCCAAGAAAGCACTCAACGCTACATGGGAGGAATCGTCGGAGGAGGAAGACGAGCTCAACAACCTCATCTTCATGGCCAACCCGACCGAACCCGAGGAGGAGTCCGAACCCGAGGAAGAGTTCGACTCTGGATCCAACGATGAGTAACTATTCAAGACAAGCCACGGATCCGTATCCGGTTCAAAAGGTTCACTCAAGGTAAGTTGATCTTTAATTGATATGTAATATAATGCAATTAAGTTTTTAACTAGAAAGTTAACTAAGTCCTAGTCCAAGGTCGAGACCTTAGTTGAGGAGGTTAAACTCCTTAAACACGAGGTCTCCCTAACCTCTTCAACTAGTCAAATTCAAGATGAGGACTCTACTCGAGTTGAAAAACTCGAAGTTGAGAACTCACTCTTGAAAAGGCAAGTCGAAGATCTTAGGCAAATGTTGGAATGGTTTACTTTGGGATCCAAGGGAATTGACCTGCTACTTGGATCACAAAGGATCGTGTATAATAAGGCTGGACTAGGGTTTAGATCAAATACAACCAACAAGTTGTATATGTCAATTGTAAATCGTAATAGAAAACAAGTCCAAACATGGGTCCCTAAGACCGCCTTAATTTCACAACTAGGATCTAATAAGTACTGGGTTCCCAAGGACCATATCCACTACGTGGATAGACCGAATTGATTCAATGGTCCAGGGGGAGCTAGTACTAATTTTGTTTGTTCTATTACATGAAATTAGACTTGCATGCTTAGTTTTTGTTTTAATTTTTAGAATGGCTAGATAGGGTCAATAACTCATCAATCTTGACAACATAGTACTAGGATGCGACAAGATGATAGTACGTTAGGGAAACGAAGTCTTGTGCGTTTGAACTAGATAAGGCGTATCTAGCTTGGTGTACTTGACTAAGTTGAACTAGCTGAAGCTACCTCATCGTATCCTTAACTAGTTAGACCAGGAAGTAATCTTAAGTGACTCAAGTAATGGATTTCTTGAATTTGGCTCTATCTAAGGAAGTGGTCATTGTTCCGATCAAAGAAGGCCTCTATGCCTCGTCATGACCTAGAAGCCAACTTCTCAAAAAATTTACTTGACGAGCTTAGGGTTAAATCCGAATCTAACCCAAGGTTGATTAGTTTCAATTCATTAAATTTAATCAAGTAAAATTGAAGTCATCTCACATAACACATAAGGATAACATGTTTGATCATGTAAAAAGGGTGAGATGACTCTAGGACTAATAAACTTCAACAGAATCTCAAATTCCAATATCCAATCCAACTACAATATGTGTAGGATCAATGGATGTTGGACAGTGGGTGCTCCTGACACATGACCGGAGACCAACTGAAATTTTTGAAGCTTAGATTCAAAAGTCAAGGATTGGTAGCTTTCGGAAACAACAACAAGCTAAAAATCATCGGATCAGGTGATATTGAGCTAAACTCTAACTTTACAATTCGAAATGTTTTATTAATCAAAAATTTTGAGTATAATTTACTTAGCGTAAGTCAATTGTGTGACAACAACTATAAGGTTATATTCTTAGAAAATGAATGCTTAATTAAAACAAATGAAACCTCAACATCTATACAATTAATTTACCCAACTCCTCAACTAAGTGTCTTATGACACAACAAGAGGAATCCCGGTTGTAGCACTGATGATTCGGCCACTCGCACCCAAGACTCATTCACACGGTGAGTTAGAGTGGTTTAGTAAGAGGCTTGCCCAACCTTAACAACTTGGGTAATAAAATTTGTAATGTGTGTCAACAAGGTAAACAAACTAGGGCACAATATCAACTAACTAACCAAGAACGAACCAAAAGTGTGCTTGAGCTCCTACACTTGGATCAATTCGATTCTCATGGAGCCAAGTCACTAAATGGGAGTCAATTTTACTTAGTCATAATTGACGACTACTCTAGGTTTACCTGGGTTAGGTTCCTTAAACACAAAAGTGATACCTTAGACCAACTTACCAACCTATATAAGTTAATAGAAAACGAAAAGAACCTTAAGATTAAAAGACTTAGAAGCGATCATGGTGGTGAATTCGAAAACCATAGGTTCACCGACTTCTGTAACCTAAACGGATACCACCATGAGTTCTCCTATCCTAGAACCCCACAACAAAATGATCTAGTCGAGCGAAAGAATAGAACCTTACAAGAACTCGCTAGAACTATGTTAAACGAGTACAACCTACCCAATAGGTTTTGGGCAGAAGCTGTTAGTACGACTTGTTATGTCCAAAATAGAATCCTACTAGTCGAGAGGCACCTTAAGACCTCATACGAAATCTACCATGATAAAGTACCTAACATTAAATACTTTAGGGTGTTTGGATGTAGGGTACATATCCTAAATACTAAAGACTACTAGGCAAATTCACCTCTAAAACAAATACCGAATTATTCCTAGGATACTCAACCACAAGTAGAGCCTATAGAGTCTATAATAATGAAACCCTAAAAATCGAAGAAACCGTTAATGTAGTATTTGATGAACCGATTAATACTAGATTTGAATCTGACCATGAAAATGAGTCTAGTATAAATCCTAACTCGAGTCAGTCTAGGTTACTATCGAATCATCCTATCGATCAAGTGATAGGTGATCCCAACCTAGGGATTCGAACTAGAGCATCATACAGAAACCTTAGTCAAATCTCTTTAATCTCGAAAATCGAACCCAAATCAATTGAACAAGCTCTTCTTAATCCCGATTGGATTATTGCTATGCAAGAAGAGCTAGCTCAATTCACTAGGAATGAAGTTTGGGAATTAGTACCACCACCTAAAAATAAATCAATTATTGGAACAAGGTGGGTATTCCGGAACAAACTCGATGATAAAGGTGAAGTAGTTAGAAATAAAGCAGATTGGTCACAAAAGGTTTTAGTCAAGTAGAGGGGTTAGATTATGACGAAACCTATGCCCCCATAGCTAGACTAGAATCAATCAAAATGTTATTAGCCTACGCTGCACATCGAGGATTTAAACTATTTCAAATGGATGTGAAATTAGCGTTCTTAAGTGGTATTATCAAGGAAGAAGTCTATGTTAGCCAACCCCTAGGATTCGAAAGCTTAGACAAACCTGACCATGTTTTTAAACTTAAGAAAGCCTTATATTGACTAAAACAAGCTCCTAGAGCTTGGTATGAGACACTTTCTTTTTATCTCAAGTCTAAAGGGTTTAGTCAAGGCTTAGTCAATCCAACCCTCTTTGTAAAATCCGTAGGCAAAGAAATCTTTATTGCCCAAATTTACGTAGACGACATAATTTTTGTAACAACCAATTCAATCCTACTAAATGAGTTCATTTCACTAATGGAAAGTGAATTTGAAATGAACTTAGTAGGAGAGTTAAATTTTTTCCTAGGATTACAAATTAAACAAACTAAAGAAGGAATTTACTTACACCAACATAAATACACTAAGAAATTAATTAATCGATTTGGAATACAAAATGCTAAAGTAATAAATACACCAATGGCCACAAATTTTAATATAGAAGAAGACTTAGAAGGAAAATCAATAGACTTAAAATACTATAGGAGCGCAATAGGTAGTCTCCTATACTTAACTGTGAGTCGACCTGATATACTCTTTGTAGTGAGTATGTGTGCAAGATTTTAAACTTGTGCTAAGGAGTCACACCTAACGCTGGTTAAACGCATCCTTAGATACCTAAAGGGTACACTAAACGTAGGGAGTTTGTACCCTAGATCTACCAAGTTCGAACTAATCGGCTACTCCGACTCGGATTATGACTGAAGTAAACTTGATAGAAAGAGCACAAGTGGTTGTTGTCAACTTCTCAGTTTGAGTCTAGTTAGTTGGTGCAGTAGAAAGCAACACTGTATTGCCTTATCTACCACCGAAGTCGAATATGTCGCAATGGGTGAGTGTGTGGCTCAACTTCTTTGGATGAATCACACTCTCCAAGACTTTAACCTAAATTTTAACAACACTAAAATTTATATCAATAACACTAATTCAATTAATTTAACCAAAAATCTTATATGCCACTCTAGGACCAAACATATATAAGTCAAACACCACTTCATTCGAGAACATGTAGCTAACATGACCATACAACTCGAATACGTGGATTCCAAATCGAACCTAGCAGACTTGTTTACCAAACCTTTACCGAAGCAGAGTTTAGTCTACTTAGACGTAAATTAGATATGTGCGTAACAGAGTACAACTTAAAAACTTATACTTTTCTATACTCTATTTTTTATTTTTTATGCAAATGGAACTAGCCTAGGGCTTACCCTAGAAAGCATGCACCTATAGATTTAAGGAGCGAATACATCTCACAACACATAGGACTAATGTGTTTGTGTACTTAGCTACGTAGATGGGCGTGAGATGTTAGGACCTCACTTCTGGTTCCAGATGTAGATCTAGTGCATCGACATGAACCATGGAGTATAATTATCTAAATTAATCAACTCTAATTAGGACTTATTGATCATTCTATACCAATCAAGTCAAATGGAGTTGAACATACTTTTAGATGAGCTTATGTTTAAACTATTATTTTCAAAATCTATTTGGAACATGCTTGGACTTAACTTAACTTTACAACAAAATTCTAAAAATATGTTTCCCAAAACCCCCCGCTCTTTTTGATTTATGGTAAAAGGGGGAGAAAGGCCAAAGTTAAGGAATCTAAAATTATTTTTTTTAATTTTTGATAACTTAACTTGCATCTAACTTAAAAACATCGACCCAAGTCAAGTAAGCTTGATTTACTTAACTTAACTTTTTTTTATGGTTAACCTTTTTAATGGCAAGGCCAAAGTTAAGAGATCAAAAGTTAACTTTTGATATCTTAACTTAAAACTTAATTTAAACTTTTAGGCCTATACTTAACTTATTAAGTAGCAACCATTAAAAGGGAGAACCAAGTTCCTTTCTCAAGTACTCACCTAAGGTCAAGGGGGAGTACTTGAAAAAGGATCTTACTCTTACTTCTACTGAAGCTAACTTACTAAGTTACTCACACTAACTTATTAAGTTATGCATATTCAATATTCATTTGATTTATGCTTCATATTCATTTCATTTACTTAATGCTTTAAGTGTTACCCTTAACTTTGTGTCAGTTTGCCATAAATCAAAAAGGGAGAGATTGTTGGTGCAGTAGGCACCAGATAATCGAACCTAAGTTTTGATTATGGCAAAGACTCAAAGATAAGGGCATATTATTGTCTAACGAGTTGAACCAAGTGTGATGGAATGGTTAAGCTAAGTTGAAGGTCAGCGACACCCAGAGAATCTCCGATGGAGAAACTGCGGTGGTCGGGCGACACCGGGAGAACTTCAGAGGGAGCCGAAGAACCCAGGTGGAGACAGGAAGCAAAGCTAAAAGTCACAAAGACCTAAGGTAAGCTCATGTGTGTGAGTGAATGCAAGGTCAGGTCTGAAAGTTGAAGCTTTGTTTCTCGCTTTGCTTCGCTTCGGTCGCTTGTGTTGGATCGAGCGGATTGCTAGAGGGGGGGGGTGAATAGCGATAGAAACTCTTTTTCAAAATCATTCGTTGAGTAGAAAATTAATTGCAACGGAAAGATAAATTACAAATAAAGAGAGACAAATGGTTTTTTTACTTGGTTTGTAGCCTTCGGCTACTACTCCAAGGCCCTAATGGTCCTAGACTGTGTACGGAGGGCAATTCACTAAAACACTCCTCCTCGTTGGAGGTAGGAGTTAGACGATTACAAAAACCTTCGAAAGCAAAAGATAGAGAGACAAACCCTCTCTTCTATTAATGTAAAATGCAACGATAGAAAACCTCAATTAACAAAAAGAATTTCAATATTAAAGAGATGACAAAGTAAGATTATACCAACAACTAAAGAATATAAATTAAGCTAGGGTTGTTAGCACTTCGTCATTGTAGAGTCGTCGGAGAGTCGTAGCGTTGCAGAGGCTTTTGAGCACTTAGAATTGATGAGAAAATCCTAGGATAGACCCTCCTTTTATAGCCTTTGATCCCCTTCTCGAGAGAAACTTCAGCTAATAAGATTTGAGCACCACCACCCTTGAAATGAGGTGATAAGCCTTGACTCCTCGAAGCTGATCCTTAACCATCAGTCGACTGATGGCCATCATCGATCAGCGATGGCGGCGCTCGATCGAATCGCGACCACGACGATCGACTAATGGGCCCGATCGAGTCCTCCAAGCTAGTAGTCGACTGATGCTAGCTGTAGGACAAAGTTAGTTTAACAAAAATATTATTTCGACGGCCGCTGACCGTCCGATCTCGACCTAGACCATCCATGGGATGTCTTTGGTCGGATCTATGCTTAAGATCATCCCCGTAAGGAGGATACGACCTCTCTTACTCTCACACACATGAGCTTTACCTCGATACTTACTGTGTCGCTTTCGCTTCTGGCCTTCCACTCGATTTCTTCGGCTTCCTCCGAAATCACTCGAGTGTCGCCTGACCACCGCGGCTTCCTCCGGGTGTCGCTAGCCTTCAGCTCTAGCGCTGACACTTTTTTGCACACTCGATTTAGCTCGTGAGATAACAATATGAGCTTAACTTTGTATCGTTTGCTATAATCAAAACTCAGGTTCGACTTAGGTGCCTACTGCACCAACAATCTCCCCCTTTTTGATCTATGAAAAACCCACATACAAAGTTAAGAAAATAATATTCATGAAGAATAATAATGTGTATAAAAAACATGAATAAGTAGGAGTAGTAAGAATTTTCTTCAAGTACTCCCCCTTGAGGAAACCTCCCCCTTGACGAGGGTGAGTCTTGAAAGAAGACCTTAATCCTCCCCCTTGATGGTTGCTATTTAGGAAGAGTTTAAGTAATGTTAAGTTGGCCTTAGTAAAACATTTAAGTTAAGAGGACTTCTTAACTTGGCCCTTTCTCCCCTTTTCTTAACGTTTGGCCATAGTATTAAAAATAAGTTTAAGTTAAGAGTTCTCTTAACTTGGCCTTTATTAAATAAGTTTAAGTTAAGAATTCTCTTAACTTAGCCTTTATTTCCTTTTTTTTTTAACTCAAACAAGTTAAGTAAAAGTAAACATTTACTTAACTTTTGGCCATGTGAATAAATATTAAGTAAGTTAAGTTATCAAAAAAAAAATTGATCTCTTAACTTTGGCCTTTTCTCCCCCTTTTGCCATATATCGAAAAGAGTGGGGGTGTGTGAAAAATGAATATATGTATTAAATTTAAAGTCCAAGCATGTTCCATATTATTTTGAAAATAATATACTGAAAATAAGCTCATCTATAAAATATTCGACTCATATTTGACTTGATTGATATGAAAGTTCAACCAGTCCTGGTCAGAGTCGGTTAATAAGTATGATTATACTCCGTGGTTCATGGCGATGCACTAGCTCTACATTTCGAACCAGGAGTAAGATCCTAACATCTCACTCCCATCTACGTGACTAAGTACACAAACACATTAGTTCTATGTGTTGTGAGATGTATTGGCTCCTTAAATCTATAGGTGCTTGATATCTAAGGTATGTCTTTGCTAGTTCCATAAAAATGAAAAGTAAGAAATAGTAGTAAGAAAATATAATTTGTAAGTTCTTATTCTATAACACACATGCCCAATTTTCATCTTAATAGACTGAATTCGGCTTCGGGTAGGGGTTTAGTAAATAAGTCTGCCAAATTGGACTTCGATTCGATGTATTCGAGTTGTATGGCTCTGTTGGCCACATGTTCTCGAATGAAATGATGTTTGACCTCTATATGTTTGGTCCTAGAATGACATATTGGATTCTTAGTTAGGTTAATTGAACTAATGTTATCTACGTGGAGTTTAGTGTTCATAAAGTCTAATTTAAAGTCTCGGAGAGCGTGCTTCATCCAAAGAAGATGAGTAACACACTCACCCATCATGATGTATTCGGCTTCGGTGGTAGATAAGGCAACACAGTGTTGCTTCCTACTGCACCAACTTACTAGACTCGAGCTGAGAAGTTGACAACAACCACTCGTACTCTTTCTATCGAGCTTACTATCGGCATAGTCCGAATCGGAGTAGCCGGTTAGTTCGAACTCGGTAGATCTAGGGTACCAAATACCGACATTAAGTGTACCCTTTAGATATCTAAGGATATGCTTGACTAGAGTTAGGTGAGACTCCTTGGCACAGGTTTGGAACCTTATGCACATACTTACTGCAAATAGGATATCGTGCCTCCATGCGAGACTCCTATTATGCTCCTATAGTATTTTAAATCAATTGAATTTCTGATTACATCTTCTTCTATATTCACATTAGTTGTCATTGGGGTATTAATAATTTTAGCGTATTGCATTCCAAAGCGTTTAATTAATTCCCTAGTATATTTGCGTTGATGTAGGTATATTCCATCTTTAGTTTGTTTAATTTGTAGACCTAAGAAGAAACTTAACTCACCTACTAAATTCATTTCAAATTCACTTTCCATAAGTGAAATGAATTCATTCAGTAGGATCGAGTTGGTGGTTCCGAAAATAATATCATCTACGTAGATTTGGGCTATGAATATGTCTTTACCTATTGTTTTCACGAAAAGGGTTGGATCAACTACACCTTGGTTAAATCCTTTCGACTTAAGATAAACCGAAACCTCTCGTACCAAGCTCGAGGAGCTTGTTTAAGTCCATAGAGAGCTTTCTTTAACCTAAGAACATGGTCAGGTTTATCTAGACTTTTGAAATCGGGGGGTTGACTAACATAAACCTCTTCTTTAATATATCCATTCAAGAATGCTAACTTTACATCCATTTGAAACAACTTAAATCGTCGATGTGCAGCATATGCTAATAACATTCGAATGGACTCTAACCTAGCTACTGGAGCATAGGTCTCATCGTAATCTAAACCTTCGACTTGACTAAACCCTTTAGCGACTAGTCTAGCTTTATTTCTAACTACTTCACCTTTATCATCAAGTTTATTTCTAAACACCCACCTTGTTCCGATGATCGTTTTATCTTTAGGTGGTGGTACTAATTCCCATACTTCGTTCCTAGTGAATTGAGCCAGCTCTTCTTGCATTGCAATAATCCAATCGGGATTAAGAAGAGCTTGGTCAATAGTTTTGGGTTCAATTTTGGAAATCAAGGAGATTTGACTAAGATTTTTGTATGAGGCTCTAGTTCAAACTCCTAGGATTGGATCACCTATCACTTGGTCGATAGGATGATTCGTTTGAGTCCTAGTTTGGTTTGGGTTTGGGTTTGGGTCATCTACCACTTGGTCAATAGGATGACTCATTTGAGTCATTGTTTGGTTAGAGTCATCTACCACTTGGTCGATAGAATGACTTGGTTGACTTAGGTTAGGATTAATACTAGACTTGATCTCTAGATCGGAGTTGAGTCTGGTATAAATCGGCTCGCTAATTGGGGTTGCTGGGGGTTTTGTAGGTTCATGTCCTTCATCAAACACTACATTGATAGTCTCCTCAACTCTAAGGGTGTCATGGTTATATACTCTATAAGCTCTACTTGTAGTCGAGTATTCTAGGAAGATTCCGGTCGAGGTTTAGGATGTAAATTTCCCTAGGTAATCCTTAGTGTTTAGGATATGTACCTTACACCCAAATACCCTAAAGTACTTGATGTTAGGTATTTTATCGTGATAAATCTCATATGAGGTCTTAAGGTGCCTCTTTACCATAAGGATCCTATTTTGGACATAGCATGTCGTACTCACGGCTTTCGCCTAAAACCTATCAGGTAGGTTATACTCGTTTAACATTGTCCGAGCGGCTTCTTGTAGGGTTCTATTTTTACGTTCTACTAGACCATTCTCTTGTGGGGTTCTAGGGCAAGACAACTCATGGTGGTATCCATTAAGGTTACAGAATTCTGTAAACCTATGGTTCTCGAATTCACCACCATGATCAGTCCTAAGTCTTTTGATTTTAAGGTTTTGTTGATTTTCTATTAGTTTAAATAGGTTGATTAAATGATCTAGGGTATCACTTTTATGTTTGATGAACCTAACCCAAGTAAATCTAGAATAGTCATCAATTATGACTAAGCAGAATTTACTCCCATTAAGTGACTTAGTTCCGTGTGAATCAAATAGATCCATGTGTAGGAGCTCAAGAATACTTTTGGTTCGTTCTTGATTAGTTAGTTGATGTTGTGTCCTAGATTGTTTACCTTGTTGACAAACATTACATATCTTATTATCCAAGTTATTGAGTTTAGGCAAACCTCTGACTAAGTCACTCTGACTCATCTTGTGGATGAGTCTTGGGTGTGAGTGACCGAGTTGTCGGTGCCACAACCATGATTCCTCTTGCCGTGTCATAAGACACTTGGTTGAGGAGTTAATTAAATTAATAGTGTAAATATTGTTCTTTCTGGTTCCCTTAAGGATTGTTTTAGAAGTTTCATTTGTATTAATTACGCATTCATTTTCTAGAAATATAACCTTATAGTTATTATCACACAATTGGCTTACACTAAGTAAATTATATTGAAAATTTTCTACCAATAAGACATTTTGAATAATAAAGTTAAGAGTTGAGCTCAATATCACCTGATCTGATGATTTTGAGTTTGTCGTTGTTTCCGAAGGCTACCGATTCTTGTCATTTGAATCGAAGCTTCGAAAACTTGAGTTGATCCCCGGTCATGTGTCGGGAGAAACCACTGTCCAACATCCATTGATCCTACATGCAAGGTAGTTGGATCGGATATTGGATTTATTAAAGATTGGTTGTGTTAGTAATATATGAGAGATGTCCTAAGGCAATCGCCTTATGTATGAACCATTTATATGATAAATGAAGATTCACTATTTGAGTATACATGTTTCATGTATTTGATTGGATCTTAAACTCATTTACTGAATGTCCACGATACGATTCACAGCATGAGAGAAATTTTGATTGGATCACAACTAGTGAGTATCCTCTACATGTGTAATTGTGATGTATCGGAACTATCCCTAGTCAATGAATTGATGGAGTTGGACACCATCAATTCTGTCGAGACTAGCACGAGTTATACTCCTTGGTGTATCCAAGCAGCTGATTCTCACTGGCTAAAGACTTTGTGATGTCCGGAGTTAATCGTGGATGCTAGTTATGGTAACTAGTTCATTGGAGTGACCAGCCCTAAGACTTCATATGGTTCTCTGCATATATAGATATGTCAATGAAGTTCTTACTGTGGATTAAGTGCGATGTTCCTTTGACTTGCGGTATTCAAGTCATCTTGATCATGGAGACTTATGCTTTGACATCTTAAGCAAACATCTCTAAGGAGATGTGGACCCGGGATGATTGGGTATAAGTCGAAGTGATCGAAGGTGTTTGAATAGCCTATAAAGGATTCACCACTCCTTGAGGAGATGTATACCCATGGCCTCGTCGGATTGTTACTAAAGTCTTTGGCCAAAGCATTACATGTTTAGAGTAAGGTACTCTTGATACATGTGAAGTAACTAGAATCAGAGGGGCGAAATGATACTTGGGCTAGGTGTGACGTAGTCGACTAGTGAGGGGTGACACAATAGACCATGTCACAGAACCAAGTGGGTATAAGATGAGTGAAGGGAATGGGGCACTCGAATCATTCGGGAAGGGTTTTGAAATAGTTCGATCAACGTTGATCTTTTGATTGGGGATCATGATGTACTACTAGGTGCCACTCATGATCGTTCTATAATTAATGGTTAATTATAGACGGCCAATATAAACCGAGAACCTATTTGGTCACACGCACAACGAGCGTAATCCAAAGGATTTAAAACGAGTTTGAGAATGGGATTCTCAGACCGAGAGAAACTAAGTTTGGTTGGACCAAACATGGAGCGAGCATGAAATCGTTTCAGTGTCTTATGAAGACATAATGGATGGACCAAAATGGTTTGGTTCTAATCCAATGGAGGAGAATAAACCAAAGGGTTTGGTTTATTTTAAACGAATGAACCAAAAGTTGGTTAGGTTCGTTTTAACTTAAAATAAACCATCATGGTTTGGTTTATTTTAACTTATCTTAATGGAGCGGGTTAACGGGCCTAATGGTTATGATCCAATAACCATTAAGAGAATTAGTTCTCTATAAAAGATGGCTTAATGGATAATTAAGCCCTAGCAAAAGTTGCCGCCCAACCCCATTGAATGTGTTGCCGCCCAAGCTCCTTGGCCGCCCAGCCCCTTGTGCCGGCGTCCAGCTCCTTGCCGGCGTCCAAGCTTCAGCCGGTGATCCTCCGGCGACCCTCCGGTGATCTTCCTAGGCTTCGGTGAAAAGGTGAGCACTTGGCTTCCTTGTTTTGGCCGGCGCCTACTCCTCCACCAAGCTGTCGATTTACGGACAGCTTCTCTCGTCGACATCGTTTTGGCAGACGGTTGAGAAACTCGCGGCTAACTTACCGGGGATTCGATCTCCGGTAATCCTCTGAGGTGGAGGACGAAGGATTCGTCAATTGGTTGACAAAATACCTCTCCGGAGAAGCAAGTTTGGAGAACTCGTATTAGGATCCGAATTTGGATTCGGATCGTGATCATCTCTCGATCACGTCGTCTTCAACACGAGGCTAGTAACCCGTACGAAGATGAAGCTCGTGTCTTAGCGAAGTCATCCCGAGGAACTCGGTGTGGATACGGATAGAGACGATTCTAGCGAGGATCGTTCCGGTTGATGCCGTTCCCGCTACACGTCATACGAAAGGTATAACGAAGATAAATTTCCTTTTATTGCAAATTTAAATTTACGGTTATGTCTACACTTGTTGTAATATGCATGCGTGTGTTGTGTGTGTTGTAATAAATATAGATTTATTATTTTTATTGCTTCCGCTGTGTTCATGTTTGCGAAACATGATCGAACACACACACGCCGCGGTGCCGAAAACTCAACAGTGGTATCAGAGCCCAGGTTGTGTTTTGACATAATCGTAAAAATGGTTTTGCGATAGTCATAATGTATTTCTGGAAATTTTCTAATTTTGGAAATTTAGAAGTATTTATGGAAATTTTTCAATTTTGGAAAGTCTAGAAGTATTTATGGAAATCTTCCACTTTTGGAAAGTTGGAAGTATTTATGGAAATTGATATTTTCCATAAATAAAATATTTGATTAGATTCTGGAAATTTGTTTCCTAATTTAATCATGATTTGATTTGGGAAATCAAATCTTTAAATATTTTATTTCCATAAGTAGTTTTAATGATTTAGGAAATTGGTTTCCTAAATAGATTTTCCTTAATCAAATAATTCCATGAATAAAATATGTGATTAGATTTGGAAATTTGTTTCCTAATTTAATTATGATTTGATTTGGAGAATCAAATCTTAAACATATTTTATTTCCATAAATAGTTATGTCATATAAGGAAATTATATACATGACATAATTGTATGCCATGTAATTGCATTAGATGCATAACATTATGCCATGCGTGTCGTGACATGTAGATGTATGCCATGCCATGTAGATAATAGTTATTTGCATGCAAAGAGGATGAGACATAAAAACCCTTAAACAATATTAAAGCCTACACCTTCCATTAATATGGTTAGAACCAGAGTTCCGTTTCTTGTTTGGGTTGTTGGACTCTCTCCAAGCCCGTCTCGAACCCGAACATGTTCAAACCATGGAATAGTTTAATACTAATATGGTAAGAGTCAGAGGTCAATCGTTAGCTTTGGTTGTTGGACTCTCTCCAAGCTGGGCTAATTGGTTGAATGCGCTCTAACCATATTAAAACTATTTCCCGATTAATGGGTTGGCTTTAACCTAGAGCATCGGCTTGTTGGACTCTCTCCAAGGTTGATGTAAAGGGAGGTGAAGTTGGGTGCTATGCATATGATGCATACTTGTTAATGTGTTAACAACCCGATGTATGTGTGAACATTCAATTAGTTGATAGCACATTGTGATAGTTGCATATACGTGATATGCAATCGGTATAGTTGATACCTACCGTCGTAGTTATGAATGGCTTGTTGGACTCTCTCCAAGGTTGTTCATAACTATGATGGATATCAGCCCATTCGGAGATGGACCTACGATCTCCCGAAGTGATTTTGGGGTTTTTGAAATTCGAAAAATGAATGGGATTTATAAATGTATAATGATGCATTTTAAAATCATCTTTCTCATATATGCTCGTTTTGTATTTCTAAAATTGATCATGTTGTCTTTTAATTTGCGTTCCTTTTTGGATTCGAATAAATTGACTGGGCCGAGCTTCTTGGACTGGCTTAGAAGCTTGAGAAGTGTTCTCAAGGTTGAAAAGCTTGCAAATGTCCTCGAAGCACCTTTTCCCGCCCGTCCTAGTGACGATGCAACTCTGGACCAATTGTTGCCCTATCAGAAACATGTGAGTGATTCTGAACAAATGAGTTGCATCATGCTAGCCGCGATGGAACCCAAGCTACGAAAGCAGCATGAGCATATGGATGCTCATATCGTAGTCCTTCATCTTTGTGAGTTGGTTGATGAGCAAGTGAGATTCGAAGGTTCAAGTCTCAAAGCTCCTCTTCACCTCCGAGATGCTAGAAGGTTCATCTCGTGGTATCTTGCTCAATATCTTTGTGGAGTCTTCTGAGAAGCATGAGCAGGGGGTGCTTTTAGTTGATTCCTCGAAGAAAGGTTCTAAGAGGAAGTCAAAGGAACAGCAGAAGGGAAAGAAGAGAAGGGCTAAGAAGGTAGAACTGAAACTTGCCATCATTATGGCAAGGAGAGCCATTTGCGAAGAAAGTGCAAGATTTATCTTGAGTCCGTGAAGAAGAATAAGGCATCGGATGCCCCATCTTCTTCAGATATCTTCGTTATTGATTGTCATTCTATTTCCTCAAACACTTAGGTATTGGATATTGGGTGTGGCTCACATATATGTAATGACATACATGGGCTAAGGAATAGAAGAAGACTCGTCAAGGGAGAGTCAAATTTGCGTGTTGGGAATGGAGCAAAGGTTGCGCGATGCCATTGGAGCGCATTTGTTGAAACTCCTCTGAGAACTTGTCTTAGAACTGGACAATTGCTTTTATGTTCCTTCGTTGATAAAGAACATCATTTCTATTTCTTGTTTAAATAAAAATGAGTACCATTTGACTTTTAGTAACAATTGTTGTTACATAACTTTGAATGGAGTTCTTTATGGGACTGGAACTTTAAGCAATGGTGTTTATACGTTGGACGTATCCAGTGATATTTTCAATATCGAAGCGAGCAACAAGCATGCTCGAAAGGGTAATCAATTAGACTCCTATATGTGGCATTGTCGTCTTGGCCATGTAAGCAAGAAACGCATGTCCGAATTACACATATGTGGAATTCTGGAATCGTTTGAATTGGATTCATACGATACATGCGTATCATGCTTAAAAGGCAAGATGACTAAGTTACCTTTTACTGGAAAAGGTGAACGAGTGGGAGAGTTACTAGGTCTAATACATACTGATGTATGTGGACCTATGTCAACTCAAGCTTTAGGAGGCTATAGCTACTTCACGGTTTGGGTATGTGTTCTTGATGAAACACAAGTCTGAAGCCTTTGGAAGGTTCGAAGAATTTAGAAATGAAGTAGAGAAACAACATGACAAGAGTATTAAAATACTTCGATCGGATCGAGGTGGTGAATACTTAAGTCAAGAGTTTCTTGATTATCTAAGAGACAATGGTATATTGTCTCAATGGACTCCGCCATATACACCACAACATAATGGTGTATCTGAGAGGCGTAACCGGACCTTGTTGGACATGGTCAGGTCAATGATGAATCATGCGACTCTTCCCAAGTCCTTTTGGGGCTATGCACTTCAGACAGCTATTTACTTGTTAAACAGAATGCCTACCAAGGTAGTCTCAACTACTCCATATGAGATATGGAATGGTAAGAAACCTCATGTATCTTACTTGAAGATATGGGGTTGTCCTGCTTATGGATGCTAAGTCTGATAAATGTCTATTAGGATACCCTAAGGAAACAAGGGGTTACCAATTCTATCATCCTGTGGAACAAAAGGTGTTTGTTTCAAGGCATGCTGTGTTTCTAGAGAAAGAGTTTCTCTTGCAAGAAAACAGTGGGAGTGTCGTCGAGCTTGAGGAGGCTCAAGAAACTCAAATAGACATTGACGAGATACCTGGTGAAGCACAACAGCCGATAACTCATAGTGATGAGCAATCGGCTGGACCTATTGTAACACCACATCTTCGTAGATCCGCGAACACACGATATTCACGAGACATGGATTTCTCGTAAGTGAATCGAACGACGTGTTACTCATTGATGATGAGGAGCCTACCAGTTATGAAGAAGTGCTGACAAGTTCAGAAAAGGATAAGTGGCTTGGTGCCATGAAGTCGGAAATGGATTCCATGTATGAAAACCAAGTTTGGAACTTGGTTGACCCACCTGAAGGGATAAAGCCTATAGGGTGCAAGTGAGTTTTCAAGAAGAAAACTGACATGGATGGTAATGTGATTATCTATAAGGCTAGATTGGTGGCGAAAGGATATCGTCAAAAACAAGGTGTTGATTATGACGAAACCTATTCGCCTGAAGCTATGCTTAAATCCATTCGGATGCTCCTGGCCATAGCGGCTCATTATGATTATGAGATATGACAGATGGATGTGAAAACGACTTTCCTTAATGGAAACCTGCTCGAGGACGTGTATATGATACAGCCTGAGGGTTTCACATCGGTTGATAAAACCAAGGTATGCAAATTGCGACGGTCCATTTATGGATTGAAGCAAGCATCCAGAGTCGAATATCCGCTTTGATGAGACCATCAAAAGTTTGATTTCTCACAAAATCAGCAGACCTTGTGTGTACAAGAAGGTTAGTGGGAGTGCAGTCGTGTTCCTAGTATTGTATGTCGATGACATACTACTTATAGGAAACGATGTTTCAATCTTACAGTCAGTGAAGGTTTGGTTATCCAAGACATTCTCCATGAAAGACCTGGGAGAAGCAACCTACATCCTCGGGATTAAGATCTATAGAGATAGATCGAAACGATTGCTTGGTCTTTCGCAGTCTACATATATAGACCGAGTGCTAAAGAGGTTTAGCATGTCGGAATCCAAGAATGGATCATTGGGTGACTGTTAAGACGATCCTTAAGTACTTAAGAAGAACTAAGGATGCGTTCCTAATATATGGAGAAGGGTACATGGTGATACGTGGGTATACGGATGCCAGCTCCAGACAGACAAGGATGATTTCATGTCTCAGTCTGGGTATGTATTCACCTAGAATGGAGGCGCAATAAGTTGGAAAGGTTCAAAGCTTGACACTATAGCGGATTCTGCCACTAAGGCAGAATACATTGCAGCTTTGGAAGCAGCAAAGGAAGCGGTTTGGATCAAGAAGTTCATCTCTGAACTTGACAAGGTCTCATCAACGATCCAAACAAGTGCTTCGCTGCTATCATCTTATCAGAGAGATCATCAGTAGGAACAAAATACAAATCGAGAAAATTCCCACTGAAAGGAACTTAGCGGATCCTTTGACTAAAGCATTACCTCAAAATAAGTTTGAGGGTCATGTTAGAGCTTATGGTATTGGATACCGTAGCGATTGACATTAGGCCAAATGGGAGTCTGTTAGTAATATATGAGAGATGTCCTAAGGCAATCGCCTTATGTATGAACCATTTATATGATAAATGAAGATTCACTATTTGAGTATACATGTTTCATGTATTTGATTGGATCTTAAACTCATTTACTGAATGTCCACGATACGATTCACAGCATGAGAGAATTTGTGATTGGATCACAACTAGTGAGTATCTCTACATGTGTAATTGTGATGTATCGGAACTATCCCTAGTCAATGAATTGATGGAGTTGGACACCATCAATTCTGTCGAGACTAGCACGAGGTATACTCCTTGGTGTATCCAAGCAGCTGATTCTCACTGGCTAGAGACATTGTGATGTCTGGAGTTAATCGTGGATGCTAGTTATGGTAACTAGTTCATTGGAGTGACCAGGCGTAAGACTTCATATGGTTCTCTGCATATATAGATATGTCAATGAAGTTCTTACTGTGGCTTAAGTGCGATGTTCCTTTGACTTGCGGTATTCAAGTCATCTTGATCATGGAGACTTATGCTTTGACATCTTAAGCAAACATCTCTAAGGAGATGTGGACCCGGGATGATTGGGTATAAGTCGAAATGATTGAAGGTGTTTGAATAGCCTATAAAGGATTCACCACTCCTTGCGAGGAGATGTATACCCATGGCCTCTCGTCGGATTGTTACTAAAGTCTTTGGCCAAAGCATTACATGTTTAGAGTAAGGTACTCTTCGATACATGTGAAGTAACTAGAATCTGTAGGACGAGGAAATGATACTTGGGCTAGGTGTGACGTAGTCAGCCTAATGGGGACTGACACAATAGACCATGTCCTGAACCAAGTGGGTATAAGATGAGTGAAGGGAATGGGGCCGCGAATCATTATTTCTGAAGGGTTTTGAAATAGTTACGGATCAACCGCGTTGATCTTTTTCGGTTAATTGGGGATCATGATGTACTACTAGGTGCCACTCATGATCGTTCTATAATTAATGGTTAATTATAGACGGCCAACATAAACCGAGAACCTATTTGGTCACACGCACAACGAGCGTAATCCAAAGGATTTAAAACGAGCTTGAGAATGGGATTCTCAGACCGAGAGAAACTAAGTTTGGTTGGACCAAACATGGAGCGAGCATGAAATCGTTTCAGTCGTAATGGAAGCGTGGATGGGCCGTGTCTTATGAAGACATAATGGATGGACCAAAATGGTTTGGTTCTAATCCAATGGATAAGAATAAACCAAAGGGTTTGGTTTATTTTAAACTAATGAACCAAAAGTTGGTTCGGTTCGTTTTAACTTAAAATAAACCATCATGGTTTGGTTTATTTTAACTTATCTTAATGGAGCGGGTTAACGGGCCTAATGGTTATGATCCAATAACCATTAAGAGAATTAGTTCTATATAAAAGAGGGCTTAATGGATTAAGCCCTAATCCAAGCCCTAGCAAAGCCGCCATCGAGTTGCCGCCTCCTGCCGCCTTGTCAAGCTTCGCCGGTGATCCTCCTGACTCCGGTGATCTTCCTCGGCTTCGGTGAAAAGGTGAGCACTTGGCTTCCTTGTTTTGGCCGGCGCCTACTCCTCCACCAAGCTGTCCAGTTTTCTGGACAGCTTCTTCTCCTCTCATCGGAGCGTCGTTTGGACGACGGTTAGAGCTCCGACAGCGGCTAACTTACCGGGGATTCGATCTCCGATAATCCTCTAAGGTGGAGGACGAAGGATTCGTCAATTGGTTGACGAATACCTCTCCGGAGAAGCGAGTTTGGAGAAGTCGTATTAGGATCCGAATTTGGATTCGGATCGTGATCATCTCTCGATCACGTCGTCTTCAACACGAGGCTAGTAACCCGTACGAAGACGAAGCTCGTGGCTTAGCGAAGTCATCCCGAGGAACTCGGCGTGGATACGGATAGAGACGATTCTAGCGAGGATCGTTCCGGTTGATGCCGTTCCCGCTACACGTCATACGAAAGGTATAACGAAGATAAATTTCCTTTTATTGCAAATTTAAATTTACGGTTATGTCTACACTTGTTGTAATATGCATGCGTGTGTTGTGTGTGTTGTAATAAATGTAGATTTATTATTTTTATTGCTTCCGCTGTGTTCATGTTTGCGAAACATGATCGAACACACACACGCCGCGGTGCCGAAAACCCAACAGGTTGAAGATTATTAACCTAAATCATCTCACCCATGTCTACATGAACAAACATGTTAACCCTATATGTTCTTGTGAGATGACTTCCAATTTTACTTGATTTAAATTTAATGATTTGAACACTTGTCAACCTTGCGTTAGATTCGGATTTGACCTTAGGCTCATCAAGTCACCTTTTCAAGATCATGACTTCCAAGTCGTGGCGAGGCACAGAGGCCTTCTTTGATCGGAACAACGACCACTTCCTTAGACAAAGCCATTTTCAAGAAAATAGAGACTTGACTTACCTAAACCCACTTCCTGGTATAACTAGTCTAGGATACGATGAGGTAGCTTCATCTAGTTCCACTCAGTCAAGTGCACCGAATTAGATACACCTTATCTAGCTCGAATACACAGGACTCCGCTTTCCTAGCGTACTATCATCTCGCCGCGTCCTGGTACTATGTTATCAAGTATTGATGAGTTATAGTCCTATCTAACCATTCTAAAAAACAAAATAAATAACTAACCTAAGTGTGCAATTTCTAAGTTAAGACACAAACAAATTTTGTACTGGCTCCCCCTGGACCGTTGAATCAATTCGGTCTCTCCACATAGTGGATTTGGTCCTTGGGAACCCAGTACTGGTTTGACCCTAAATTTGAAATCAAAGTGGTCTTAGGGACCCATGCTTGGACACATTTTTTATGTCGACTTACAATCGACATATACGACTTGTTGGTCGTATTTGAGCTAAACCCTAGTCCAACCTTGTTGTGCACGACCCTTAGCAATCCAAGTAGGAGGTCAAGTCCTTTGGATCCCAAAGTGAACCTTTCCAACGTGTTCCTAAGATCTTCGACTTGACTCTTCAAGAGTGAGTTCTCAACTTCGAGCTTTTCAACCCGAGTTGAGTCCTCCTCTCGAACTCGACTAGTCGAAGAGGTTAGGGAGACCTCGTGTTTGAGGAGTTTAACTTCCTCAACCAGGGTCTCGACCTTGGACTCAGACTTAGCTAACTTCCTAGTTAAGAACTTAATTGCACTATAAAGCGTACTAATAAGGGACCGACTTACCTTGAGAGTATCTTTTGAACCGGATGCATATCCGTGGCTTGTCTTGAATAGCGCTTCGCAGTCCGACTCGTCTTCGATTTCAGATTCGTGTTCCGATTTCGACTCCGTCTCCGATTCAACAGGTTTAGCCAATAGGATGCGATCATCATCTTCTTCCTCGGACGCTTCTTCCCACATAGCATTGAGGGCCTTTTTGTGTTTTGGTGCTTTGCTCTTGAGTTTTGGGCATTCGGACTTGATGTGTCCAAACCTGTTGCACTCGTAACACCTAATATTAGAACTTTTAGGCTTACCTTCGTTGGATCGAGTGACGGTTTGCTTTCAGCCCTTGACTATCCTCCAAACTAGGTTGACTAGTTCGGCCTCCATTTTCGGGTCGACCTCTGAATCAAACTCATCTTCTTCTTCCTTCGGGGGTGGCTTGCTTGCGTTTTTCTTCCTCGAACCTGCAAAAAGTGCTATACCCTTCTCGGGTTCCGAGTTAGACTGCTCATGAAGTTTGAAATCGGAAAACAACTTATCTAACCTAAGTTTTGAAAGATCCTTGGAGACCTTGTAGGCATCGACCATGGATGCCCACAAGGTAGTCCTAGGAAATGAGTTAAGAACATACCTAATAAGATCGTGGTTTTTGACCTTTTGCTCGATCGCGTGTAGGTTATTGACTATGTCTTGAATGCGAGCGTGAAGTTGTGTCACCGTCTCATGTTCCTGCATTTTTAGATTATATAACTTATTAAACAAAAGATTGCGCTTACATACCTTGGCTTTATCGGTCCCTTCGTGTAGCTCCACTAGCTTTGTCCAAAGGTTCTTTGCGCTGATGAAGGGGCCGACGCGATTAAGCTCCTCCTTGGACAAGCCGCATTGAAGGATTTGAGTTGCCTTGGCGTCGGCTTCGACTTGTCTTTTCGTTGCATTGGTCCATTGGTCATAATTCAAGGATTCACCCACTTCGTTAGTCGGAAGTGTGAATCACATTTGGTTTATGATCCACATCTCGATTTGGGTTTTAAGAAAGCATTCCATCCGACCCTTCCAATAACGGAAGTCATCTCCATTGTAAAAGGGGGGTCGGACAGTGCTAAAACCCTCGAGATGGGCCATTGAAACAAAAAGACAAAAGAGTGAAGCGAGAAAAACATAAAACCACAAACAATGGAAATGTCCCAAGACTCGCGTCTTGGATTAGTAGTGCGGGAGAGAAAGAAAAGAACTACACGAAAAAGAAAAAAAATAGAAATAAACAGAAAATAAATCGAAAAAAAAATCCGTAGAAATCTAGATTGGTGGTTTCACCAAATCTTAGCACCCCGACTCTGATACCAATTGTTGGATCGAGCGGATCGCTAGAGGGGGGGTGAATAGCGATAGAAACACTTTTTTAAAATCGTTCGTTGAGTAGACAGTTAATTGCAGTGGAAAGATAAATGACAAATAAAGAGAGACAAATGGTTTTTTTACTTGGTTCGTAGCCTTCGGCTACTACTCCAAGGCTCTAACGGTCCTAGACCGTGTACGAAGGGCAATTCACTAAAACACTCCTCCTCGTTGGAGGTAGGAGTTAGACGATTAAAAAAACCTTCGAAAGCAAAAGATAGAGAGACAAACCCTCTCTTCTATTAATGTAAAATGCAACGATAGAAAATATCGATTAATAAAAAGAATTGCAATATTGAAGAGACGACAAAGTAAGATTATACCAACAACTAGAGAATAGAAATTAAGCTAGGGTTGTTAGCACTTCGTCGTTGTAGAGTCGTCGGAGAGTCGTAGCATTGTGGAGGTTTTTGAGCACTTAGAATTGATGAGAAAATCCTAGGATAGACCCTCCTTTTATAGCCTTTGATCCCCTTCTCGAGAGAAACTTCAGCTAATAAGATTTGAGCACCACCACCCTTGAAATGAGGTGATAAGCCTTGATTCCTCGAAGATGATCCTTAACCATCAGTTGACTGATGGCCATCATCAGTCAACTGATGGCAGCATCAGTCGAATGCTGACCATAGGCAGTCGACTGATGGACGACAGTCGAGTCCTCCAAGCTAGCAGTCGACTGATACTAGCTGTAGGACAAAGTTAGTTTAACAAAAATATTATTTCGACGGCCGCTGACCGTCCGATCTCGACCTAGACCATCCATGGGATGTCTTTGGTCGGATCTATGCTTAAGATCATCCCCGTAAGGAGGATACGACCTCTCTTACTCTCTCACACACGAGCTTTACCTCGATACTTACTGTGTCGCTTTCACTTTTGCCCTTCCACTCGATTCTTTCGACTTCCTCCGAAATCACTCGAGTGTCGCCCGACCACCACGGCTTCCTCCAGGTGTCGCTAGCCTTCGGCTCTAGCGCTGACACTTTTCTGCACACTCGATTTAGCTCGTGAGATAACAATATGAGCTTAACTTTGTATCGTTTGCTATAATCAAAACTCAGGTTCGACTTAGGTGCCTACTGCACCAACAGCTTGTACACGACAATTCGATCACACGTCCCCTGATAAAAAAAATTTATCCTGGACAAAGACGGATCACCCAAGCAACCGATCCATCATTGTGCTATTCAATTAGAGTGGTTGCTTGAATGAACTTGTTGATTAAGCAACCTACCTTTTTTCCTCGACTAGCCGCGGAATAGATGATGTAAGGATCGCCGATTTTTGTGTTTATCTTCGGGGTCCATGATCATACAATTGTAAACAATCACATACATAATACAAAAGAACAAAAGGAAACCAAAACAAGAATTATACCTCTTGTTTACCTCTTGATCTTCTATTGTATGACCTATCCTCTTCTTGGACATTGTGTGGGCAACGATCCTCCAAGAATTGAAGCCACCTAGATCTCGTTCTTCCCTACCTTGCTCGCTCCGAACAAAGGGAAGATGACCGAACCCTTCTTCTCCTATCTAGTGCCGACCACCAAGCTCCAAGCTTGGTTGTTGCCGCCGGCCAAAGAGAGGAAGAAGGAAGAGTGGGTGCCGGCCAAGAGAGGTCTTTTGTTGCCACCGGCCAAAAGATAGAAAGAGAGGGAGGAGCCGCTGACCAAGCTAGAGAGAGAGAGGGAGGCGCTGCCCAGAACAAGGGCCAAACCCTAGGTTGTGTTGCCGCCGACCACAAGGAGAAGCCAAAATCTAAGTTGTCGCCCAAGCCTCCAAAGCCAACTCCAAAACCCTAAACCACAACTCTCTTATTGTGTTCTCTTGCAGCCCAAGCCTTGAAACCTATTTATAGATTTCGCTCAAGCCTCCTTTTAATCGTGTCCGTTGGATCTAGGCTTCATGAGGGTTTTAATAGGATACAATAGAGACCATGAGGAGGAGTTGGATCTTGGCCACCCAATGGATCTGACCCATATAAAATCTGATCCATTAATGATAATCCATTCCACTAGAGGATTATCATTGATCTACCTCACTAACCCCCATAATTAAATATGGGCTATGTTAGTGCAATCAACCCATGTGATATGATTTTGATGTGTGTGACAAAGGGTTAAAGTTAGGATGATTGGATTTGATATGTGCATTGGAGTCTTGCAGGACTTAGTAATTCGCACATGGAGTTTTGGCAAGTGTCACCAACTCACAACCTCGTGCTTGAGTCGGCGAATGAGCATTGCAGAGCCATGCACTTGATGCATCCGAGGGACCGCCTAACGAAATGACTTAAAGCGAAGCCAAGGAAGCAGACTTTGAGGGCAAGTGACGCGAAGGAGCATTGCAAAGATGTGCGCTTGATGCTACCGAGGGACATGGCTGCGAATGAAGAGAGCTTCGGCGAGGGACTTCAAGTGAGATGAGAGAATGAGTGAATTGTAAGTAGCTCATTAGGTGAACTTGGACGAATGGCTGAGTGTCGGAGGCTCAACTGCAAGGGTTGAGGTTTACCCGACGTTCGAATGCTCAAATGGATGTTAAGTTTGAGGTTTACCCGACACCAGTCGACTACCATGACATGGCAGTCGAATGCTCCAAGTCAATCGTCAATCAACTGGTGTGTGGCTGATGAATCAAGTCAACATCAGTCGACTGATCGCACTGTACACGGGCACAGAAGCGAGTCGTCATTCGACTGGAGTCGACATCAGTCGACTGATGATATCATCAGTCGACTGATGATTTGACTGTTGGAGAAAGCGGCCGCAGATCCCATGAATCCGACTTAATCAGAAGCCATTGGAGTCGACATCAGTCGACTGATGAAGGCATCAGTAGACTGATGAAGGCATCAGTCGACTGATAGTGTCCAATGGGAAGAATTGCTTCCTCTCTATAAAAAGAGAGGGTGGGGGCTTTTAGATGGTTAATGCTTATGCTCTAAGTGATCATCTAAGTGCCCCACAAAGCTCAAACTCCTTCTTCTAGTTTTCTTTCATATCTATTGTAAAAGAAGGAGTGCTCTTATTGGTGTAAAGGTTTACCTGTTGGGTTTTTCCGAGCCGCAAAAACTATTTTTTGCGTTGCAGAAACCTTGGAATCCCCGGCCACGGATCCGTGTGAAGATGTATTAAAACTAAAACATGTATGTGCTTATATAAAACCCTAGATCTACCTTAGATCTATATGATAAGGATATTACCCTCGATGCGACGCCCTTCACAAATCCCGCTCGTCCAAAAAGTTCGCCGGAACTCAAGAGCGTCAAGTGCACACTGCTCTATTGGTATCCACACAAGCAAAAGGTGGAGAAAAGCAATCTTGAGTGTGCTAGCACTCCTTAGATGCTTGGCAAGATGAGGAAGGAGAGAGGGAGAGCTTGAGGGAAGTTGATCCAAGGAAGAAGATGAAGTTGTGTAACTCCCAAAATGAATTCAACCATCAAAACTCCTAAAGTGGCCGGCCACTTCAAGGCTTGGGAGGTTACATGCATGCATGTAACTCCCATGGCTATTGGTCTCCCTCATGAGGTGACACCAAATGATAAGTCAATGATGATGTGGAGCATCGTCATTGGCCGGCCATGCCAAGTCATCATCATGGCATGACATTTGGTCAAGTCAAACTTGACCTTTCATCTTCCCTCTCAAGTCAAGTCAAACTTGACCTCTAATCTCCCATGGTTGATCAAATCTAACCACTTGACTCAAGTCAATTTAATTTAATGAATCTCTATTCATTAATTTAAATTGATTTGATGAATCAAATCTAAATCAGACTCATTCAACACTTAAATCAACTTGAGTCTAACTCAATTAGTCTAATTTAGATTACTCTTAATCCAATTTGGTTCATCCCATGAACCTAATCCTCATGGTTCATCATATGAACCTAATCTCCATCTAATTGCCCTTATGTGTGTGACCCTATAGGTTCTTGTAACGTTGTCAATGTCCCTAAACCGATTTAGGAACATAAGCAATGAGCGGTATCTAGCAACACATCATTGCTACCCAAGTTACAAGAATGTTGAGCTCCAACATCACCTTTGTGACTACTAATTGTGACTCTCATAATATGTGACAATGTCCCTCTATCCTTGACATCTAGATTGACCAATTGAGACATAAACTATGTCATCCTCGGTACAATCTATATCTTGAACTCCAATTAGACTCACTCTAATCAAATGAGCTCAATATCTCATATTGACTCATTTGGGCATGGCCATGCACTTCGTGGTCTCACTCTATCAAGAATATCGATGTCACCCCCGTCATATAAGAGGGATAGATCTCATCTACATCACTCACATCTCTCCGCATAATTTGTTACATACCTAGTAATCGCCTTTATAGTCCACCCATTTACGGGTGACATTTGACGAAGCCAAAGTATGCAACTCCTTATGGTGGGAACCATGGTGACTTCAGGTCTAAGGACTAATAGTCATACTAATAGCCACATGAGAAAGTATATGACACTCATATAACAATCCATGATACTTTCTCATGGCGGGTCATTCAGTATACATTCTCCAATGCATACCCATGTGTCAACTTGATATCTCATATCCATGACTTGTGAGATCAAGTCATCGTGTTGACCTACATGCTAGTCTCTACGCATTAACATTGTCCCTGAATGTTAATACTCGACTAGGAATGATTAAGAGTAGTGTTCTCTATATCATCTCATTACCGATTCAACCAATTGATTGATATAGATAAGAACCCACTACTCAAGGACATTATTATATTTAGTTATTTGACACCAATACAAGTAAATATAATAATCATGCCTTTATAAATAAGAATATGATACAATAAAGTCCATACAACAATCATCACATGATTGACTCTAGGGCTTTCACTAACAAT
Source organism: Wurfbainia villosa (assembly GCA_025175895.1). Classification (NCBI taxonomy): domain Eukaryota; kingdom Viridiplantae; phylum Streptophyta; class Magnoliopsida; order Zingiberales; family Zingiberaceae; genus Wurfbainia; species Wurfbainia villosa. The sequence continues at coordinate 64,615,487 of CM045994.1, read as the reverse complement.
CTCCCACTAGCACTAGTGCCAATCACCGTAGTATCTAATACCCAATGACCTAGTTGACCATCATGCTTTTTCTGTGCCAAAGCCTTGGTCAAGGGATCTACGATGTTATCTTCTGTGGGTACTTTGCAAATCTTCACATCTCCTCTATCGATAATCTCTCGAATGAGATGGAAGCGCCGTAGTATGTGTTTGGTCCACTGGTGTGAGCGAGGTTCCTTAGCCTGTGCAATCGCTCCATTGTTGTCACAATAGAGCTCTATGGGATCTGCTATGCTAGGAACCACCCCAAGCTCAGTAATGAACTTGAGGATCCAAACTGCCTCCTTTACTGCCTCAGATGCAGCGATATACTCAGCTTATGTTGTAGAATCAACAACTGTGTCCTACTTCGAACTCTTCCAGCTCACAGCACCACCATTCAAGCAAAACACGAACCCTGACTGCGATCTATAATCATCCTGGTCAGTTTGGAAGCTGGCATCGCTGTAACCCTTTACAGCTAGCTCCTCATCGCCTCCAAATATCAAGAAATATTCTTTATTCCTTCTCAAGTACTTAAAAATATTCTTGACTGTTATCCAGTGACACTCACCTGGATCTGACTGGTATCTACTCGTCATGCTCAAAGCCTAAGAGACATCAGGACGAGTACACAGCATGGCGTACATGATAGATCCTATAGCAGATGCGTAAGGGATCTTATCTATGCGGCCTCTCTCCTCTCTATAAGAGGGACTTTGAGTCTTCGAAAGACTCACACCATGTGACATCGGCAGAAGTCCCTTCTTGGAATTCTACATGGCAAACCGTAGTAATACCGTGTCAATGTATGTACTCTGACTTAGGCCAAACAATCTCTTAGATCTATCTCTATAGATCTTGATGCCTAGAATACAGACTGCTTCACCTAAGTCCTTCATTGAGAAGCACATCCCTAGCCAAGTCTTCATAGACTGTAGCGAAGGGATGTCATTCCCAATGAGTAGTATGTCATCCACATACAATACAAGGAAGACAATTGTATTCCCATTAACCCTTTTATAGACACAGGGTTCATCTTCATTCTTGATGAAACCAAACTGTTTGATCGCATCATCGAATCGAAGATTCCAGCTTCGAGAGGCTTGCTTTAGGGTGCATACTTTCCCAGTATGCTGTGGATCTTCAAAACCCTCAGGTTGTGTCATGTACACATCCTCGAGTAAGTTTTCATTCAGAAATGTGGTTTTGACATCCATCTGCCAGATCTCATAATCGTGGTATGCTGCAATAGCAAGCAAGATCCGAATAGACTTAAACATCGCCACTGGAGAAAAGGTTTCATCATAGTCAATACCATGAATTTTCTTGAAACCTTTAGCCACCAATCGGCCCTTATAGGTATGCGTAAGTCCATCCATGTCAGTCTTTCTCCTAAAGACCCACTTACACCCAATGGGTTTGACCTCTTCATGTGGATCAACCAAAGTCCATACTTGGTTGGTGTACATGGATTCCATCTCGGATCTCATGGCCTCTAGCCATTTCTCAGAATCTTGGCTCATCACAGCTTCCTGATAGGGAGGTAGGCTCATTCTCAATGAGCATAACATCATCATGGTCAGACAAGAGAAATGAGTATCTCTCAGGCTAATGACGTACCCTATCAGATCTGCGAAGAGGTAGGTCTACCTAAATAGGTGGTTGTTCCACAACTCCTTGTGCAACAACCTCATCACCCACAACACTTTGTGGTTCCTGTTCAACCTCCATCAAGGCCTCAATGCTATGGTTCTTATCTTTAATTTCTTCAAGATCGAACGTACTCCCACTAGTTTTTCCAGAAACAAAATCTCTTTCTAGAAAAACCCCAGTCTTTGCTACAACCACTTTGTGCTGACTGTGAATGTAGAAGTAATATCCCTTTGTATCCTTGGGATATCCAACAAAATAGCACCTATCGGATTTGGGTCCCAGTTTGTTTGAGATTTGATGTCGAACGTAAGCCTCACAACCCTAAATCCTCATGAAAGACATCTTGGGATTTCTCCCTGTCCATATCGTATATGGTGTCTTTATGACAGCATTGGATGGTACACGGTTAAGGGTAAAAGCTGCTGTGTCTAAAGCATATTCCCAAAAGGATATAAGAAGATCTGTGTGACTCATCATAGAACATACCATATCTAATAGGGTACGATTCCTCCTTTCGGATACATCATTCCACTGTGGTGTTCCAGGAGGAGTGAGTTGGGATAGAATCTCACACTCAGCTAGATAGTCACGAAACTCATGGCTAAGGTATTCACCACCTCGATCTGATCGAAGTATCTTAATACTCTCGCCAAGCTGGTTTTGTACTTCATTCTTGAATTATTTGAACTTTTCAAAGGATTCTGATTTATGTGTCATAAGATACACATAACCATATCTACTGAAGTCATCAGTAATGTAATGAAGTACCTATAACCACCTCTAGCAGCAACATTGAAAGGACCACATACACTATGTATAATTCCTAACAAATCTGTTGCTCTTTTGCTGTGTCCACTAAAGGGAGTCTTGGTCATCTTGCCTAAAAGGCAAGACTCGCATGTCTCATATGATTCAAAATCAAATGAGTCTAGCAGCCCATCCTTATGGAGCTGAGATAAGCGACTCTCATTTATGTGACCTAAGCGACAATGCCAGAGATAGGTTTGGTTCAACTCATTTGACTTGAACCTTTTGGCACTTATGTTATAGATAGGGCTCTCTAAGTCTAAAAAGTAGAGTCTGTTCATTAGAGGTGCACTACAATAGAACATATCATTTAAATAAATTGAACAACATTTGTTCTTTATTATAAATGTAAATCCTTTCTTGTCCAAACAAGAAATCAAAATTATGTTCTTAGTCAAAGCAGGCACATAACAACATTCATCTAATTCTAGTACAAGCCCAGAGGACAGAGATAGATCATAAGTTCCTACATCAACAGTAGCAACCCTTGCTCCATTGCCTACTCGTAGGTCCACCTCGCCCTTTGTCAATGCCCTACTATTTCTCAACGCCTGCACATTGGTACAAATGTGAGATGCACATCCGGTATCTAATACCCATGATGAAGAAATAGATAGATTGACTTCTATAACATTTATACCTGAAGTAGAAGTCTCACTTCTTTTCTTCTTAAGATCTTCCAGGTAAGCTTTGCAGTTACGCTTCCAGTGTCCAGCTTCCTTGCAGTGGAAGCAAGCCCCTTCCTTGGCTATCTCTCCTTTGGGTTTAAGTTCTTTGCCTTTGCCCTTGGCTTGGGACTTTCCCTTAACTTTAGGCTTGCCCTTGCCTTTCTTTTTGTGCACCATCAAAATGGTGTCAGATTTTCCCTTCTTAAGGTTAAGCTCAGCAGTTCTCAACATGCTGAGCATCTCAGGTAGTGGCTTATCAATTTCATTCATGTTGTAATTCATGACAAATTGATTGTAGACTTGTGGCAAAGATTGCAAGATCAGGTCAGTGGCCAGCTCTTGGCCAAGTGGGAATCATAGCCTTTGTAGGTTTTCTACGTACCCAATCATCTTGAGTACATATGGACCTACGGGAGCCCCTTCTTGCATTTTGGACCCAAACAATGCCTTAGAGACTTCATATCTCTCTTGTCTTGCTTGTCCTTGATATAGTTGACGAAGATGTCCAACCATATCATAAGCATTCATGAACTCGTGTTGCTTCTGAAGCTTAGAGTTCATGGTCGCGAGCAGTAGACATGACACATCTAATGCATCATCTTGATGCTTCTTGTAAGCATCTGTGTCAGCTCGCGAGGCAGTGGCAGGAGTGCCTCCAGAATGGGCTGCTCTAGGACGTACAACTTCCTTTCTTGAGTGAGAACAATTCTTAGGTTCCTGTACCAGTCCAGGAAATTTGCTCCATTGAGCTTGTCCTTCTCAAGGATAGAACGCAGAGAGAGAGTGTTCGTGTTTGTCGACATAGTTATCTACAACATACAATGCAGAGAATTAATATCATAATCCTTTTATCATTTAATTAGGCCTTTAATCAAATGATGCTCCCACTGAATTATAGGAATTTTGTAGAATCGAGTTATGGATGTGGTCAAACCACATTTACTAGATTCATACAAACTAGCTATAATTCTTGCGGGACAAGATCCACATCATACTAAGCCTTGAGTTAGCTTTGGCTAAATCGCCCAAGACTTAGTACGATCGGTGGGTAACACATTACCGATTACATCTCTATGCAACTCTTGTTTATAGGATCAAGACCCACATTTACAAAAGACCTTGAGTTAGCTTTGGCTAAATCGCCCAAGATTTAGTGTAAATGCGATCTTATCCTATCTTTCCAACGATTAGAATATACCTATAGTTCTACTCGATCCAATTGAGTTAACTAGTTTTGCTCAATCTAATTGAGCTTACTCTAACCCAAGCGTGATAGGCGGGACCAAGATTGTCCCTCCGCACCCTACCAAGATAATATGCGTTGCTTTGTTTTGGCAGATTCAACAACAACAAATGATCGAGGTAGTGATGGGTATCAAGGCTCGGTAGGCATTTTCGAGTTGATTCGATTATGATCTAATCTAATCGTAATGTGTATCATATACGCATTGAGGCCTTTATTATCCTATATTAGCATGCATCACATACATACAAGAAAATTATCCTAGCATGCATCATATACATACAAGCATTATTCTACTAGCATGCATCACATACATACAAGCAAAATCAAATATATATATATATATATATATATATATATATATATATATCAACATATATATATACATTTAAATGTGATGTAGTCATGGCCCTACTACGATCTTCTCAAGCCAATGAGAAGATCGGACGGTCAACCTAAGGCTAGCGGCTTCTCCAAGCGCTTCCTTTGACCGCCATGTGTCGTCGGCACCCTTCTCGTAACTTCGTCTACAAGTGGACTTTCCGCCGCTCCATTTTGTACATTACAAATATGAAACTCGAGTTACATTCGAGTCTAAAACTATTTACAACTAGAATTTCAAAAGAAGAGGTACGACGCACAGGTCGCATACACTATACAACACGCACAACCACAAAAACGGCACGCAGGCCGTATTATGAATTACAACACACATATTCCAATCAAATTGGGGTCATTGAGCCATGACAATCACAGAATTATACATAATTCTAAATTATGTATTTTTACAGAAAATTTCTATAATTTTTCCTTTTTTTTTTTTTCCAAATTTATGAATCACCTCTCCGTAACAGTCCCGCTAAATGGTTTCCAGGCGCGATCGCGGGACAAGGCCCCTTTCGGGGATAGGGGCAGCGCCCATACTCACAAAATTAACTTCGCGAGTGTCCCTATTAAGATCCTACAGTGACTTAAGTCGCTGTCCCAAAAACCTAAAGCGAGAACTCGCCGTTTCGGAGAGTTTTTCTCGACGGTTGAAGCCTACAAGTGTCCCAACACTCGTTGCTTCGACTCTTCGAGAAAAATACCCAAAAATTCTATAAAATTAGGAAATTTACAGAAACATAAAAATATGTAATTTTTATATCTAATATAAAAACTACAAAAACATGCTTCGCACGTGGCTCTGATACCACTGTTGGGTTTTTTTGAGCCGCAAAAACCGCTTTTTGCATTGCAGAAACCTCGGAATCCCCGACCACGGATCCGTGCGAAGATGTATTAAAACTAAAACATGTATGCACTTATATAAAACCCTAGATCTACCTTAGATCTATATGATAAGGATGTTACCCTCGATGCGACTCCCTTTGCAAATCCCGCTTGTCCAAAAGGTTCGTCGGAACTCAAGAGCGTCAAGTGCACACTCCTCTATTGGTATCCACACAAGCAAAAGGTGGAGAAAAGCAATCTTGAGTGTGCTAGCACTCCTTAGATGCTCGGCAAGATGAGGAAGGAGAGAGGGAGAGCTTGAGGGAAGTTGATCCAAGGAAGAAGATGAAGTTGTGTAACTCCCAAAATGAATTCAACCATCAAAACTCCTAAAGTGGCCGACCACTTCAAGGCTTGGGAGGTTACATGCATGCATGTAACTCCCATGGCTCTTGGTCTCCCTCATGAGGTGGCACCACATGATAAGTCAATGATGATGTGGAGCATCATCATTGGCCGGCCATGCCAAGTCATCATCATGACATGACATTTGGTTAAGTCAAACTTGACCTTTCATCTTCCCTCTCAAGTCAAGTCAAACTTGACCTCTAATCTCCCATGGTTGATCAAATCTAACCACTTGACTCAAGTCAATTTAATTTAATGAATCTCTATTCATTAATTTAAATTGATTTGATGAATCAAATCTAAATTAGACTCATTCAACACTTGAATGAACTTGAGTCTAACTCAATTAGTCTAATTTGGATTACTCTTAATCCAATTTGGTTCATCCCATGAACCTAATCCTCATGGTTCATCATATGAACCTAATCTCCATCTAATTGCCCTTATGTGTATGACCCTATAGGTTCTTGTAACGTTGTCAATGTCCCTAAACCGATTTAGGAATATAAGCAATGAGCGGTATCTAGCAACACATCATTGCTACCCAAGTTACAAGAATGTTGAGCTCCAACATCACCTTTGTGACTACTAATTGTGACTCTCACAATATGTGACAATGTCCCTCTATCCTTGACATCTAGATTGACCAATTGAGGCATAGACCGTGTCATCCTCGGTACAATCTATATCTTGAACTCCAAGTAGACTCACTCTAATCAAATGAGCTCAATATCTCATATTGACTCATTTGGGCATGACCATGCACTTCGTGGTCTCACTCTATCAAGAATATCGATGTCACCCCCGTCATATAGGAGGGATATATCCCATCTACATCACTCACATCTCTCCGCATAATTTGTTACATACCCAGTAATCGCCTTTATAGTCCACCCATTTACGGGTGACGTTTGACGAAGCCAAAGTATGCAACTCCTTATGTAGGGAACCATGGTGACTTCAGGTCTAAGGACTAATAGTCATACTAATAGCCACATGAGAAAGTATATGACACTCATATAACGATCCATGATACTTTCTTATGGCGGGTCATTCAGTATACATTCTCCAATGCATACCTCATGTGTCAATTTGATATCTCATATCCATGACTTGTGAGATCAAGTCATCGTATTGACCTACATGCTAGTCTCTACGCATTAACATTGTCCCTGAATGTTAATACTCGACTAGGAATGATTAAGAGTAGTGTTCTCTATATCATCTCATTACCGATTCAACCAATTGATTGATATAGATAAGAACCCACTACTCAAGGACATTATTATATTTAGTTATTTGGAACCAATACAAGTAAATATAATAATCATGCCTTTATAAATAGGAATATGATACAATAAAGTTCATACAACAATCATCACATGATTGGCTCTAGGGCTTTCACTAACATTACCTCCACCTTGCTTGGGCTAAAGGGAGAGACCAATAGTAGATTGGTTTCGAAGTGATTCATCGGAGACGAATCAGACCGTGGTTTAGCGGCGAGGCCATGAACCACGTTATATCGTGTGTTAGAATTGATTTTATTTTTGCTTATCATTATTGCTTGTTTAGTTTTTATTTCCGTTGCGCTAATTATATTTGTAGGCAAGCAATTCCGTTCATATGACGAAAGAGGGCTATTCACCCCCCTCTAGCCGGCCACCAACGCTCCTACAAGTGGTATTAGAGCCAAGGAAGCTTGTCGAGGGCTAACTGCCATAACAAGCACTACATCAAGGATGGCCGATTCTAACATTCACCCACCGAAGTTCGAGGGAGAATTTGCATGGTGGAAGAAATGCATGGAGGTATTCTTTGAAACCGATTTTGAAATTCTATTAATAATGGAAAATGGTTTCAAGATACCTAGGGATGAAAATGGGGAGCAAATAGAGAAGACAAGATGGACAAAGAGACAAAGGGAAGAGTACTTGGCGAACTCAAAGGCAAAGCACCACCTCTACAATGTACTCCCCCAACAAGAAGTAAATCGGATAGGGGAATGTGCAAGCGCCAAGGAAATGTGGGAGAAACTCATAGAACTCCATGAAGGCACTTCCGAGGCCAAGCTTGCAAGGAGAGACCTTCTTCGCTCCCAACTAACAAATATCAAACTTGAAAAGGAAGAAAAGGTAACATCATTACATTCTAGGTTTAAAGAAATTTTAATTAGACTAACAAGTGTAGGAGAAAAGCTATCAAATTGGGACATGATAATGAAGGCTATAGATGCCTTTCCCCGGGCCTCGAAATGGAGCTCAATGGTGGACTCCTTCTATATCTCCAAAAATTTAGAAGTTAGCACCTTGGAGGAGTTCTTCTCAACCATGGATCTCTATGAAACAAGTCTTGAAGGAATAAGTGAAGAATCAAGTATCAAGCCATCAAGAGGAGTAGCCTTAGTAGCCAACAAGGGGAAGAAGAAGAAGATAGAGACTCCCTCCTCATCCGATGAAGCATCCTCATCATCTTCCATGAATAGCAATGAAGATACTTATATGGTAAGGAAGGTAAGGCGTGCCTTAAGAAATTTAAAATTTAACAAATCTTATGATAGGAGAAGGCACAAGAGGAAGATAATATGCTATAATTGCCAACAAGAGGGACATATAAGAGATGATTGTCCCCTCTTGAACAAGAGCAAAGAAGAAAGGAGTAGAAAAGAAGAAAAGAAAAAGGGGAGCAAGAAAAAGGAAGAAGAAAAGAAGGCCAAAGAAAAAGGGAAGGCCAAGGCACTAAAAGCAAGGACATGGGATGATCCCTCTTAATCATTATCATCGGAAGAAGAAAATGCTTTTGTCACAAACCTTGCATTGATGGCGTTTGATGATCTAGACTCTACCTCCTCCGAAGGTGAAAAATCAAGAACAAGTGAGGAGAGCTCTAGTGAAGGGGGAGACTCATCATCATCCTCATCCGAATCCGAAGAAGAAGACATGAAAACTATGGTAACGAATCTAACTCCTAAGAAAATAGTTTCCATGATTTCTAGCTTAACTAGGGATTTATTTAGAACCAAAAAGAAAAATAAGAGCATGCTAGATCAAATTAAGACCTTAGAAAATAAATTAGAACAATCATGTTTAAATGTTAATGATGATGATGCATGCTCACATGATAACTATATGCCTTTCGATGTTAATGATGCATGCATTGAAGAAAATAGGGTCTTAAGGGAAAAGGTAGACCATTTAACCAAGGCTCTAGAAAAATTTACCATTGGCTCCAACACCCTTAATATGATTATAGGGAGCCAAAGGGCAAGCTTCAATAGGAAAGGCCTAGGATATAAGAGAAAGACAAATGAAAAGGCCTATAAATGTTTGATTGCTAGGGGTCAAAGCAAAAACAAGACAATAGCTAGAAAATGGATCCCTAAAGAATATTTAGTGAACCCTATAGGAAAGAACTTGTATTGGGTTCCTAAATCCATCCTTAAGGGTTAGGAAAACCCTAGGTTAGTCAACCATAAGGATTTTACTTATATCATATGTTTTGGTTGACTTGGATGATTGGGACTAAATTTTTGAAATAGTATTGAGTGATGATAATGCACCCACAAATAGTTTAAATCATACTTGACTTATTATCATGATTTTATACCTAATGCATGATTACAAATTGATTGACACATGTGTTTCATGATCATAATGTGAAATCAATGCATATATGTCTTTATGATCATGTGGTATGTTAGGGTGATACTTAACCATGAGTAGAATTGCATGAATTTGAAGGTTAAGTACATAAATACCTTTAGGAACATCTCACATTCACCATAAGGATAACTTTGATTGAAAACATAGTATGAGTGAGATGATAGGATGATACAAATGGTCCACTAATGCCTATGACATTTAGATGGTCATTTTGAGTATCAAAATAGCAATAATAGACCAATCATGGGGAAGACTTATGTTTAATTCATAGACATTTTGCCCAAAGATCATGGTTGGATATTTCATTTGTTTTCAAAACCATTTCTTACTTTAAAATCTGTGTTTTCATGTTTTGAAACAATCTAAAGCAAAACTAGGTGTTAAAATTGATACAAACTTGATCAAAACACTAGTTGTTTTTGAAGCTTTTGGATTTTTGGCAAATCATTGAAAATATAAGTAATTTTCATGAAAACTCATTTTTCACTGATAAAGGACTTTAAAAGAAATGTGTTTTCAAAATTTCACATTTTTTTCAAATTTTTTGGAATTTCTAGTGCATTTTTGAATTTCGTCTAGAAAATCAGAAAATCTGTAATCTGCATGGCAGTCGACTGGTATTCTGAACCAGTTGATTGATGTACTGTGCACGAACACAGCAACCTGATTTTATCAGGTTTTGTTTGGTTTTTGGTATTCTTCCTTCTTAGAGATGATGCCATGTGTGTGTAACATTTAGAAAATGTTTTTGATGGTGTCAAAGGGGGAGAATGGATAGGTTTAAGTTAATCATGCTAAAAGGGAAAATTTAGCATGTCTTAAGGGGGAGTTGCATGTTTAAGGAGGAGTTGTTATACTCATGTTTTTATTTACATGCTTTCCTTGCTTATGTTATTGTTATTTGTTTACCTAACTTAAACGGATTGCCACACATCAAAAAGGGGGAGATTGTTAGGGCAATCAACCCATGTGATATGGTTTTGATGTGTGTGTCAAAGGGTTTAAGTTAGGATGATTGGATTTGATATGTGCGTTGGAGTCTTGCAGGACTTAGTAATTCGCACATGGAGTTTTGGCAAGTGTCATCAACTCACAACCTCGTGCTTTAGTCGGCGAAGGAGCATTGTAGAGTCGTGCGCTTGATGCATCTGAGGGATCGCCGGACGAGATGACTTGAAGCGAAGCCAAGGAAGCAGACTTCGAGGGAAAGAGACGTGAAGGAGCATTGCAGAGTCGTGCGCTTGATGTTGCCGAGGGACGTGGCCGCGAACGAAGAGAACTTCGGCGAGGGACTTCAAGTGAGATGAGAGAATGAGTGAATTATATGTAGCTCATTAGGTGAACTTGGCCGAATGGCTGAGTGTCGGAGGCTCGACAGTAAGGGTTGAGGTTTACCCGACCGCCGGATGCTCAAACGGATGTTAAGTTTGAGGTTTACCCGGCACCAGTCGACTGCTCCAAGTCGATCGTCAATCATTGGTGTGTTGTTGATGAATCAAGTCGACATCAGTTGACTGCTTAAGGGAAGCAGTCGACTGATCACACTGTGCACGGGCACATAAGCGAGCCGTCACTCGATTGGAGTCGACATTAGTCGACTGATGATACCATCAGTCGACTGATGATCTGACTGTTGGAGAAAGCGGCCGTGGATCTCGCGAATCTGGCCTAGTCAGAAGCCGTTGGAGTCGACATCAGTCGACTGATAGTGTCCAATGGGAAGAATTGCTTCCTCTCTATAAAAAGAGAGGGTGGGGGCTTTTAGATGGTTAATGCTTATGCTCTAAGTGATCATCTAAGTGCCCCACAAAGCTCAAACTCCTTCTTCTAGTTTTCTTTCATATCTATTGTAAAAGAAGGAGTGCTCTCATTGGTGTAAAGATTTACCTCCACCTTGCTTGGGCTAAAGGGAGAGACCAATAGTGGATTGGTTATGGAGTGATTCAACGGAGACGAATCGGACCGTGGATTATCGGCGAGGCCATGAACCACGTTATATCGTGTGTTAGCATTGATTTTGTTTTTGCTTATCGTTATTGCTCGTTTAGTTTTTGTTTCTGTTGCGCTAATTATATTTTTAGACAAGATATTCCGTTCATACGACGAAAGAGGGCTATTCACCCCCCTCTAGCCGACCACCAACGCTTTTATAGGCTCCATATATTAATCGTACAAATGTCTCTCCGTGTTTAAGATATCGAATGTCCATTAATTAATTAATTTACTGACAATTAATTAATCAACATCTAACTCCATGAGTAGTACCACTCAACTTTATCATCATGCTGGATCAAGTCCACCTGTAGGGTTTACATGATGATCCTTATGAGCTCCTCAAGGGGACATCATCATCTTAATACATAGGATACAATTTCCTCCTATAATCAACGACACACCATATAAATAATATTATTTCCCAACTTACCGAGCCTATCAATTTAATCCATAAATCTCGCCTATTGGTAAATCAAAGAAATAAATATTAAGTACATGTTCCCGTTATTATATCAGGATTAAGAGCATATATACCATAATAACCGAGGTCTGATTCAATTATGTAGTCAGCAATAAATTGAATCACCTCTAAGTCGGTCCTGCTCAATACACACAAAGTGTACTAGTGTAATTCTATGGTCAAGATAAACCAATAACAAATTACACTACAACCATGCCAATGGTTTGTCCAAAATCATCTTGGTTGTGAGCCTCTACTTATACTCTACAAGGAACTGAAAACATGATCTTCTGTGTGACACCACACACCATATTATCTACAATGTAAATTATTAGATAATATGCATAACTATAAATATACAAACAATGATCATGTGATTCTTATTTCAAAAATAAAGATGTTCATACAAAGGCTAGGCTTTTAGTATACATTCCAACAATCTCTCACTTATACTAAAAGACTATACTTCCATCAAACTGCCATACATCTGATTCCCATTCCCTCCACATGCCTATCAAAAGCTCTCGCTAGAAGGGCCTTAGTGAAATGATCTGTCAGGTTATCTTCTGATGCAATCTTGGCGACAATAACTTCTCCTCGCTTTACGATCTCTCATATCAGGTGGTACTTGCGCTCTATGTGTTTACTTGCCTTATGGGCTCATGGTTCCTTCGAGTTTGCAACTGCACCACTGTTATCACAATAAATTGTGATAGTTCTGGGCAAACCAGGAATCACAACCAAGTCCATCAAGAAGTTCCTGAGCCATACAACTTCTTTGGCCGCCTCAGAGGCTGCCACATACTCAGCTTCCATGGTAGAGTCCGCCACGCATTTCTACTTGACACTCCTCCATACAATGGCTCTACCTCCCAAAGTAAACACAAAACTCGAGGTAGACTTACTGTTCTCCCTATCTGATTAGAAGTCGAAATCTGTGTAACCCACAGGGAGTAATTGATCTGCCTGGTATACCAGTATATAATTCCTAGTCCTTCTCAGGTACTTCAATATATGCTTTACCGCAGTCCAAAATCCCTGCCCTAGATTACTCTGATATCTACTAACCATGCCCACGGCAAAGCAGATATCCGGCCATGTACATAACATGACATACATGAGGCTTCCTACTGCCGAAGCATAAGGAAGCACCTTCATCTCCTCTATCTCCTTTGATGTTCTAGGACACATCTCTTTAGATAAAGGTACTCTATGCCTAAAAGGTAGAAAACCTTTCTTGGAGTTCTGCATGCTAAAAACGAGTCAAAATAATGTCTATGTATGAAGCTTGAGATAAACACAATATCCTTTTCCTGCAATCCCTTATAACCTTGATCCCAAGGATGTGTCCTACTTCTCCCAAGTCCTTCATATCAAACTATTTGGACAACCATACCCTTACATCTAATAACACTTTGACATTGTTGTCAATTAACAAAATATCATCTACGTGTAGTACAAGAAATACCACTATGTTTCTGTCACATCTCTTGTATACACAAGACTCATTCGGACTTTGAATAAATCCATAAGACTGGATTACCACATCAAAGCAGATGTTCCAATATCTCGAAGCTTGCTTCAATCTATAAATGGACCGATTAAGCTTGCACACAAGATGCTCTTTGCCCTTTGCAATGAATCCCTCTGGTTGATCCATATAGATGTTATCCTCAAGACTTCCATTAAGGAAAGCTGTCTTGACATCCATCTGCCACACCTCATAATCCATATGAGCAGCAATAGACAAGGGAATCCGGATAGACTTAAGCATGGCTACCGGCTAAAAGGTCTCCTCATAATCGATACCCTCTTTCTGAGTATACCCTTTCGAAATAAGCCTTGCTTTGAAGGTCTTAACCTTCCCGTCTATTCCTCTCTTTCTTTTGTAGATCCACTTGCATCCAATGGTTTTTACATCATTGGGTAGTTCTACTAGCTCCCAGACCTGATTTTAATCCATAGATTCTATCTCAGAATTCATCGCCCTTTGCCAAGATAGTGTTGGGTTTCCGACACTGCGGCGAGTGTGTGTTCGAACATGTTTCGTAAATATGTGCACAGCGGAAGAAATAGAAATAATAAATCTAATTTATTATAATATACACACCACACGCATGCATAGTACAACATGTGTAGACATAACCGTAGTTTCAAATTTTGCAATAAAAGGAAATTTATTCTATGTATACCTGACGTATCACGTGTAGTGGGAAAGACATCAATCGGAGAGACCCTTGCTAGAATCGCCTCTATCCGTATCCACGCCGAGTATCTTCAGGATGACTTCACAAATTCACGAGCCTCGTCTTCGTACGAGTCACTAGCCTCGTGTCGAAGATGATGTGATCGAGAGAAGATCACAATCCGAATGAAAATTCGGATTCAAACTGAGTCCTCAAAAACTCGCTTCTCCGGAGAGGTATTCGCCCACCGTTTGACGAATCCTTCGTCCTCCACCTATGAAGATTATCGGAGATCGAATCTCCGGCAAGGAATCCACTGTCGGAGCTCCAAACGTCGTCCAAACGATGCTCCGACATGAAGTAAACAAGCTGTCCAGAAAATTGGACAGCTTTGGTGGAGGATTAGCGCCGGCCAAATAAGGAAGCTCTATGCTCACCTTGTCGCCGGAGCCAAGGAAGATCACCAGAGGGTCGCCGGCTGAAGCTTGGATGCCGACAACAACTTGGATGGCGGCACAAGAGGTGGGCTGCGGCTAGGGTTTGGGCGCCGACCACAAGAGGAGAGGAGGGAGAGGGGCGGCAACTTTGGATTAGAGCTCTCATTAAACCCTTGAACCCTATTTTATAGAGAACAAATTCTCCTAATGATTATTGGTTCATAACAGAAACCCGTTAACCCGCTCCATTAATTTAAGTTAAAATAAACCAAACCGATTTGGTCTATTTTAAGTTAAAACGAACCGAACCAACTTTTGGTTCATTCGTTTAAAACAAACCAAACCCCTTTGGTTTATTCTCCACCATTAGATTAGAACCAAACCAATTTGGTTCATCCATCATGTCTTCATAAGATACGGCCCATCCACGCTTCCATTGCGACTGAAATGATTTCATGCTCGCTCCTTGTTTGGTCCAACCAAACCTAGTTTCTCTCGGCCTGAGAATCTTATTCTCAAGCTTGTTTTAAATCCTTCGGATTACACTCGTTGTGCGTGTGACCAAATAGGTTCTCGGTTTATGTTGATCATCTATAATTAACCATTAATTATAGAACGATCATGAGTGACACCTAGTAGTACATCATGATCCCCAATTAATCGAAAAGATCAACGGTTGATTCAGAACTATTTCTGAACCCTTCAACAACTATAATGATTCATGCCCCATTCCCTTCACTCATCTTATACCCACTTGATTCAGGACATGGTCTATAGTGTCAGTCCCCACTAGTTGACTATGTCACACCTAGCCCAAGTATCATTTCCTCGTCCTACAGATTCTAGTTACTGCACATGTATCCAAGAGTACCTTACTCTAAACATGTAATGCTTTGGCCAAAGACTTTAGTAACAATCCGACGAGAGGCCATGGGTATACATCTCCTCGCAAGTAGTGGTGAACCCTTTATAGGCTATTCAAACACCTTCGATCACTTCGACTTATGCCCAATCATCCCGGGTCCACATCTCCTCAGAGATGCTTGATTAAGATGTCAAAGCATAGGTCTTCATGATCAAGATGACTTGAATACCGCAAGTCAAAGGAACATCACACTTAAGCTGCAGTAAGAACTTCATTGACATATCTATATATGCAGAGAACCATATGAAGTCTTACGGCTGGTCACTCCAATGAACTAGTTACCATAACTAGCATCCACGATTAACTCCGGACATCACAATGTCTCCAGCCAGTGAGAATCAGCTGCTTGGATACACCAAGGAGTATACCTCGTGCTAGTCTCGACAGAATTGATGGTGTCCAAATCCATCAATTCATCAACCAGGGATAATTTCGATACATCACAATTACACATGTAGACATACTCACTAGTTGTGATCCAATCACAAATTCTCTCATGTTGTGAATCGTATCGTGGACATTCAGTAAATGAGTTTAAGATCTAATCAAATACATGTGAGCATGTATACTCAAATAGTGAATCCTCATTTATCATATAAATAGTTCAAACATAAGGCGATTGCCTTAGGACATCTCTCATATATTACTAACAGATAGTGCTTCTTTATCTTAGATTGCTTCATCATATGTCCAGGGATCAGATTCATGTTCGCCAGGGACCAAATCAGAAGATTCTCCCAAGAACATAAATCTATCAGGTTGTCTAACAACCCTCCCATTACGATGAGGTATCACCTGTGTATCCTCTGTGATACCCGATGGAGTCACTTGTGGTATATCCTCTTGTACCGGTGGTACTGAAGTAGTGACTTCTCCTCTCAATTCCTTCAAAACAATCTTTCTCATGGGCTTGTGGTTCATCACATATTCTTCCTCTAGAAATCGGGCGTTCATGCTAATGATCACCCTCTGATATCTAGGACTATAGAACAAACCACCTTTTGTTCCTCTAGGATAGCCTATGAACAAGAGTACTTCTGTACGAGGTTCCAACTTACCAGCATCTGCCTTCAACACATGTGCTGGACTCCCCCAAATCCGAATATGTCTAAGACTAAGCTTTCACCCAGTCCACAATTCTATGGGAGTAGAAGGCACTGATTTAGATTGTACCAAGTTCAGAATATACACTGCCATATCCAGAGCATACCCCCAGAACGAATCTGGTAACTCAGAATAACTCATCATCGATCTAACCATCTCCATAAGAGTCCTATTCCTTCGCTCTGCTACACCATTCTGTTGAGGTGTTCCAGGTGGAGACAATTGGGATTGAATCCCAGCCTCTAATAAGTAATTCCTAAACTCTCCCAAGAGGTACTCACCACCACGATCAGATCGTAGTGTCTTGATACTTTTACCTTGATGTTTCTCCACATCAGCCTTGAATTCTTTGAACCTGTCAAAGCATTCAGACTTGCGACGCATCAAGTAAATGTATCCATATCTTGAATAATCATCTATAAAAGAGATGAAGTATTCAAAATCACCTCTAGCATGGATAGACATAGGACCACACAAATCATAATGAACTAATTCCAACACATATTTGGCTCTATACCCCTTGGCTGAAGGCTTTGGAACCGAAGCTCTGATACCACTTGAAGGGAGGAACTTCGCTTCCCACTTCAACTTGGTTGCTTGTGTATGGCGATCCCATCTACATCCCCATATTAAAAAAATTAATCCTTGACAAAGATGGATTACCCAAGCAACCGATCCATCGTCGTGCTATTCGATTAGAGTGGTCACTTGAACAAACATATTGTTCAAGTAACCTACCTCTTTTCTTCGATTAGCCGCAGAATAGACGATGTACGGATTGTCGATTTTTGTGTTTGACTTCGAGATCCAAGTAAATTAACCACATGCAATTACATACATCATATAAAGAAACAAAAGAAACCCAAACAAGAATTATACCTCTTGTTTACCTCTTGGTCTTCTATGGTATGTCCTATCCTCCTCTTGGACGTTGTGTGGGCAACGATATTCCAAGAGTTGAAGCTTCCTAGATCAAGATCTTCCTTTCCTTGCTCGCTCTAAACAAAAGGAAGAATAAAACAAAACTTCTTCTCCTATCTAGAACCGACCACCAATCCAAGGACCTTGATGTTGCCGCCGGCCAAGGAGAGGATGAAGGAGATGGGTGCCGGCCAAGAGATCCAAAGGAAGAACCTTCACCCTTGTTGCCGCCGGCCAAGGAGAAGAATAGGAAGAGGTTGGGCGCCGGCCAAAGTGAGGAGGAAGAAGATGGGCGCCGGCTACACCTTTGGAAGAGAAGGAAACAAACCCTAATCCCTCCAATTGTTGCCGCCCAAGACCTTTCCCAAACCCTTGCCGCCCAAGCCAAAACCCTAATCTCCCTAAGATGTTGTGCCACGCAAACCTAAGCCCTTATTTATAGAGTTAGGCTTAAGCCTCCTTTCAATCTCCACCGTCGGATCTAGAGATTTAATCTCAACCGTCGGATCTAGGGATTTAATCTCAACCGTAGGATCTAGAGATTTAATCTCCACCGTCGGATCTAGAGATTTAATCTCCACCGTTGGATCTAGAGATTTAATCTCCACCGTCGGATCTAGAGTTCCATTTTCCACCATCGGATCTAGGCTTCATGAGGGTTTTAATAGGCTACAATAGGGACCATGAGGAGGAGTTGGATCTTGGCCACCCAATGGATCAAGCCCACATAAAGTCCGATTCATTAATGATAATCCATTCCACTAGAGGATTATCATTGATCTACCTCACCAACCCCCATAAATAAATATGAGATCCATATATTAATTGTACAAGTATCTCTCCGTGTTTAAGATCTCGAATGTCCATCAATTAATTAATTTACTGATAATTAATTAATTAACATCTAACTCCATGAGTAGTACCACTCAACCTTATCATCATGCCGGACCAAGTCCACCTGCAGGGTTTACATGATGAACCTTATGAGCTCCTCAAGGGGACATCATCATCCTAATATATAGGACACGGTTTCCTCCTATAATCAATGACACACCATGTAAATAATATCATTTCCCAACTTTTCGAGCCTATCAATTTACTCTATAAATCTCGCCCATTGGTAAATCAAAGAAATAAATACTAAATACATATGCCCGTTATTATATCGGGATTAAGAGCATGTACACCATAATATCCGAGGTCCGATTCAATTATGTAGTTAGCAATAAATCGAATCACCTCTAAGTCGGTCCTGCTCAATACACACAAAGTGCACTAGTGTAATTCTATGGTCAAGACAAACCAATACCAAATCACACTACAACCATACCAATGGTTTGTCCAAAACCATCTCGGTTGTAAGCCTTTACTTATACTTTACAAGGAAATGATAATATGATATCTCGTGCGACACTACACACCATATTATCTACAATGTAATGTATTAGACAATATGCATAACCATAAATATGCAAACAATGATCATGTGATTCTTATTTCAAAAAATAAAGATGTTCATACAAAAGATAGACTTTTCAGTATACATCCCAACAATCTTCCACTTATACTTAAAGATTATGCTGTCCTCATACTGCCATACATCTGATTCCCATTCCTTCCACATGCCTATCAAAAGCTCTCCCTGGAAGGGCCTTAGTGAAAGGATCTACCAGGTCATCCTCTGATGCAATCTAGGTGACAACAACTTCTACCTCCTTTACGATCTCTCGTATTAGGTGGTACTTGCGCTCTATGTGTTTACTTGCCTTATGGGATCATGGTTCCTTCGAGTTTGCAACTGCACCACTGTTATCACAATAAATTGTGATAGTTCTAGGCAAACCAGGAATCACATCCAAGTCCAACAAGAAGTTCCTGAGCCATACAGCTTCTTTGGCCGCCTTAGAGGCTGCCACATACTTAGCTTCCATGGTAGAGTCCGCCACGCATTTTTGCTTGACACTCCTCCATACAATGGCTCCACCTCCCAAAGTAAACAAAAAACCCGAGGTAGACTTACTGTTATCCCTATCTAATTGGAAGTCAGAATCTGTGCAATCCACAGGGAGTAATTGATATGTCTGTTAAACTAGCATATAATCCCTAGTCCTTCTCAGGTACTTCAATATATGCTTTATCGAAGTCCAATGTCCCTGTCCTGGATTACTCTGATATCTGCTAACCATGCCCACGACAAAGCAGATATCCAACCTCGTACATAACATAGCATACATGAGGCTTCCTACTGCTGAAGCATAAGGAACCGCTTTCATCTCCTCTATCTCCTTTAATGTTCTAGGACACATCTCTTTAGATAAAGGTACTCCATGCCTAAAAGGTAGAAAACCTTTCTTGGAGTTATGCATGCTAAAATGAGCCAAAATGGTGTCTATGTATGAATCTTGAGATAAGTACAACATCCTTTTCCTACGATCCCTTATAACCTTGATCCCAAGGATGTGTCCCACTTCTCCTAAGTCCTTCATATCAAACTGTTTGGACAACCATACCCTTACATCTGATAACACCTTGACATTGTTGCCAATTAACAAAATGTCATCTACGTATAGTACAAGAAATACCATTACGTTTCCGTCAATTAATTAATTTACTGATAATTAATTAATCAACATCTAACTCCATGAGTAGTACCACTCAACCTAATCATTATGTCGGACCAAGTCCACCTGCAGGGTTTACATGATGAACCTTATGAGCTCCTCAAGGGGACATCATCATCCTAATATATAGGACATGATTTCCTCCTATAATCAACGGCACACAATGTAAATAATATCATTTCCCAACTTACCGAGCCTATCGATTTACTCTATAAATCTCGCCGATTGGTAAATCAATGAAATAAATACTAAGTACATGTGCCTATTATTATATCGGGATTAAGAGCATGTACACCATAATATCCGAGGTCCGATTCAATTATGTAGTCAGCAATAAATCGAATCACCTCTAAGTCGGTCCTGCTCAATACACACAAAGTGCACTAGTGTAATTCTATGGTCAAGACAAACCAATACCAAATCACACTACAACCATACCAATGGTTTGTCTAAAACCATCTCGGTTGTGAGTCTTTACTTATACTTTACAAGGAACTGATAACATGATCTCCCGTGTGACACTACACACCATGTTATCTACAATGTAATGTATTAGACAATATGCATAATCATAAATATGCAAACAATTATCATGTGATTCTTATTTTAAAAAATAAATATGTTCATACAAAAGATAGACTTTTCAGTATACATCCCAACATTGGCCTTAAAAGTCCTCTTGGTCATTTTACCTTCCAAGCAAGATTCGCAAGTTGGGAAATCTTCCACCACTAATGAACCCAAAGGTCCGTCAGCTATCAACCTTTGAATTCTACTCAGGTTTATATGACCTAACCTTAGATGCGAAAGATATGTTTGGTTCATTTTCTAAGGTTCTTTTCTCTTATTAGATTTAGAAGACGAATTATTTATTTCTATTCGCATCGTGGGAGCTTTTGGTTCAAGAGTGTATAAATTTCCTATCAATGTACCATAACAGATAATCTCTCTATTCCTTTTTATAACAATTCTATCATTAAAAGAAATAGAATATCCATCTAAAAATAATTTGGAAACTGAAATTAAATTCTTTATAAACAAAGGTACATAAAGGTAATTTCTCAGAACCAAAGTTTTATTCCTATCAAAAGATAAATAAACATCTCTCACTACAATAACCGCCACCTTAGTAGCATTGCCCATGTAGACGGTAATCTCCCCCTCAACTAGTCGTCTGATTTCCTGGAATCCCTGCAAAGTATTGCAGACATGATCAGTGGCTCCCGTATCTACACACCAGGTATCTATGACTAAACCAAAAGATATACCTTTGTTCTACTTCTGGTTGGGGCAGTCCTTCTTCCAATGTCCAATCTGCTTGCAAGTGAAGTACTTGCCTTTCGGCTTCTTCACTCCTCCCTGAGATCCTCCCGCCACCTTTGCTCTACCTTGTTTCTTCTTCTTCTTGCCTTTCAGCTTAGAAGTAGAAACCTTCTGAGCAACCATGGCCTGAGACTGAGCACTCTGACGAAAAAACCCCTCTGCCACCTGGAGTTCTGTCAGAAGCTCTGCCAACGAATGCAACCTCTTATTCATGTTGTAGTTCAGCCGAAACTGCTCAAAACTCCTAGGTAGAGATTGGAGAATGATATAGACCTGGGTTTCCCCATCGATCTTAGCTCCAAGGACTTCTAGCTCATTCAAATGAGCCATCATTTTGAGAACATGATCCCTCATAGGTGTTCCCTCAACCATGGTGGTCATCATCAAGTCCCTCATGTCTTCCTGCCTAGCAGCCCGATTCTGGTGTCCGAAAAGTTCCTTGAGATTGAGCATCATGTCATAAGCAGTAGACATGGCTTGATGCTGATGTTGCAATACATTTGACATAGAAGCCAAAATGTAACACCGTGCCATCTCATCAGCCTTGATCCACTTCTTATAACTCTCTTTCTCCTTTTCCCCAGAATCATCCACAGGCTTAGGAGGACACTCCTCGAGAAGTACATACTTGTACTCCTCAGCAGTCAAGACTATATCCAGATCCCTTTTCCAATCCACATAGTTAGGTCCAGTAAGTTTATTTTCCTTTAGCATCACTGCAAGTGGGTTGAAAGTCATTTTTGAAAAACCTAAGAATCACATAGATTAAAACATTAGATTTCAAAAATTTATTGATTCCTCAAACAATAAAATTTTAAAATCAACCAACACCTCAAAACACCGAGAATATCGTATGCCACAATAGTGTGGACGTATACAAATTTTACATTTGTAAGAGGAGGTTTTACCCATTAATTTTATTATCCTGTCAACCTTACTTTTTGATAAATAAAAATAATAGTTCGTTCTTCTTCGGCCATACAAATAAAAACAATGACTTCGATGGGGAGGATACTCTTATTTGCATCTAAGTGTTCACCATTACCCGATACTAAGGTAATTATCTCGGATTATGTGCCTTTCGATGGGGAAGTACACACGCTCCTAAATAATTTCCTATAACCATATTTGACCAAGTGATCCGTAAAACAAACTCATCCGATGGGGAGGAAGGCACTCAGAGACGACGCGCAAGTTTGTTTGCATCACATGTCAAATTGTAATGGAGGCCATGGGATTTTTTTTAAAAAATATCCCTATCCCACTTAGTAATTTAAAATGAGGAATTTTCCAAGCACACAACATGCATATCAAACAAGAAGTAAAAAATATGAAAAATATTTTCCAACTATTATGGCTTTTGTTTTCCAATATGCCTCCCGTCGTGTCTGTTGGGTTTCCGGCACCGCGGCGTGTGTGTGTTCGATCACGTTTCGTAAACATAAACACAGTGGAAGCAATAAAAAAAATAAATCTACATTTATTACAATACACACAACACACGCATGCATATTACAACAAGTGTAAACATAACCGTAAATTTAAATTTGCAATAAAAGGAAATTTATCTACGTTATACCTTTCGTATGACGTGTAGCGGGAACGGCATCAACCGGAACGATCCTCGCTAGAATCGTCTCTATCCGTATCCACGCCAAGTTCCTCGGGATGACTTCGCTAAGCCACGAGCTTCGTCCTTGTACGGGTTACTAGCCTCGTGTTGAAGACGACGTGATCGAGAGATGATCACGATCCGAATCCAAATTCGGATCCTAATACGAGTCCTCAAAACTCGCTTCTACGGAGAGGTATTCGTCAACCAATTGACGAATCCTTCGTCCTCCACCTCAGAGGATTACCGGAGATCGAATCCCCGGTAAGTTAGCCGCTGTCGGAGCTCTAACCGTCGTCCAAACGACGCTCCGACGAGAGGAGAAGAAGCTGTCCAGAAAACTGGACAGCTTGGTGGAGGAGTAAGCGCCGGACAAAACAAGGAAGCCAAGTGCTCACCTTTTCACCGAGGCCTAGGAAGATCACCGGAGGGTCGCGAGGGTTCACGAAGCTTGACGCCGCAAGGAGCCGGACGGGCGGCACAAGGAGTCAGGCGGCAAGCTTAGGGTTGGCGCCGAAAAACTCCTTCAATGGGGTGGGCGGCAACTTTTGCTAGGGCTTGGATTTGGGCTTAATTATTCCTTAAGCCCTCTTTTATAGAGAACTAATTCTCTTAATGGTTATTGGATCATAACCATTAGGCCCGTTAACCCGCTCCATTAAGATAAGTTAAAATAAACCGAACCATGATGGTTTATTTTAAGTTAAAATGAACCGAACCAACTTTTGGTTCATTCGTTTAAAATAAACCAAACCCTTTGGTTTATTCTTATCCATTGGATTAGAACCAAACCATTTTGGTTCATCCATTACGTCTTCATAAGACTCGGCCCATCCACGCTTCCATTGTGACTGAAACGATTTCATACTCGCTTTATGTTTGGTCCAACCAAACCTAGTTTCTCTCGGTCTGAGAATCCCATTCTCAAGCTCGTTTTAAATCCTTCGGATTACGCTCATTGTGCGTGTGACCAAATAGGTTCTCGGTTTATGTTGGCCGTCTATAATTAACCATTAATTATAGAACGATCATGAGTGGCACCTAGTAGTACATCATGATCCCCAATTAACCGAAAAGATCAATCTGATCCGTAACTATTTCGAACCCTTCAAAGAGACTCGAATGAGTCGTGCCCCATTCCCTTCACTCATCTTATACCCACTTGGTTCAGGATATGGTCTATAGTGTCAGTCCCCACTAGGCTGACTACGTCACACCTAGCCTAAGCATCAATTCCTCGTCCTACGGATTCTAGTTACTCCACATGTATGACTTTAATAACAATCCGAGGAGAGGCCATGGGTATACATCTCCTCGCAAGGAGTGGTGAATCCTTTATAGGCTATTCAAACACCTTCGATCATTTCGACTTATACCCAATCATCCCGGGTCCACATCTCCTTAGAGATGTTTGCTTAAGATGTCAAAGCATAAGTCTCCATGATCAAGATGACTTGAATACCGCAAGTCTAAGGAACATCGCACTTAAGCCACAGTAAGAACTTCATTGACATATCTATATATGCAGAGAACCATATGAAGTCTTACGACTGGTCACTCCAATGAACTAGTTACCATAACTAGCATCCACGATTAACTCCAGACATCACAATGTCTCCAGCCAGTGAGAATCAGCTGCTTGGATACACCAAGGAGTACCTCGTGCTAGTCTTGACAGAATTGATGGTGTCCAAATCCATCAATTCATCGACTAGGGATAATTCCGATACATCACAATTACACATGTAGAGATACTCACTAGTTGTGATCCAATCACAAATTCTCTCATGCTGTGAATCGTATCGAGGACATTCAGTAAATGAGTTTAAGATCCAATCAAATACATAAAACATGTATACTCAAATAGTGAATCTTCATTTATCATATAAATGGTTTATACATAAGGCGATTGCCTTAGGACATCTCTCATATATTACTAACAGTGTCATCATCTCGTCTGCTCCTCCATACACTATGTACAAGCCATCCGAAGATCTGAGTCGAGAATAATTATTTTAATTTACATCCATCGATCCTATACTCCACAAAGGAGTGTACATGAAATCTAGATCGAAAGCAAACTAAATTAAAAGTGTGGCTAAACAATGCCAAACTTAATTACAAAAATTAAATACTAGCCTCATCAACCCCGAGGATTCAAATAATATTACAATTACACACATAGAATCACATACAAACACTTATGGCCATAATAGTTGGATCTTATGCCTGCAACCAAAAAGTTAGCCTATGCACATCCTACTATTATCCGACACACATAATATATGATAAGTGCATAAAAGTAACCGAATCCTAAACACACAAAATCGAAAATCGTGGCTCTGATACCACTTGTAGGTCGAAGCTTCGCTTCTCGCTTCGCTTTGCTTCGGTCGCTTGTACACATCAATCCGATCACACGTCCCCGGATAAAAAAAAATTATCCCGGACAAAGAAGGATCACCCAAGCAACCGATCCATCATCGTGCTATTCGATTAGAGTAGTCACTTGAACAAACTTGTTGTTCAAGCAACCTACCTCTTTTCCTCGACTAGACATGGAATAGATGATGTACGGATCGCCGATTTTTGTGTTTATCTTCGGGGTCCATGACCATACAATTGTAAACAATCACATACATAATACAAAAGAACAAAAGGAAACCAAAACAAGAATTATACCTCTTGTTTACCTCTTGATCTTCTATTGTATGACCTATTCTCTTCTTGGACGTTGTGTGGGCAATGATCCTCCAAGAATTGAAGCCACCTAGATCTCGTTCTTCCCTACCTTGCTAGCTCTGAACAAAGGGAAGATGACCGAACCCTTCTTCTCCTATCTAGTGCCGACCACCAAGCTCCTAGCTTGGTTGTTGCCACCGGCCAAGGAGAGGAAGAAGGAAGAGTGGGTGCCGACCAAGAGAGGTCTCTTGTTGCTGCCGACCAAAAGAGAGAAAGAGAGGGAGGAGCCGCCGGCCAAGCTAGAGAGAGAGAGGGAGGCGCCACCCAAAACAAGGGTCAAACCCTAGGTTTTGTTGCCGCCGCCCATAAGGAGAAGCCAAAACCTAAGTTGCCGCCCAAGCCTCCAAAACCCTAAACCACAACTCTCTTGTTGTGTTCTCTTGCCGCCCAAGCCTTGAAACCTATTTATAGAGTTCGCTCAAGCCTCCTTTTAATCGTGTTCGTTGGATCTAGGCTTCATGAGGGTTTTAATAGGCTATAATAGGGACAATGAGGAGGAGTTGGATCTTGGCCACCCAATGGATCTGGCCTACATAAAATCCGATCCATTAATGATAATCCATTCCACTAGATCATTATCATTGATCTACCTCACCAACCCCCATAATTAAATATGGGCTCCATATATTAATTGTACAAATGTCTCCCCGTGTTTAAGATATCGAATATTCATTAATTAATTAATTTACTGACAATTAATTAATCAACATCTAACTCCATGAGTAGTACCACCCAACCTTATCATCATGCTGGACTAAGTCCATCTGCAGGGTTTACATGATGATCCTTATGAGCTCCTCAAGGTACATCATCATCCTAATACATAGGACACGGTTTTCTCCTATAATCAACGACACACCATGTAAATAATATTATTTCCCAACTTACCGAGCCTATCGATTTAATCCATAAATCTCGCCAATTTGTTAAATCAAAGAAATAAATATTAAGTACATGTGCCCGTTATTATATCGGGATTTAGAGCATGTACACCATAATATTCAAGGTCTGATTCAATTATGTAGTCAGCAATAAATTGAATCACCTCTAAGTCGGTCCTGCTCAATACACACAAAGTGTAATAGTGTAATTCTATGGTCAAGATAAACCAATACCAAATTACACTACAACCATGCCAATGGTTTGTTCAAAACCATCTTGGTTGTGAGCCTCTACTTATACTCTACAAGGAACTGATAACATGATCTTCTGTGTGACACCACACACTATGTTATCTACAATGTAAAGTATTAGACAATATACATAACTATAAATATGCAAACAATGATCATGTGATTATTATTTCAAAAATAAAGATGTTCATACAAAGGCTAGACTTTCAGTATACATCCCAATAGGGTCCTCCGTACGGGGACGATCCGACCAAGACTTCTCGTGGAAGGTCTAGGTCGAGATCGGACGAAAAGTGATTGTCAAATTCACTTATATTGCTTTCATTCTCGAGCTAACTTTTTGTTGCAACTAGAAACCCTAGCAATAGTTGACTGCTGGCTATTGGCAGTCGACTGATAGAGTTGATCAGTCGACTGCCATTCAAATTCCAACTTCGAGGAGAGTCAAACTTGATCCCCTTATCTTAGGGTGAGGTGGCCTTTGTTGTTAGAACTTGATCTCAACGTCTAGGTGGTTGGAAGGCTACAAGAGAAGGGGGGTTTCACCCCTTTAGATCATCATTCAAGCTCTCCAAACACCTCCGCAATGCTACTCTTCTACGATGACTCTACGATGATGAAGCACTGCCGAAACTCCGATGACACGAGCTCAACCTCCATTTCCCTAATCATCGGTATAACTTTAGTTTGTCATCTTCTTTAACAATGTACTTCATTTTGTTTATTGAGCTTTTATCGTAATGAGGAGAGGGGGTTTGTCTCTCTACCTCGAGCTTTTCAAGGTTTTGTAATCGTCGTCTCCTATCTCCAATGAGGAGGAGACATTTTAGTGAATTGCCCTCTGTATGCAGTCTCGGACCGCTATGGCCTTGGATTTGCAGTCGGAAGGCTGTGAATCAAGTAAAACCAAGGTGTGTATTTACTTTTTCCACTGTTCAATTACTCTTATGCTTTGTTTTATTCGAACGAATGAAAAGGAAAAGAGAGATTTACATGCGCTATTCACCCCCCTCTAGCGCTCTTTTTATGATCCAACACTATTCACCCTCCCCTCTAGCACTTTTATGATCCTACAATTGGTATGAGAGCGGGGGCGCTACGATTTGGTACAACCACCAATCTAGCATTGTTTTTTGTTTCTCTTTTCATATTCGTTTTAATTTTCATCTTGTATCATTTTCATTAAGTTCCTATCTCTCGCACTAATAATCCAAGACGAGAGCCTTGGCAACTTGTTTTTCTTGTCGTTTGTGTTTTTGCAAGTTTTTTTTTAAAAAACGGCCCATCTTGAAGTGTTTAGCACCGCCTAACCTCCGTTTTACAATGGAGATAACTTCCATTACTTGAAGGGTCGGAAGGAGTGCTACTTGAAAACCCAAGTAGAGATGTGGATCGTGATTCAAACCGGATTCACACTACCAACAAATGGAAATGGTGAATTCTTGGATTACGATCAGTGAACAAATGCCATGAAATGCCAAGCGGAAGCCGACGCCAAGGCCACACAAATCCTACAATGCGGGCTATCCAAAGAGGAGCTCAATCACGTTGGCCCCTTTATCAGTGCAAAGGACTTGTGGAATAAGCTCATCGAGCTTCACGAAGGGACCGCGGACTGTTGGGTTTCCCCAGCACCGCGGCGAGTGTATGTTCGAACACATTTCGTAAACATGTACACAACGGAAGCAATAAAAGCAATAAATCTAATTTATTACAACACACACATCACACGCATGTAGGATACAACATGTGTAGACATAATTGCTATTTAAAATTTTGTAATAAAAGAAAACTTATACTAGGTATACCTGACGAATCACGTGTAGTGGGAATGACATCAACCGTAGTGACTCTCGCTAGAATCGCCTCTATTTGTATCCACGTCGAGTATCGTCGGGATAGCTTCACAAATCCATGAGCCTCGTCTTCGCAAAAGTCACTAGCCTCGAGTCGAAGACGATGTGATCCGAGAGACGATCACAATCCGAATCAAAATTCGGATCCAAAAATAAGTTTCACAAACTCGCTTTTTTGGTGGAAGATATGGCCAGCCAATCAATGGTCGGCTGCTCCTTGGTCGCCGGCGGCCAAAGGAGGATGGCCGGAGGAGTCGCCGGTGGTTGGTGGGTGGCCGGCAGCAACTTGTATAGCAGCAAAACCTGGGCGGCAGCTCCTCTTGGGCGGTAATAGCTCTTGGGCGGCAAGAGCAAAGAGGAGGGCTTGGGTGGCTAGGGTTTCCAACAACCAATTGTCCACGAAAAACCCTTAAGCCATGTTTTTATAGAGAACACATTCTCCTAACGGTTATTGGTTCATAACAAAAACCCATTAACCCACTCCAATAACTTAAGTTAAAATAAACCAAATCGCGTTGGTCTATTTTAAGTTAAAATGAACCGAACTAACTTTGGTACATTTGTTTAAAACAAACCAAACCACTTTGGTTTGTTTTCCACCATTGGATTAGAACCAAACAAATTTGGTTCATCCATCATGTCTTCAAAAAACACGACCCATCCATGCTTCCGATGGGACTGAAACCATTGCATACTCGCTCTTTGTTTGGGGTCCAACCAAACCTAGTCTTTCTCGATCTGAGAATCCTATTCTCAAACTCGTTTCAAATCCTTCGGATTACACTCGTTGTGCGTGTGACCAAATAGGTTCCCGGTTTATGTTGGTCGTCTATAATTAACCATTAATTATAGAACGATCATTAGTGGCACCTAGTAGTACATCATGATCCTCAATTAACCCAAAAATCAACGGTTGATCCCAGAACCATTTCTGAAACCCTTCAATAGCTACAATGAATCGTGCTCCATTCCCTTCACTCATCTTATACCCACTTGGTTCAGGATATGGTCTATTGTGTCAGTCCCCACTAGGCTGACTACATCACACCTAGCTCAAATATTACTTCCTCGTCCTCCGGATTCTAGTTACTGCACATGTATCTAAGAGTACCATACTCTAAACATGTAATTCTTTGGCCAAAGACTTTAGTAACGATCCGACGAGAGGCCATAGGTATACATCTCCTCGCAAGGAGTGGTGAATCCTTTGTAGGCTATTCAAACACCTTCGGTCACTTCGACTTATACCCAATCATCCCAGGTCCACATCTCCTCGGAGATGCTTGCTTAAGATGTCAAAGCATAAGTCTTCATGACCAAGATGACTTGAATACCACAAGTTGAAGGAACATCGCGCTTAAGTTGCTGTAAGAACTTCATTGACATATCCTTATATGCAAAGAACTATCTTACAGTTGGTCACTCCAATGAACTAGTTACCATAACTAGCATCCACGATTAACTCCATACATCCCAATATCTCCAGCCAATGAGAAACAGTTGCTTGAATAAACCAAAGAATATACTTCGTGCTAGTCTCAACAGAATTGATGGCGTCCAAATCCATCAATTCATCGACTAGGGGTAATTCCAATACATCACAATTACACATGTAGAGATACTCACTAGTTGTTATCCAATCACAAATTCTCTCATGTTGTGAATCGTATTGCGGGCATTCAGTAAATGAGGTTAAGATCTAATCAAATATATGAAAACATATATACTCAAATAGTGAATCTTCATTTATCAAATAAATGGTACAACCATAAGGCGATTGCCTTAGGACACCTCTCATATATTACTAACACGAACACCAAGGTATGTAAGAGGGACCTACTTTTAAATAAATTGTTTAACTTAAAAATGCAAGAACATGAGTCGGCCACCTAGCTCCATGCCGAAATTCAAGATATTATGAATTGGCTACATTCAATCGGTCAGAAGGTCGAAAATCAGGATGTGATCAGGTACTCACTTAATGCATTCCCTAGGACTACCTTATGGGCATCCATGGTTGATGCCTACAAGGTTTCTAAGGACCTTTCAAAAATTAGGTTAGATTAATTGTTTTCTGAATTCGAATTACATGAGTAGTCTAATTTGGCCCCCGTCGAGAAAAGTATCACTTTATTTGCAGGTCCGAAGAAGAAGCCCAAGAGAAAACCACCTCTGGAGGAAGAAGACGAGTACGAGTCGGAGGTGGACAACGAGATGGAGATCGAACTAGTAAATCTAGTTCGAAAAATGATCAAGAGCAGAAGACGACAAATCAATCAATCCAAGAAGGTTAAGTCAAAACTATTGGTGTAGTAGGCACCTAAGTCAAACTTGAGTTTTGATTATAGCAAACGATACAAAGTTAAGCTTATATTGTTATCTCACGAGCTAAATCGAGTGTGCAGAAAAGTGTCAATGCTGGAGTTGAAGGCTATCGACACCCGGAGGAAGCCGTGGTGGTCGGGCGACACTCGAGTGACTTCGGAGGGAGCCGAAGGAATCGAGTGGAAGGTCGGAAGCAAAAGCGACACAGTAAGTATCGAGGTAAGCTCGTGTGTGTGAGAGTGTAAGTGAGGTCGTATCCTCCTTACGGGGATGATCTTAAGCGTAGATCCGACCAAAGACATCCTATAGATAGTCTAGGTCGAGATCGGATGGTCAGCAGCCGTCAAAATAATGCTTTTGTTAAGCTAACTTGTCATTTCAGCTAGTATCAGTCGACTACTAGCTTGGAGGACTCGACTGCCGTCCATCAGTCGATTGTCTGTGGTCAGCATTCGACTGATGCTGCCATCAGTCGACTGATGATGGCCATCAGTCGACTGATGATCAAGGATTAGCCTCGAGGAGTCAAACCTTATCACCATTTTTCAAGGAGCCATGTGCCTAATTTCCATTGGTTGAAGGTCCTCTCGAAAAGGGGTTCAAAGGCTATAAAAGGAGGGCCTCTCCTAGGGTTTCATCATCAATTTTAAGCTTCCAAAAGCCTCCACAAAGCTACAACTCTCCGACAACGAAGTGCTTCCTCTCCGACGTTTAGGTTTAATTTGTTTTTATTTTGTTATGTCGGTATAAGCTTTATATTAGTTTGTTTCTTTACTTTTTCGGAGCTTTTATCGTAACGAGGAGAGGGGGAGTGTCCCTCTACCTCAAGCTTTTGGTGTGTTCTTGTATCGATTAACTCCTACCTCTAACGAGGAGTTCTTTAGTGTTTTACCCTCCGTACGTGGTCAAGGACCACTAGGGCCTTGGAGTAGTAGCCGAAGGCTATGAACCAAGTAAAAAACATTTGTCTCCTTTTATTTATTTCTTATCTTTCCGCTGCAATTAATTGTCTACTCGAGTTTTAACGAACAAACGAAAAGAAAAAAAAGGTTTTATCGCTATTCACCCCCCTCTAGCGATCCGCTACGTAGATGATATTATTTTCGGAACCACCAACTCGATCTTACTGAATGAGTTCATTTCACTTATGAAAAGTGAATTTGAAATGAATTTAGTAGGAGAGTTGAGCTTCTTATTAGGTCTAAAAATTAAACAAACTAAAGATGGAATATACCTACATCAACGCAAATATACTAGGGAATTAATTAAATGCTTTGGAATGCAAGACGCTAAAATTATTAATACCCCAATGGCAACGAATGTAAATATAGAAGAAGATTTAATCAAAAACTCAATTGATCTAAAATACTATAGGAGCGTAATAGGGAGTCTCCTTTACTTAACTGCAAGCCGACCTAATATCTTATTTGCAGTAAGTATGTACGCAAAGTTCCAAACCTGTGCCAAGGTGTCTCACCTAACTCTAGTCAAGTGTATCCTTAGATATCTAAAGGGTACACTTAATATCGGTATTTGGTACCCTAGATCTATCGAGTTTAAACTAACCGGCTACTCTGATTCGGACTATGCTGGTAGTAAGCTCGATAGAAAGAGTACGAGTGGTTGTTGTCAACTTCTCGGCTCGAGTCTAGTAAGTTGGTGCAGTAGGAAGCAACACTGTGTTGCCTTATCTACCACCGAAGCCGAATACATCGCGATGGGTGAGTGTGTCACTCAACTTCTTTGGATGAAGCACACTCTCCGCGACTTTAAGTTAGACTTTACAAATACTAAACTTCACGTAGATAACATTAGTTCAATTAACCTTACTAAGAATTCGATATGTCACTCTAGGACCAAACATATAGAGGTCAAACACCATTTCATTCGAGAACATGTGACCAACGGAGCCATTCCAACTTGGCAGACCTATTTACTAAACCCCTACCCAAAGCCGAATTTAGTATATTAAGATGAAAATTGGGCATGTGCATAGTAGAATAGGAACTTGCAAATTATATTTTCTTACTACTATTTCTTACTTTTCATGGAACTAGCATAGGACATACCTTAGATATCATGCATATATAGATTTAAGGAGCCAAAACATCTCACAACACATAGGACTAATGTGTTTGTGTACTTAGCCACATAGATGGGCATGAGATGTTAAGACCTTACTTCTGGTTCCAGATGTAGAGCTAGCGCATCACCATGAACCACGGAGTATAATCATACATACTAACCGACTCTGACCAGGACTGGTTAATCTTTCATATCAATCAAGCCAAATATGAGTCGAACAGTTTATAGATGAGCTTATTTTCAGTATATTATTTTCAAAATAATATGGAGCATGCTTGGACTTTAAATTTAATACTTATTTTTTGTTGTTCCACACACCCTCACTCTTTTCGATATATGGCAAAAGGGGGAGAAAAAGGTCAAAGTTAAGGGATCAAATTTTTTTTGATGACTTAACTTCATATTTATTCACATGGCCAAAGGTTAAGTAAATGTTTATTTAACTTTAAGTTAACTTGTTTTTGTTAACAAAAAGGAAGTAAAGGCCAAGTTAAGAGAATTCTTAACTTAAACTTATTTTTAACACTATGGCCAAACATTAATGTTTTACTTAAATAAGGGGAGAAAGGCCAATGTTAAGAAATCAATTTTTTGATTTCTTAACTTAAAACTTATTTTAAACACTATGGCCAATATTAAGTAATTTTGGTTACTTAATTCTTTTTAAGTAGCAAACATCAAGGGGGAGAGTTAAAACTCTTTCTCAAGTACTCACCCTCGGTCAAGGGGGAGGATTCCTTAAGGGGGAGCACTTGAAAAAGAGTTTTTATATACTCCTGCTCATTCATGCATGTCTCATACTCATTTTGCTTAATGCACTTAGTTTATTTTACTTAACTTTGTGTTGGTTTGCCATAAATCAAAAAGGGGGAGATTGTTGGTGCAGTAGGCACCTAAGTCGAACCTGAGTTTTGATTATAGCAAACGATACAAAGTTAAACTTATATTGTTATCTCATGAGCTAAATTGAGTGTGCAGAAAAGTGCCAACGCTGGAGCTGAAGGCTAGCGACACCCGGAGGAAGCCGCGGTGGTCGGGCGATACTCGAGTGACTTCGGAGGGAGCCGAAGGAATCGAGTGGAAGGCCGGAAGAAAAAGCAACACAGTAAGTATCGAGGTAAGCTCGAGTGTGTGGGAGTGTAAGTGAGGTCGTATCCTTTTTACGGGGATGATCTTAAGCATAAATCCGACCAAAGACATCCTATAGATAGTCTAGGTCGAGATTGGATGGTCAGCGGCCGTCAAAATAATGCTTTTGTTAAGCTAACTTATCATTTCAGCTAGTATCAGTCGATTGCCAGCTTGAAGGACTCGACTGCCATCCATCAGTCGATTGTCTGCGGTCAACATTCGACTGATGCTGCCATCAGTCGACTGATTATGGCCATCAATCGACTGATGGTCAAGGATCAGCCTCGAGGAGTCAAGCCTTATCACCATTTTTCAAGGAGTCATGTGCCTAATTTCCATTGGTTGAAGGCCCTCTCGAAAAGGGGCTCAAAGGCTATAAAAGGAGGGCCTCTCCTAGGGTTTCATCATCAATTTTAAGCTTCCAAAAGCCTCTGCAAAGCTACAACTCTCCGACTACGAAGTGCTTCCTCTCCAACGTCTAGGTTTAATTTGTTTTTATTTTGTTATGTCAGTATAAGCTTTATATCAGTTTGTTTCTTTACTTTTTCAAAGCTTTTATCGTAACGAGGAGAGGGGGAGTGTCCCTCTACCTCAAGCAAGCTTTTGGTGTGTTCTTGTATCGATTAACTCCTACCTCTAACGAGGAGTTCTTTATTGTTTTGCCCTCCGTACGTGGTCAAGGACCACTAGGGCCTTGGAGTAGTAGCCGAAGGCTACGAACCAAGTAAAAAACATTTGTCTCATTTTATTCATTGCTTATCTTTCCGCTGCAATTAATTGTCTACTCGGGTTTTAATGAACGAATGAAAAGAAAAAAAAGGTTTTATCGCTATTCACCCCCTTCTAGCGATCCGCTCCATCCAACAAAAACAAAGTTCTAACTATAGATGCTATGAGTGCAACAGGTTAGGCCATTTCAAATCGGAGAGGCTAAGGCTCAAGAACAAGGCACCACAATCCAAGAAGGCACTCAACGCTATGTGGGAGGAATCATCGGAGGAGGAAGCCAAACTCAACAACCTCGTCTTCATGGCCAAGTCTACCGAACCCAAGGAAGAGTCCGACTCTGGATCCGAAGATGAGTTTCAATTCAAGACAAGCCATAGATCCGTATCCGGTTGAAAAAGTTAACTCAAGGTGAGTCGCTCTTTAATCGATACATTGTATGGTGCAATTAAATTCTTAACTAAAAAATTAGCTAAGTCCGAGTCCAAGGTCAAGACCTTAGTGGAGGAGGTCAAACTTCTTAAACACGAGGTCTCCTTAACCTCTTCGACTAGTCAAGTTCAAAAGGAGGACTCAACTCGAGTTGAAAAACTCCAAGTTGAGAATTCACTCTTGAAAGGACAAGTCAAAGATCTTAGGCAAACATTGGAAAAGTTCACTTTGGGATCCAAGGGACTTGACCTACTACTTGGATCGCAAAGGGTCATGTACAACAATGCCGGACTAGGATTTAGATCAACCACGACTAACAAGTCGTATATGTCAATCGTAAACTGTAATAGAAAACAAGTCCAAGCATGGGTCCCTAAGACCGCTTTAATTTCACAATTATGATCTAATAAGTACTGGGTTTCCAAGGACCAAATCCACTACGTGGATAGACCGTATCGATTCAATGGCCCAGGGGGAGCTAGTACTAAATTTGTTTGTTCTATTACATGTAATTAGTCTTTGCATGCTTAGTTATTTCGTTTTAATTTCTAGAATGGATAGATAGGGTCAATAACTCATCAATCTTGATAACATAGTATTAGGATGCAGTGAGATGATAGTACGTTAGGGAAACGAAGTCTTATGTATCCAAGTTAGATAAGGCGTATCTAGCTTAGTGCACTCGACTAAGTTGAACTAGCTGAAGCTACCTCATCGTATCCTTAACTAGTTAGACCAGGAAGTAATCTTAAGTGACTCAAGTAATTGATTTCTTGAATTTGGTTTGTCTAAGGAAGTGGTCGTTGTTCTGATCAAAGAAGGCCTTTGTGCCTTGCCACGACCTAGAAGCCAATTTCTCGAAAAAAATTACTTGACGAGTTAAGGGTTAAATCTGAATCAAACCTAAGGTTGATTAGTTTCAATTCACTAAATCTAAACAAGTAAAATTGAAGTAATCTCACATAACACATAAGGATAATATTCTTGATCATGTAGAAAGGGTGAGATGATTCCTAGGACTAATAACTTTCGATCAACTCTTAAAATCCCAATATCTGATCCAATTACTATATGTGTAGGATCAGTGGATGTTGGACAGTGGGTGCTCCCGACACAGACTGACTGAAATTTTCAAAGCTCAGATTCAAAAATCAAGGATCGGTAGCATTCAAAAATAACGGGAAGCTTAAAATCATTGGTTCAGGTGATATTGAGCTAAACTCTAATTTTATAATTCGCAACGTTCTTTTAGTCAAAATTTTTTATTTTAATTTACTTAGTGTAAGTCAATTGTGTGATAACAACTATAATGTTACATTCTTAGAAAATGAATGTTCAATTAAAACTAATGATATCTCTAAAACAATACTTATAGGAACTAGAAATAGCAACATATACACAATTAATTAACCCAACTCCTCATCCAATTGTCTGACACAGCAAGAGGAATCTTGATTATGACACCGATGACTTGGACACTCTCATCCAAGACTCGTACACAAAATGAGTCAGAGTGGCCTAGTTAGAGGTTTACCCAACCTTAACAACTTAGACAATAAAATTTGTAATGCGTGTCAACAAGGTAAACAAACTAGGGCACAACATCAACTAACTAACCAAGAAAGAACCAAAAGTGTACTTGAGTTCCTACACTTAGACCTATTTGATTCTCATGGAGCAAAGTCACTAAACGGAAGTCAATTCTGCTTATTCATAGTTGACGACTACTCTAGGTTTACCTGGGTTAGGTTCCTAAATCACAAAAGTGAAACCCTAGAACAACTCACCTGTTGGATTTCCCCGGCACCGCGGCGAGTGTGTGTTTGAAC
The DNA here is from genome assembly GCA_025175895.1 of Wurfbainia villosa. NCBI lineage: Eukaryota > Viridiplantae > Streptophyta > Magnoliopsida > Zingiberales > Zingiberaceae > Wurfbainia > Wurfbainia villosa. Next base: position 64,577,970 of record CM045994.1, on the reverse strand, counting down.
ACATTTTGTAAACATGCACATAGCGGAAGCAATAAAAGCAATAAATCTAATTTATTACAACACACACATCACACGCATGAAGGATACAACATGTGTAGACATAATCGCTATTTAAAATTTTGCAATAAAAGGAAACTTATACTAGGTATACCTGACGGATCACGTGTAGCGGGAATGACATCAACCGAGCGATACTTGCAAGTCTTGCCTCTATTCGTATCCACGCCAAGCATCGTCGGGATAGCTTCACAAAGCTATGACCCTGACTTCGCAAGAGTCACTAGCCTCGTGTCGAAGTCATTGTGATCTAAGAGACAATCACAATCCGAATCAAATTCAGATCCCAAAAATGAGTTTCACAAACTCGCTTGTTGGAAGCGGTTTTTGTCAACCGTTTGACGGAAACTTAACCCTCTACTTATGAGGATTGCCGGAGAACCAATCCCCGATAAGTAGGTTACTGTCGGAGCGTTAAACACCGACCAAACGGCCTCTCCACGCATAGGAGAACAATCTGTCCAAAACTGGACAGCTTGTATAGGTGGAAGAAGTGGCCGGCCAAACCTTGGCCGGCTGCTCCTTAATCGCCGGTGGCCAAGGGTGGTTGGCCGGCGACTGAGGGTGGCCCAAGGGACACCGACGGCTGGTGGTTGGCCAACGGCAAGGAAGTGCGGCAGTAGCAAGGGGCGGTGGCAGCTCCTTTGGGTGGCTCCTTGGCTTGGGCTGTTGGGTTCCTAGTATGCGTGCGAACCGATTCGCAAAACCACAGTGGAAACAAAAAATTTTGGATCCCACCAGAGATCCAAGTGAAAACATATAAATTGTTTTCAACCATATAGATCCTATCTAGAAGAAGTATTATACCTTTGAAGCGAGCCCTTCGCAATCCCGTTAGTCCAAAGTTGTCGGATCTAAATACGGTAAGGATAACCGTATCTCTAAGGTATCCACATTAACACTCAGCCCTTTTGGAAATATGGTTGTGCTAGCAACCTTTGTAGAACAACTAGCCAAAATTAGGAGGATGAAGAAGTGAAGAAGAAGAAAGAACACCAAACTTTTGGATCTCTCTTTTCCCCACGACAACAATTGCACACCCAAGCCTCTCTCTAAAATAAACCAAAATCTATCTCAACGTTGAAGTCCCTTTTATATTATCATGCTTGAATTCCAAAATCAATGCATCAAATGCATCATTGAAAATCCACTAGCCTCTTCCCATTCTACACGTTGAAAATCCAATGCATCAAATGCATTGAATTGTAATCAAATGCATTATTGAAAAGCCACTAGCCTCTTCCAATTCTACACGTTGAAAATCCAATGCAATTTTAATGCATCATGCATGCATTAAAACCTTTTGCATGCGAATTGAGTTTAATTCAAATCTCACTTGATTCTAACTCAAATCTAGTCTTCATCCATCCAATTTAGTTTGAGTCTAACTCAAATGTAACCCGCTTGAGTCTAACTCAACCAACTTGACTTTGACTTGAGCCTTGACCATCTATTATTCTCATTGTTCTTTTAGTCAGACTAAAAGAATTCATTTCCAAAATAGAATATCATTTGTGTGTGACCCTATAGACTCTTGTAACATTGGTAATGTATCTAAAACCCCTTTTAGACACATAAGCAATGAGCGGCATCTAGCAATACATCATTGCTACCCAAGTTACATGAAAGTCGAGATCCGACAATCTTTCCGTGACTATTATTATGTATGACGGTGTCCTTCTATCCTTGATATCTTAGATCGATCAATGAGGCATAAACCGTGTCATCCCCTTATCGATCTTTGTGTTTCTTGATTCCCAAGTAGACTCACCCAAACAAATGAGCTCAATATCTCATATTGACTCATTTGAGCATGACAATGCATTTCATGGTCCTACTCTATCAAGAGGCCAAAGATATCACTCCCGTCATATGGGAGAGATAAATCCCATCTACATCACTCACATCCCTCCGCATAATTTGTTACATACCCAGTGATCGCCTTTATAGTTCACCTTGTTATGGGTGACGTTGGATGATACCAAAGTGCATAACTCCTTATGTAGTGAACTGTAGTGACTTCAAGTCTTAGGACTATTCATACCAATAGTCACATGAGAAAGTATATGACACTCATATAACAATCCATGATACTTTCTCAAGGCAGGTAAATTCAGTATATATAGTCTCCAATATATATATTCATGCATCAATGTGATATCACATATCCATGACTTGTGAGATCAAGTCATCCATTGACCTACATGCTAGTCTCAATGTATCAATATAGCCCTTGTCTATTAATACAATACTTGACTAGGAATATTTAATAATAGTGTTCTCTACAGCTTCTCATAATCAATTCTACCAATTGATATACTGTGAGTAAGAACCTACTATTCAAGGGCATTATTATATTTATTTAGTTGGCACACGCATAAAGTAAATATAATAACCAATGTTTACCTATATTAATATAAGATATGATACAAAAGTTTCCCACACCAATCATCTCATAATTGGTACTAAGGGCTTATACTAACAATCCCCTACTAGCACTAGTGCCAATCACTGCAATATCTCATATCTAGTGATCTGGTATGACTATCATGCTTTCTTTGTGCCAAAGCCTTGGTCAAGGGATCCACAATGTTAGCATCAGAATCTACTCTGCATATTCTCACATCTCCTCACAATGGTTACGTATTGCTTCACGAATATCCATTCGAGTATGGTGTTTATCACATGAGAGGAAGGTGTAGGGATGTATACTGAAAAGTCTATCTTTTATATGAACATCTTTATTTTGAAATAAGAATCACATGATCATTGTGTTGGATCGATCGGATCGCTAGAGGGGGGGGGGTGAATAGCGATAGAAACTTTTGAGTACGAATTCGTTTTTAAAAAAAACTTATATGCAGCGGAAAGATAAACAAAACAAAAAGTAAAGGAGACAATAGACACAAGAGATTTACTTGGTTCGTAGCCGAAGGCTACTACTCCAAGGCCCTAGTGGTCCTTGACCACATACGGAGGGCAACTACTAAAGAACTCCTCCTCGTTGGAGGTAGGAGTTAGACGGATACAAAAAAGCTCGAGGTAGAAGGACACTCCCCCTCTCCTCGTTATAATGAAAGCTTTACTAAAAGGAATAAACTGAAATACAATTTAGAACTTTCGTTACCGACGACTTTAAAGGTTGGAGGTTGAAGCTCTAGTCGTCGTCTCGGCAGCGCTTCGTCGTAGGGATGTCGGAGAGTCGGAGCGTATCGGAAGCACTTGGAAGCTTTTGAATTGATTCAAAACCCTAGGTTTGACCCTCCTTTTATAGCCTTTGAGCCCCTCATCGAATGGGTCTTTAGCCAATCACAAATGGGCACAAAACCCCTTGAAAAATGGTGATAACTCTTGACTACTCGAGGCTGATCCTTTGACCATCAGTCGACTGATGGCCATCATCAGTCGACTGATGGCAGCATCAGTCGATTGCTGACCTTCGACAGTCGACTGTTTGACGGTAGTCGAGTCCTCCAAGCTGGCAGTCGACTGATGCTAGCTGCAAGGCAAGGTTAGCTCAACAAAAACATAATTTCGATGGTCGTCGACCATCCGATCTCGACCTAGACCATCTATAAGAAGTCTTTGGTCAGATCTACACTTAAGATCATCCCCGTAAAGAGGATACGACCTTACTTACGCTCGCACACACGAGCTTACCTCAGTACTTACGTGTTGCCCGACCACCGCGGCTTCCTCCGGGTGTCTCTAGCCTTCAGCTCCAGCGTTGAGACTTTTCTGCACACTTGATTCAGCTCATGAGATAACAATATATGCTTAACTTTGTATCGTTTGCTATAATCAAAACTTAGGTTCGACTTAGGTGCCTACTGCACCAACAATCTCCCCCTTTTTGATTTATGGCAAACCCACATACAAAGTTAAGTAAATAGCAAGCATGAAGAATAATGTGCATTAGAAACAAGAAATAAAGAAGATTAAGTTGGAGTAGTAAGGATTTTCTTCAAGTACTCCCCCTTGAGGAAACCTCCCCCTTGACTGAGGGTGAGTCTTGAAGAAAGACCTTAATCCTCCCCTTTGAGGGTTTCTTTAAGTAATTAACATTACTTAAAGTTGGCCTTAGTAAAACGTTTAAGTTAAGAGTTCTTCTTAACTTGGCCCTTTCTCCCCCTTAAGTAAAACATTAAGGGCATAATAAAAAATAAGTAAAACGTTGACGCCACAAATAAGTTTAAGTTAAGAATTCTCTTAACTTGGCCTTTAATAAGTTTTCAAAACTTAAAGTTAACTTTTGGTTTAAATATAAAGTAAGAGTTAAGTTATCAAAAAAAATTTTGACCCCTTAACTTTGGCCTTTTTCTCCCCCTTTTGCCATATATCGAAAAGAGTGAGTGTGTGTGTGGAAAATAAAAATAAGTATTAAATTTAAAGTCCAAGGATGTTCCACATTATTTTGAAAATAATATACTGAAAATAAGTTCATCTATAAGATGTTCGACTCATATTTGGCTTGATTGATATGAAAGATCAACCAGTCCTGGTCAGAGTCGGTTAGTATGTATGATTATACTCCATGGTTCATAGCGATGCACTAGCTCTACATCTGGAACCAGGAGTAAGGTCCTAACATCTCACGCCCATCTACGTGGCTAAGTACACAAACACATTAGTCCTATGTGTTGTGAGATGTATTGGCTCCTTAAATCTATAGGTGCATGATATCTAAGGTATGTCCTATGCTAGTTCCATAAAAATGAAATTAAAGAAATAGTAGTAAGAACATATAATTTGCATGTACCTATTCTATTACGCACATGCCCAATTTTCGTCTTAATAGACTAAATTCGGCTTCGGGTAGGGGTTCAGTAAATAGATCTGCCAAGTTAGACTTCGATTCGACGTATTCGAGGTGTATGGCTCCGTTGGCCACATGTTCTCGAATGAAATGGTGTTTGACCTCTATATGTTTGGTCCTAGAGTGACATATCGGATTCTTTGTAAGATTAATTGAACTAATGTTATCTACGTGAAGTTTAGTATTCGTAAAGTCTAACTTAAAGTCGCGGAGAGTGTGCTTCATCCAAAGAAGCTGCGTGACACACTCACCCATCACGATGTATTCGGCTTCGGTGGTAGATAAAGCAACACAGTGTTGTTTCCTACTGCACCAACTCACTAGACTCGAGCCGAGAAGTTGACAACAACCACTCGTGCTTTTTCTATCGAGCTTACTACTGGCATAATCCGAATCGGAGTAGCCGATTAGTTCGAACTCCGTAGATCTAGGGTACCAAATACCAACGTTAAGTGTACCCTTAAGATATCTAAGGATACGCTTAACTAGGGTTAGGTGAGACTCCTTAGCACAAGTTTGAAACCTGGCGCACATACTTATTGCGAATAGGATGTCGGGTCGACTCATGATTAAGTATAGAGACTTCTATTACGCTCCTATAGTATTTTAAGTCAATGGACTTACTTTCTAGGTCTTCTCCTATGTTAACATTTATCGCCATTGGGGTGTTTATTACCTTAGCGTCTTGCATTCCAAATCTTTTAATTAACACCTTAGTGTATTTTTGTTGATATAGGTATATACCATCCTTAGTTTGTTTAATTTGTAGACCTAAAAAGAAACTTAACTCGCCTACCAAGTTCATTTCGAACTCACTTTCCATGAGTGAAACGAACTCGTTTAGTAAGGCTGAGTTAGAGGTTCCAAAAATTATATCGTCTACGTAAATTTGAGCTATGAATATTTCTTTACCTAAGGTTTTTACGAAGAGAGTTGGGTCAACTAAGCCTTGGTTAAACCCTTTTGACTTAAGATGGATTGAAAGTCTCTCGTACCAAGCTCGAGGAGCTTGTTTAAGTCTATAGAGAGCTTTCTTAAGTTTTAGAACATGGTCGGGTTTATCTAGATTTTCGAATCCGGGGGGTTGGCTAACATAAACTTCTTCTTTAATGTATCCATTTAGGAATGCCGACTTAACATCCATTTGAAACAGCTTAAATCCTCGATGTGCGGCATAAGCTAGCAACATTCGAATGGATTCGAGTCTAGCTACTGGGGCATAGGTTTCGTCGTAATCTAAGCCTTCGACTTGGCTAAACCCTTTGGCGACTAACCTAGCCTTGTTTCTAACTACTTCACCTTTATCATCAAGCTTATTTCGAAACACCCACCTTGTTCCAATTATCGTTTTGTCTTTAGGTGGTGGTACTAATTCCCACACTTCATTCCTAGTAAATTGAGCTAGCTCTTCTTGCATTGCAATAATCCAATCGGGATCAAGAAGAGCTTGTTCAATTGATTTGGGTCCTATCTTTGAAATTAAGGAAATTTGACTAAGGTTCCTATAGGATGCTCTAGTTCAAACTCCTAGATTAGGATCTCCTATCACTTGATCGATAGGGTGGTTAGTCTGAATCCTAGATTGGGTTGGGTTTGTGTCACCTAATGCTTGATCAATGGGGTGACTTGGTTGAACACTAGTTTGGTTGGAGTCATCTATCACTTGATCAATAGAGTGACTTGGTTGACTTAGGTTAAGATTAACACTAGACCTGATCTCCGGATCAGAGTTAGGTCTAGTATGAATCGGCTCGCTAATTGGGGTTGCTGGGGGTTTTGTAGGTTCATGTCCTTCATCAAATACTACATTGATAGTCTCCTCGACTCTAAGGGTGTCGTGGTTATATACTCTATAAGCTCGACTTGTAGTCGAGTATCCTAGAAAGATTCCGGTGGTGGTTTTGGATGTAAATTTCCCTAGGTAATCCTTAGTGTTTAGGATATGTACCTTACACCCAAATACCCTAAAGTACTTGATGTTGGGTACTTTATCGTGATAAATCTCGTATGAGGTCTTAAAGTGCCTTTTTACCATAAGGATCCTATTTTGGACATAGCATGCTGTACTCACGGCTTCTGCCCAAAACCTATCGGGTAGGTCGTATTCGTTCAACATGGTCCTAGCGGCTTCTTGTAGAGTTTGGTTTTTCCGCTCCACTAGGCCATTTTGTTGAGGGGTCCTAGGGTAAGAGAATTCATGGTGGTATCCGTTTAGGTTACAGAAGTCGGTGAACCTTTGATTTTCGAATTCACCACCATGATCGCTTCTAAGTCTTTTAACCTTAAGGTCTTTTTGATTCTCGATTAATTTGAATAGATTGATTAATTGATCTAGGGTATCATTTTTATGTTTGATGAACCTAACCCAGGTAAACCTGGAGTAGTCGTCAATTATGACTAAGCAATATTGACTTCTATTGAGTGACTTGGCTCCATGTGAATCAAATAGATCCATATGCAGGAGCTCAAGTACACTTGAGGTTCGTTCTTGGTTAGTTAACTTGTGTTGTGTCCTAGGTTGTTTTCCTTGTTGACAAGCATTACAGATTTTATTAACCAAGTTGTTGAGGTTGGGTAAGCCTCTGACTAAGCCACTTTGACTCATCTTGTGGACGAGTCTTGGGTACGAGTGACCGAGTCATCGGTGCCACAACCATGATTCCTCTTCCTGTGTCATAAGACATTTGGCTGAGGATTTGATTAAGTTAATTGTATAAATGTTATTTGTCCTAGTTCCTTTGAGTATTATTTTAGCTGTTTTATTTGTTTTAATTACACATTCATTTTCTAAAAATACGACCTTATAGTTATTGTCACATAATTGGCTTACGTTAAGCAGGTTATATTCAAAATTCTCTACAAGTAATACATTTTTAATAACAAAATTCGAGTTAAGCTCGATATCACCTGATCCGATGATTTTGAGCTTGCCGTTATTCCCAAAGGCTACCGATCCTTGTCGTTTGAATCGAAGCTTTGTGAATTTGAGTTGATCCCCCGTCATGTGTCGGGAGCAACCGCTGTTCGACATCCATTGATCCTACACACAAGGTGGTTGGATTGGATGTTAGATTTTTTTTTTAAAAAAAAATTGGTTGTAAGTTGTTAAACCTAGGTCATCTCACCTGTGTCTATATGATCAATCATGTTATACTTATGTGTTTTTTGAGAGATGACTTCCAATTAAGTTGATTAAGTGCATTTAGGTTCAAGTAATTTTATGTTAGATTTGGATTTAAACCTAGGCTTGTCAAGTTTACCTTTTCAAGATCATGGCTTCCAGGTCGTGGCGAGGCACAGGGGCCTTCTTTTATCGGATCATCGACCACTTCCTTAGACAAATCCATTTTCAAGAAAATGATGACTTGACTCACCTAAGACTATCTCCTAGTCTAACTGGTTATTTTTGAAAAGAGGCTCCCCGAGGCTCAATCTTTTCGAAGAATTTTAGATGGTTATGTTTTTGAAAAGAGGCTCCCCGAGGCTCAATCTTTTCGAAGAATTTTAGTTGGTTATGTTTTTGAAAAGAGGCTTCCCGAGGCTCAATCTTTTCGAAGAATTTTAGTTGGTTATGTTCGTGTTCTAAGTGAGTTCACAAGTTTTAAAGCACAAATTTTCTAAGTTAAAGCATGCAATTTCTAAGTTAAATCACACACTTTTTAAGTTAAAACATGCAATTTCTAAGTTAAAGCACAAACTTTCTAAGTTAAAGCATGCAATTTCTAAGTTAAAGCACAAACATGTTTTGTACTGGCTCCCCCTAGACCGTTGAATCGGTTCGGTCTATCCACATAGTGGATTTGGTCCTTGGGAATCCAGTACGAGTTGGATCCTAGAGTTGAAATCAAAAGGTTCTTAGGGACCCATGCTTGGACATGTTTCCTATGTCGACTTACAATCGACATATATGACCTATTAGTCGTGTTTGAGTTAAACCCTAGTCCAGCCTTGTTGTACACGGCCCTTTGAGATCCAAGTAGGAGGTCAAGTCCTTTGGATCCCGAAGTGAACCTTTCCAACGTGTTCTTAAGATCTTCGACTTGACTTTTCAAGAGAGAGTTCTCAACTTCGAGCTTTTCAACTCGAGTTGAGTCCTTCTCTTGAACTCGACTAGTCGAAGAGGTTAGGGAGACCTCGTGTTTGAGGAGTTTAACCTCCTCAACAAGGGTCTCGACCTTGGACTCGGACTTAGCTAACTTCCTAGACAAAAACCTAACCGTATTATGTAAAGTATTAAATAAAGTTCGACTTACTTTAAGGGTATCTTTTGAACCGGATGCGTATCCGTGGCTTGACTTGAAGGTAGCTTCGTAGTCCGAGTCATCCTCAGGTTCCGACTCAAGTTCAGGTTCGGTCTCCGTGTCTGACTCAATCGATTTCGCCATGAAGACGTGGTCTTCGTCTTCTTCGGATGACGCTTCTTCCCATGTCGCGTTGAGGGCCTTCTTGTGCTTAGGTGCTCGGTGGTTGAGCTTGGGGCACTCGGACTTGATATGTCCAAACCTGTTACACTCATAACACCTAATATTAGAACTTTTAGACTTACCTTGGTTGGGTCGAGTTGTGGTTCGCTTTCGTCCCTTGGCTATCCTTCGAGCTAGGTTCATTAGTTCGGCAGTCAACTCCGGGTCAACTTCTTCTTCGGACTCGTCTTCCTCCTCGGTTGGTGGTGGCTTGCTTGCGATTTTCTTCTTCTTTGATCCTGCAAACAAGGCTATACCCCTCTCGGGTTCCGAGTTGGACTGCTCATGTAATTCGAAATCGGAAAAGAGTTCATCTAACCTAATTTTAGAAAGATCCTTGGAGACCTTGTAGGCATCGACCATGGATGCCCACAAGGTAGTCCTCGGAAACGAGTTTAGAACATACCTTATAAGGTCGCGGTTTTCGACCTTTTGCCCGATTGCGTGTAGGTTGTTGACTATGTCCTGGACTCGGGCGTGAAGTTGGGTCGCGGACTCGTGTTCCTGCATTTTTAGGTTATATAGTTCATTGAAAAGAAGATCACGCTTACATACCTTGGCTTCATCGGTCCCTTCGTGTAGCTCCACTAGTTTCGTCCAAAGATCTTTTGCGCTTATGAAGGGGCCGACGCGATTTAGCTCCTCCTTGGATAGGCCGCATTGGAGGATTTGTGTTGCCTTGGCGTCGGCTTCGACTTGTCGTTTTGTCGCAATGGTCCATTGATCATAATCCAAGGAGTCACCCACTTCATTAGTCGGAAGTGTGAAACCCGTTTGGATTATGATCCACATATCGATTTGGGTTTTGAGAAAGCATTCCATCCGACCCTTCCAATAACGGAAGTCATCTCCGTTGTAAAACGGAGGTCGGACAAACCCTCGAGATGGGCCATTAGAACAAAAGACACAAATAGACGGAGACGAAGAAACTAACAACGACAAAAACACGAAAACAAGTACCAAGACTCGCGTCTTGGATTAGTAGTGCGGGAGAAAAACTTAACAAAGCGAAATAAATAAAAAAAAACAGAATTAAAAAAAAAATAAATCTGTAAAAAGGCTAGATTGGTGGTTTCACCAAATCTTAGCAACCCCCGGCTCTGATACCAATTGTTGGATCGATCGGATCGCTAGAGGGGGGGTGAATAGCGATAGAAACTTTTTAGTACGAATTCGTTTTAAAAAAAACTTATATGCAGCGGAAAGATAAACAAAACAAAAAGTAAAGGAGACAATAGACACAAGAGATTTACTTGGTTCGTAGCCGAAGGCTACTACTCCAAGGCTCTAGTGGTCCTTGACCACGTACGGAGGGCAAACTACTAAAGAACTCCTCCTCGTTGGAGGTAGGAGTTAGACGAATACAAAAAAGCTCGAGGTAGAAGGACACTCCCCCTCTCCTCGTTATAATGAAAGCTTTACTAAAAGGAATAAACTGAAATACAATTTAGAACTTTCGTTACCGACGACTTTAAAGGTTAGAGGTTGAAGCTCTAGTCGTCGTCTCGGCAGCGCTTCGTCGTAGGGATGTCGGAGAGTCGGAGCGTATCGGAAGCACTTAGAAGCTTTTGAATTGATTCAAAACCCTAGGTTTGACCCTCCTTTTATAGCCTTTGAGCCCCTCATCGAATGGGTCTTTAGCCAATCACAAATGGGCACAAAACCCCTTGAAAAATGGTGATAACTCTTGACTACTCGAGGCTGATCCTTTGACCATCAGTCGACTGATGGCCATCATCGACCGACGATGGCAAGATCACGATTGTCGACCTTCTAGCCAATGACCGTTTGACGGCAAATAAGTCCTCCAAGTCGGGCAATGATCGATGCTACGCAAGGCAAGGTTAGCTCAACAAAAACATAATTTCGATGGTCGTCGACCATCTGATCTCGACCTAGACCATCTATAAGAAGTCTTTGGTCGGATCTACGCTTAAGATCATCCCCGTAAAGAGGATACGACCTTACTTACGCTCGCACACACGAGCTTACCTCAGTACTTACGTGTTGCTTTTGCTTCCGGCCATCCACTCAATTCCTTCGGCTCCCTCCGAAGTCTCTTGAGTGTCGCCCGACCACCGCGGCTTCCTCCGGGTGTCGCTAGCCTTCAGCTCCAGCGTTGAGACTTTTCTGCACACTTAATTCAGCTCATGAGATAACAATATATGCTTAACTTTGTATCGTTTGCTATAATCAAAACTTAGGTTCGACTTAGGTGCCTACTGCACCAATACATTGTTTGCATATTTTTATGGTTATGCAATATTGTCTAATACTTTACATTGTAGATAACATGGCGTGTGGTGTTACACGGGAGATCATGTTATCGGCTCCTTGAAAAGTATAAGTAAATACTCACAACCGAGATGACTTTGGACAAACCATCGGAATGGTTGTAGTGTGATTTGGTATTGGTTTGTCTTGACCATAGAATCACACTAGTGTACTTTGTATGTATTGAGCAGGATCGACTTAGAGGTGATTCGATTTATTACTGACTACATAATCAAATCGGACCTTAGATATTATATTGTACAAACTCTTAATCCCGATATAATAACGGGCACATATACTTAGTACTCATCTCTTTGAGTTACCAATGGGCGAGATTTATAGATTAAATCGATAGGCTCGGTAAGTTGGGAGATGATATTATTTATATGGTGTGTCGTTGATTATAGGAGGAAACCGTGTCCTATATATTAGGATGATGATGTCCCCTTGAGGAGCTCATAAGGTTCATCATGTAAACCCTGCAGGTGGACTTGGTCTGGCATGATGAAAAGGTTGAGTAATACTACTCAAGGAGTTAGATGTAGATTAATTAATGGTCAGTAAATTAATTAATCGACGGACATTCGAGATCTTAAACACGGGGAGAAAATGTACAAATAATATATGGAGCCCATATTATCATATGGGGGTTGGTGAGGTAGATCAATGATGATCCTTTAGTGGATTGGATCATCATTAGTGGATCGGACTTTATGTGGGCTTGATCCATGGGTGGCCAAGATCCAACTCCTCCTCATGGTCCCTAATGTAGCCTATTAACACCTCATGAAGCTTAGATCCAATGGATAGAAACAAAACTCTAATATCCATAGGTAGAGATTAAATCTCTAAGATCCGACAGTTGAGATTAAATCTCTAGATCCGACGGTTGAGATTAAATCCCTAGAACCAATGGAGGAGATTAATTCATGACTTATGCCTAACTCTATAAAAGGAGGGCATGGGGTTGGCGTGGAGTAAATAATCTAAGAGAGCTAGTCTTTGGGCGGCAAGAGAGGGAATCCTTGTTGAGATAGGATTAGGGTTAGGGTTTGGAGGCTAGGGCGGCACCAAATAAGGAAGATGTTCTTTTCTTCTTCCTTCTCCATTGGCCGGCGTCTAGCTCTTTTCTAGCCCCTTCCCAGCCCTTGGCTGGCACCCAAAAGCTCTCTTCTCCTTCTCCTTAGGTGGTGGAAACAAGATATAGGGCTTCCCTTTGTGTCTTGGTTGTTTTCCATCATCTTCTCCTCCTTCTAGTTGGCCGACGGCAAGGAGTTTGTGTGCTCCTTGTTAGTTGGTTTTAGGGAGGAGAAAAACCTTGTTTCTATTCTTCCTCTTGCTTTGGAAGAGCAAGGAAGGAAGATTTGAAATCTAGGAGCTTCGACTTTTGGTAGATCGTCGCCCACACGATGTCCAAAAGGAGGAAAGTCATACATTAGAAGATCAAGAGGTATATCTATTCTCTTTTCTCTTTTGTTTCTTGCTTGTTTTTGTTTTTCAATTATAAGCATGTTATAAATCTGTAAATGGCTAAATAATACTTGGATCCTGAGCATAAACACGAAAACCGGCGATCCGGACATCGTCTATTCCGCGGCTAATCGTAGAATAGAGGATGATCGCTTGAACAACTAGTTTGTTCAAGTGACCTCTCTAAACGAATAGAACGACGATGGTTTGGTGGTTTGGGCAATCCCTTTTGTCTAAGATTAAATTTTTTTTAATCCGTGGACATCGAAGGGATCGCCATGGACAAGCTACCGAGGTGAAGTGGGTAGCGAAGTTTCCCCTCACGGACTCAATAAGCAAAACCCTTCAGAAGGTTCATTAGCCTGAGCAATAGCCCCATTGTTGTCACAATAGAGGGCTATAGGATTTGCTATGCTAGGAACCACCCCAAGTTCAACAATGAACTTTCTGATCCAAACAACCTCCTTTGTTGCATCAGATGCAACAATGTATTCGACTTCTGTTATAGAATCTGTGACTGTGTTCTGCTTTGAACTCTTCTAGCTCATAGCACCATCATTCAGACAAAATACATACCCTGATTGCGATCGCGAATCATCTCTGTCGGTTTGGAAGCTTGCATCGCTGTAACCCTTTACAACTAGCTCCTCATCACCTCCAAAGATCAAGAAATATTCTTTCGTCCTTCTCAAGTACTTAAGAATATTCTTGACTGTTATCCAGTGACACTCACTGGGATCTGACTGGTATCTACTCGTCATGCTCAAAGCATACGAGACATCGGGGCGAGTACAAATCATGGTGTACATGATAGATCCTATAGCAGATGCATAAGGGATCTGATCCATGCATTATTTCTCTTCCGTAGAAGAGAGACATTGAGTCTTCGAAAGACTTACACCATGTGAGATTGGCAGAAATCCCTTCTTGGAATTCTGCATGGCAAAACGCTTAAGCACCTTGTCAATATATGTACTATGACTCAGGCCAAGCAATCTCCTAGATCTATCCCTATAGATCTTGATGCCAAGAATATAGGTTGCTTCACCTAAGTCCTTCATTGAGAAATAATTCCCAAGCCATGTCTTCACAGACTCCAGTATAGGGATATCATTTTCAATGAGTAGTATGTCATCTACAAACAAAATGAGGAAAACAACTGTGCTCCCACTAGCCTTCTTGTATACACAAGGTTCATCTTCGTTCTTAATGAAATCAAACGTCTTGATCGCATCATCAAATCGAAGATTCCATCTTCTAGAAGCTTGCTTTAAACCATAAATGGACCTATGAAACTTACAGACCTTTCCAGCATCCTTTGGATTAATAAAACCCTCAAGCTGTGTCATATACACATCCTCGAGTACATTTTCGTTATGAAATGAAGTTTTGACTTCCATCTGTCATATTTCATAGTCATAGTAAGCAGCAATAGCAAGCATGATCTAAATGGATTTGAGCATCGCAATTGGAGAAAAGGTTTCATCATAGTCAATACCATGAATCTACTTGAATCCTTTTGCTACCAATCGCCCTTTATAGGTATGCACATTGCCATCCATGTCAGTATTTCTCCTAAAGACCTACTTACACCCAATGGGTTTGACCCCTTCAGGTGGATTAAACAAAGTCCATACTTGGTTAGTGTACATGAATCCCATTTCGAATCTCATGGCCTCAAGCCATTTCTCAGAATTTGGGCTCATTACAGCTTCTTGATATGATGTTGGCTCATCAAGCATGACACCATCATTGTCATCCAAGAGAAAAGAATATCTCTCAAGTAGACGACGTATCCTATCAGACCGGCATAGAGCTTGGTCTACTTGAACAGGTTGTACCACAACTCCTTGTGATGACCTTGATTCATAATGCTCATCACCTTATGGTGCCTGTTCTTGTTGCATTAAGGCATCAGTGCTATTTTGTGTATCTTGAACTTCTTCAAGATCAATTTTACTCCCACTAGCCTTTCTAGAAAAACACCATTTCTAGTGACAAACACTTTGCCTAGCATGGGGTTGTAAAAGTAATAGCCCTTACTTTCCTTGGGATATCCAACAAAATAACATCTACCTGATTTGGGGCCTAATTTATCTGAAACTTGACGTCTCATGAAAGACATCTTGGGACTCTTCCCAGTTCATATTGCATATGGTGTCTTTATGACTGCCTTAGATGGAACACAGTTAAGTGTGAAAGCAGCTGTCTCTAGAGCATATCCCCAGAAGGAAGGAGAAAGATCTATATGACTCATCATTGATCATACCATATCTAAAAGAGTACGATTTCTTCTCTCGGATACACCATTCAACTGTGGTGTTCTGGGCAGAGTGAGTTGAGATCGTATCCCACACTCAATTAGATAGTCATGAAACTCTTGGCTAAGGTATTCTCCACCTCGATCTGATTGAAGCATCTTAATACTCTTTCAAAGTTGGTTCTGTACTTCATTCTTGAATTCTTTGAACTTTTCAAAGGATTCTAATTTGTGCCTCATAAGATACACATATCCATATCTACTGAAATCATCAGTAAATGTAATGAAGTACTGATAACCACCTCTGGCTGTGACTTTGAAAGGACCACAAACATCACTATGTATGAGGCCTAACAAATCTGTCGCTCATTCTCCTTGTCCACTAAATGGAGTCTTGGTTATCTTGCCTAAAAGACAAGATTCGCATGTCTCATATGATTCAAAATCAAATGAGTCCAGTAATCCATCTCTATGGAGCTGGGATATGCAACTCTCATTTATATGACCCAAGCGACATTGTCAAATCTATGTCTGATTCAAATCATTAGATTTGAATTGTTTGGTATTTATGTTATAGATTGGATTTTCTAGATCTAGAATATAGAGTCTATTAATCAAATGTGTACTGCAATAGAACATTTCATTTAGATAAATAGAACAACGTTTGTCCTTTATAGTAAATGAAAAACTTTTCTTGTCCAAACAAGAAACAGACATAATGTTCTTAGTTATTGTAGGTACAAAATAACACTCATCAAGTTCTAAAATCAAACCACTCGGCAATAATAAGGAATATGTTCCTACAGCTATAGCAGCAACTCTTGCGCCATTGCCCGCACGCAGGTCCACTTCTCCTTGCGTCAATGATCTACTTTTTCTCAGGCCTTGCACATTAGTACAAATGTGAGAAGCACAACTGGTCTCCAATACCCATGAAGAAGAAATAGATAGGTTAACTTCTATAACATGTATACCTAAAGCAGAAGCCTCAATTTGCTTCTTCTTGACTTCCTCAAGATACTTTTTACAATTCCTCTTCCAATATCTAGCTTCCTTATAGTGAAAGCAAGTGTTGGAACGTCGGTGGTCGTCTAGAGGGGGGTGAATAGCCCTCTTTCGTGTACGGTGGAATTGCTCACTTAATTGTCTACGAATTATGGTTAGCGCAAGCAGAAATGTAATGCTAGAGTAAAACAATTAAGACTAAGCAATAAGAAATAAGACAAACACTAACAAAGAGATTTAACGTGGTTCACAACCTTGCCGCTAATCCATGACTCGATTCGTATGGCGAATCACTCCCTTCAAGTCCACTAGTCTCTCCTTTGCACCAAGCTAGGTGGAGGTAACCTTTTTACAAGAAATCACTCCTCTTACAATATGATTGAAATAAACTCAAGAAAGAGGAGGAAATTCATTTGGGCACTTTGGGAGATGTTTAGAGTAGAAGCATTAGACTCCCCAAGTGTCCAATGGCTCCTTCTTATAGAGAAGAGCTCAATCTTCCCGTTAACATAGCGACAGTCGACTGATGCCCTGATCAGTCGACTTCTGCTGTAGCCATTGCCCAATAATGGCTTCATCCACATTGGTTTCCAACCAACGACTCCCACATCAGTCAACTGATCTTCCCATCAGTCGACTGATGGAACCAACAGTCGAGTGCCGGAAGCGAACACTCGACTGATCAATATTCTATGCCTGAAACCCTTGCAACTAGTCGACTGATTCCATCATTAGTCGACTAGTGGTTTCGTCAATCGACTGCCAATCCTTGGCAGTCGACTGATGGGACACAAACCAGACTCGAGCACCACTCGAGTCAACAGTCGACTTGGAGCAGTCGACTTATGTCAAAAAAATCCCATCTGATACTTAGCCAATTGTCCAAGTTTCACCTAAGCGCTACCCCATCCCGGGTTACAATCGATCACTATCATTCCGTTGGAGTCCCTTGCCTTTGAACTTATCTTCGTTTGGCCACGTCCCTCGGATGCGCCAAGCGCACGGCTTCACAGCGTCATCCTTCACGTCTCGCCCTGAAGTCTACTTCTTTCGGCTTCACTCCAATGCTCCATGTCCGGTGGTCCCTCGGATGCACCAAGCACACGACTTTCGCAATGCATCTTTCACCGACTCAAAGACCGAGTCATGAGAGGTGAAACTTGCCAATGCTCTATGTGCAAATTACTAAGTCCTGCATGACTTCAACGCACACATCAAATCCAATCCTAACTTAAACCCTTTGCCACACACATCAAAACCATATCACATGGGTTGATTGCCCTAACAATCTCCCCCTTTTTGATGTGTGGCAATCCGTTTAAGTTAGGTAAAAACAATAACATAAAACATAAGGCAAGAAAGCATGTAAGTAAAAATATGAGTATCAAACTCCCCCTTAAACATGCAACTCCCTCTTAAGACATGCTAAATTTTCCCTTTTAGCATTATTAACTTAAACCTAACAATTCTCCCCCTTTGACACCATCAAAAACTTTATGCAAATGTTATATATGTATGGCATCAAGTCTAACGAAGAATATACCAAAATCCACTCAAAACTTGATAAAAACAAGTTACTGTGCTCGTTCACAGTGAAGGTTGACGAAGCTTTGCTTCTAACTTCAACTTGGTCGCTTGTGCATGGCGATCCCATCTACGTCCCCGGATTAAAAAAAATTAATCCTTGATGAAGAGGGATTACCCAAGCAACCGATCCATCTTCGTGCTATTCGATTAGAGTGGTCACTTGAACAAACTTGTTGTTTAAGCAACCTACCTCTTTTCTTCGATTAGCCGCGAAATAGACGATGTACGGATCGCCGATTTTTGTGTTTATCTTCGGGGTCCAAGTAAATTAGCCACATGCAATTACATACATCATATAAATAAATAAAAGGAAACCAAAACAAGAATTATACCTCTTGTTTACCTCTTGGTCTTCTATCGTATGTCCTATCCTCCTCTTGGACGTTGTATGAGCAACGATCCTCCAAGAGATGAAGCCTCCTAGATCGTGTATCTTCCTTTCCTTGTTCAATCTGAACAAAGGAAGACAATAAAAGACTTCTTCTTCTCCTATCTAGTGCCAACCACCAAGCCAAGGAACTTGATGTTGCCGCCGGCCAAGGAGAGAATGAAAAAGATAGTGTCGACCGTTTCCTATAGAGAGGGAACTGCCGGCCACTTGGGGAATAAGAAGAACCACCGGCCTATCCTTCAAGAAAGGAACACCGGCCACCAAAGGAAGAAGAAGTTGCGCCGGCCACACCTTAGGAAGAGAGGTAGAAGAACCCTAAGATCTCCTCCACTTCTTGCCGCCGCCCACTCTCCAAACCCTAATCCTTCTTGCCGCCCAAGCCAAGGAGAGGAAACCCTAGAAACCAATTCCTTGTTCTCTTTTTCTTGCCGCCCAAGCCCTAGCCCTCCTTTTATAGAGCTAGGCTTAAGTCTCTTTTCAATATCCACCGTCGGATCTAGAGATTTAATCTCAACTGTCAGATCTAGAGATTTAATCTCAACCGTCGGATCTAGGCTTCATGAGGGTTTTAATAGGCTACAATAGGGACCATGAGGAGTTGAATCTTGGCCACCCAATGGATCTAGCACACATAAAGTCCGATCCATTAATGATAATCCATTTCACTAGAGGATTATCATTGATCTACCTCACCAACCCCCATAAATAAATATGGGCTCCATATATTAATTGTACAAATATCTTCCTGTGTTTAAGATCTCGAATGCCCGTCAATTAATTAATTTATTGACAATTAATTAATCAACATTTAACTCCATGAGTAGTACCACTCAACTTTATCATCATGCCGAACCAAGTCCACCTATAGGACACGATTTCCTCCTATAATCAACGACACACCATGTAAATAATATCATTTCCCAACTTACCGAGCCTATCGATTTAATCTATAAATCTCGCCCATTGGTAAATCAAAAAAATAAATACTAAGTACATGTGCCCGTTATTATATCGGGATTAAGAGCATGTACACCATAATATCCGAGGTTTGATTCAATTATGTAGTCAGCAATAAATTGAATCACCTCTAAGTCGATCCTGCTCAATACATACAAAATGTACTAGTATAATTCTATGGTCAAGACAAACCAATACCAAATTACACTGCAACCATACCGATGGTTTGTCCAAAACCATCTCGGTTGTGACCCCTTACTTATACTCTACAAGGAACTGATAACATGATCTCCCGTGTCACACTACACACCATGTTATCTGCAATGTAATGTATCAGACAATATGCATAACCATAAATATGCAAACAATGATCATGTGATTCTTATTTCAAAAATAAAGATGTTCATACAAAAGATAGACTTTTCAGTATACATCCCAACACACAGTACATCAGTTGACTGAATCAGAGGATCAGTCGACTAGCACTCAGTTTTCAGATTTTCAGATTTTCGAACTCCAATTTTAGAAATGTATTAAAAATTCTAGGAAATTCGTAAAATCATGAAATTTGAAGTACATACTTCTAGTGAGTTTTTGTATCAGTGAAAAATAGTTTTTCATGAAAATTCATTTTATTTATGAAATTTAGGCAAACACTCAAAAGTTGCAAAATATCTAAAGTTTGTATCAACTTTGAAGCCTAGTTTTGCCTTGAAACTTTTCAAAACATGAACTCACTGTTTGCAAAGTATAAAATGGTTTTAAAACATTTAAAATATCCAACTTTGATCTATGGGCAATATGTCCATTGATTAAACATTTGCTTTCCCCATAGTTGGTCTATTATTGCTCTATTGATACACTTAATGACCCATCTAAATGTCATAGGCATTAGTGAACCATTTGTATCATCCTATCATCTCACCCATTGCTAAGTTCTCAATCAAGTTAGCCTTATAGTGGGATGTGAGATGTTCCTAATGATATTTATACTTAACCAAAATTTCATGCATTTCTAACTATGGTTAAGTATCATCCTAAAATCCCAAACATGAACATGCATCAAGAATTATCAATCTTGATCATAAATCATCAATCATTGCATATCATGATTATAAATTATAAAATTGAGCATGAATCATGATTCAAACATTCAATTTATGGGTTATGCATTATCATCACCCAACACTATGTTAAAAATTTATAACCCACACCATCCTAAGTCAACCAAATAATATGATATAGATAAAGTCCACTATGGTTGACTATCCTAGGGTTTTCCTAACCCTTAAGGATGGATTTAGGAACCCAATATAAGTTCTTTCCTATGGGGTTCACTAAATATTCTTTAGGGATCCATTTTCTAGCTATTGTTTTATTTTTGGCTTGAACCCTAGCAATTAGGCATTGATAGGCCTTTTCATTTTTATTCCCCTTGTAACCTAGGCCTTTCCTATTGAATCTTGCCCTTTGGCTCCCAATTATCATGTTCAATGTGTTGGAGCCTATAATTAATTCCTCTAGGGCTTTAGTTAGATGGTCTACCTTTTCCCTTAAGACCTTATTTTCCTCAATGCATGCATCATTAATATCTAGAGGAATATAGTCATTAACATTTAAGCATGCATTTGCTAGTTTTTCTTCTAGGGCCTTAATCTCATTTTGAATGCATTTATTTCTATTTTTCATTTTAAATAAGTCCCTAGTTAAAATTGAAATCATGGAAACTATTTTCTTAGGAGAAAGATTCGTTACCATAGTTTCCATGTATTCTTCCTCCGATTCCGATGAGGATGAGGATGAAGCTCCCCCTTCACTTGAGCTCTCCTCACTAGTGCTTCTTTCTCCTTGCTCGGAGGAGGAGTCCAAATCATCTATCCCCATAAGAGCAAGATTTGTGAAGGTCTCTTCTTCTTCGGATGAGGATGAAGGATCATCCCATGTGGCCACGCCTTTGCCTTCCCTTTTCTCCTTGGCTTTCTTCTCTTCTTCCTTCTTCTTGCTCTCCTTCTTCTTTTCTTCTTTTCTCCTCCTTTCTTCTTTTCTCTTGTTCAAGAGGGGACAATCATTTCTTATATGTCCCTCTTCTTGGCAATTGTAGAAAATTATCTTCCTCCTTGGCTTTCTCCTCCTATCATTTGATTTGTTAAATTTAAAACTTTTTAAAGCACGTCTTACCTTCCTTACCATGTAGGCTTCTTCCGTGCTATCCATGGATGAGGAGGAGGGAGTCTCCTTCTTCTTCGCCTTGTTGGCCATTAGTTCCACTCCCCTTGATGGCTTGATGCTTAGTTCTTCAATTATTCCTTCAAGCCTTATTTCATGTAGTTCCATAGTGGAGAAAAATTCTTCTAGAGTGCTCACTTCTAGATTCTTCGAAATGTAGGAGTCCACCATGGAGCTCCACTTTGAGGACCGGGGAAAGACATCTATAGCCTTCATTACCATATCCCGATTGGAGAGCTTTTCACCTACACTAGACAATCCATTAATTATTTCTTTGAATCTAGAGTGTAGTGATAATACCTTCTCCCCTTTATCGAGTTTGATGTTGTTGAGTTGGGAGCGGAGAAGGTCTCTTCTTGCAAGCTTCACCTCAGAAGTGCCTTCATGAAGTTCTACCAATCTTTCCCACATCTCCTTGGCGCTTGCACACTCTCCAATCCGGTTGATCTCTTGTTGGGGGAGCACATTGAAGAGGTGGTGTTTGACTTTTGAGTTTGCAAGGTGTTCCTCCCCTTGCTTCATTGTCCACCTTGATTTTTCTATTTGCTCCCCCTCTTCATCCCTAGGAACTTCGAAACCATTTTCCATAGTGAGCATTATATCAAAGTCGGTCTCGAAGAATACCTCCATTCTCTTCTTCCACCAAGAGAATTCGCCTTCAAACTTTGGCAGATGGATGTTAGAGCTGGTCATCGTTGTTGTTGTGCTTGTTGTGGCGGTTAGTTCGGTGACAAGCGACTTGGCTCTAATACCACTTGTTGAAACGTCGGTGGGCGGCTAGAGGGGGTGAATAGCCCTCTTTCGCGTACGGTGGAATTGCTCGCTTAATTGTCTACGAATTATGGTTAGCGCAAGCGGAAATGTAATGCTAGAGTAAAACAATTAAGACTAAGCAATAAGAAATGAGACAAATGCTAACAAAGAGATTTAACGTGGTTCACGGCCTTGCCGCTAATCCACGACCCGATTCGTATGGCGAATCACTCCCTTCAAGTCCACTAGTCTCTCCTTTGCACCAAGCTAGGTGGAAGTAACCTTTATACAAGAAATCACTCCTCTTACAATATGATTGAAATAAAATCAAGGAAGAGGAGGAAATTCGTTTGGGCACTTTGGGAGATGTTTAGAGTAGAAGCATTAGACTCCCCAAGTGTCCAATGGCTCCTTCTTATAGAGAAGAGCCCAATCTTCCTGTTAACACAGCGGCAGTCGACTGATGCTGCGATCAATCGACTGCTGCTGTAGCCGTTGCCCAATAATGGCTTCATCCACGTTGGTTTCCAACCAACGGCTCCCACATAAGTCGACTGATCTTCCCATCAGTCGCCTGATAGAGCCAACAGTCGAGTGCCGAAAGCGAACACTCGACTTATCAACATTCTATGCCCGAAACCCTTGCGCCCAATCGACTGATTCTATCATTAGTCGACTGTTGGTTTCGTCAGTCGATTGCCAATCCTTGGAAGTCGACTGATGGAACACATACCAGACTCAAACACCAATCGAGTCAACAGTCGACTTGGAGTAGTCGACTGTCATGGCATGACAGTCGATTGATGTTAGGAAATCCCATCCGACACTTAGCCAATCGGCTAAGTTTCACCTAAGCGCTACCCCATCCCGGGTTACAATCACTCACTCTCATTCCCTTGGAGTCCCTCGCCTTTGAAGTTGTCTTTGTCCGGTCACAACTCTCGGATGCGCCAAGCGTACGGCTTCGCAGTGCCATCCTTCTCATCTCACCCTGAAGTCTACTTCCTTCGGCTTCACTCCAATGCTCCTTGTCCAGCGGTCCCTCGGATGCACCAAGCGCATGGCTTCCGCAATGCATCTTTCACCAACTCAAAGACCGAGTCATGAGAGGTGAAACTTGCCAATGCTCCACGTGTGAATTACTAAGTCCTGCATGACTTCAACGCACACATCAAATCCAATCCTAACTTAAACCCTACACACATCAAAACCATATCACATAGGTTGATTGCCCTAACAGCAAGTCCCTTCCTTGGCCACCCCACCTTTGGGCTTCAATGCTTTCTTGCCCTTTTCTTGGGTCTGGCCTTTAGACTTCTTCTTACTTTTTCCCTTTTTAACCATAAGTACATCACTAGTACTAGGTTGTATCTTCTTAAGATTGCTCTCAACAGTTCTTAACATGCTTAAGAGCTCAGGCAACGGTTTGTCAATTTCACTCATGTAATAATTCTTGACAAATTGACTAAAGCCTCTAGGCAAGGACTGTAGAATAAGGTCAGTGTCCAACTCTTGGCCTAAAGGAAATCTCAATCTATCAAGGTTCTCCACGTACCCAATCATCTTGAGTATGTGAGTTCCTACGGGTGTTCCTTCTATCATCTTGCATTGAAACAATGCCTTAGATACCTCGGATCTCTCGTGCCTCGCTTGCCCTTGATATAGTTGCTTCAGGTGTGCAACCATAGCAAAGGCATCCATGTTCTCATGTTGCTTCTGAAGCTCAGAGTTCATGGTTGCAAGCATAAGGCATGATGCATCTAATGCATCATCTTGATGTTTCTTGTAAGCATCCTTATCAGCTCCTATTTGTAATGCATCATCTTGATGTTTCTTGTAATGCATCGTATTGTTGGTGGGTGGTTCAGGAATGGGTTGCTCTAGGACATAGAGTTTTCGCTCCTATTTGACAACTATTCTCAAATTCCTATACCAGTCAATAAAGTTTGCTCCATTGAGCTTGTCCTTCTCAAGGACCGATTGTAGAGATAGGGTATTTGACATATTTGAAGACATAGTGATCTACAACATAAATAATATGCAAAAAATGAGTATCATATCTTTAAATCATTTAATTAGGCCTTTGATTAAATGAGACTCCCACTAAATCATAGATGCATGTGGGGCAAAATCCACATCATACTTCACCTTGAGTTAGCTTTGGCTAATCGCCCAAGATTTAGTATGATTAGGTAGGTAACAATTTACCAATTGCATCACATGCAATTCTTGCATAAAGAGGGGCCAAGATCATCTTGAGTTAGCTTTGGCTAATCGCCCAAGACTTAGTGTAGATGCTCTCTAACCCATGTTTCCTAACTATTAGGATATGCCTCTAGGTGTTTCTCAATCTAATTGAGACATTTAGTTAAGTCTCATCCAAAGTTTGATAGTGGGACATCACAATTGTCCTCTCGCACTCTACCAAGATAAAATGCATTGCTTTTCTTTGGCAAACCCAACAACAAATGATCGAGGTAGTTTATGAGTATCAAACTTTAGTAGGCATATTAAATTGACTTAATTTAAAATAAGATTATTATTTAGCATCACATACACACATAGAACATACATGTATCACATACACACATAGCAAATAATATTAAATGTGACATGGTTATGGCCTTAATCTACGATGTTCTCAAGCTAATGAGAAGAGTGAATGGTGAACCTAGGGATGACATCTTCTCCAAGTGCTTCCTTTGGTCACCCTGTGTTGTCGACATCCTCCTTGTAACTTCAACCTTCAATGGACTTTCCATTTCTTCATTTTGTACATTACAAAATAAGAACACTTGAGTTATATTGGAGTCTAAATCTATTATATAATAGGAAAAATAGAGATGAAGGTGTGACATGCAAGCCACATTATGAATTACAACATGCACACACAACACACAACCACAATCATATTGGGTCCTAGGCCATAACCATGCACCATGCATCATATCATTCATAATGATGTGATTTTATAAAATTTATTATACATACACGAATTTTAAATCTACTTCGCCGATAAGCCGCAATGCCACGGCGGTCCCGCTAGGGTGAGCAGTGGCGTCCATGGCTAGGCCGTAGACTCCCTGTTTTGCCTCTTTAGGACAATTGCAAGCCTAAAATTCATGTACCCATAATACACACATTTTATATCTCATATGAAACATGAAAATCTAGATTTATATCACATATAAATTATATAAACAACAAAATGTATGTTTCGCAAGTGGCTCTGATACCACTGTTGGGATCCTAGTATGCATGCGAACCGATTCGCAAAACTGCAGCGGAACAAAAAATTTTGGATCCCACAAGAGATCCAAGCGAAAACATCTAGATCCTATCTAGAAGAAGTATTATACCTTTGAAGCGAGCCCTTCACAATTCCATTAGTCCAAAGTTGTCGGATCTAAATACGGTAAGGATAATCGTATCTCTAAGGTGTTGGGTTTCCGACACCGCGATGTGTGTGTGTTCGATCACGTTTCGTAAACATGAACACAGCGGAAGCAATAAAAATAATAAATCTACATTTATTACAACACACACAACACACGCATGCATATTACAACAAGTGTAGACATAACCGTAAATTTAAATTTGCAATAAAAGGAAATTTATCTACGTTATACCTTTCGTTTGACGTGTAGCGGGAACGGTATCTCAAGATGATGCCCATCAGTCGACTGGTGACCTAGTAGTCGACTGCCCAATCGGCTACGGAGCGTTCTGTGCTCGCGACACTCCCATCGATCGATCACATCCCTCGGCGATGATCTATCTCGATCATCGGGCCGATCCACCCATGATCGACTGCCAAGCACAAAACCCTAGCCTTACACCAGTCGAACTCTAGTCGACTTGGATCAGTCGAACCGACACCTATGCCAGTCGACTGATGTTGGGCAAAACCTCAAACACCAAGTTGTTTGAGCATCCGACCATCGGGTAAACCCTCAAACATCAAGTTTGAGCCTCCGACACTCAGTCTTAGCCACTTGGCCAAGTCCACCTTATCCCTCATGGAGTTCCCCACCGAAGCTCTCTTCCCTCGGCCTACATCCCTCGGATGCGCCAAGCGCACGGCTTCGCAACGCCATCCTTCGCATCTCATACCCTAGAAGTATGCTTCCCTTTGGGCTCACTCCATTCGCTCCGCGTCCGGCCGTCCCTCGGATGCACCAAGCGCACGGCTTCGCATTGCCATCCTTCACCGACTCAAGGACCCCGAGCCTAGTGAACTTACCAAGTCCTCAAGACTTCCCAAATGCACCAAGCGCACGGCTTCGCAATGCATTTCTCACCAAGCACCAAGCGCACGGCTTCGCAATGCTTTGGATTTCCCATGCCAAGCACCAAGCGCACGGCTTCGCAATGCTTTGGACTTCCCATGCCAACCCCATGTTGGACTTTCCCATTTTCTATGCCAACTCCATGTTGGACTTTCCCATGACAATCCCATGTCATGAGTTTTGTCTATCATCAAAATACTATCAGGGTACTTCTCGAGTCAAACTCGAGTCAACCTGGGACGATTGCACCAACAATCTCCCAACAATCTCCCCCTTTTTGATGATTGACAAAACTACCATCTCAAGTCTACCAATTCTCCCATATTGGCAATTCTCATATCCCAATGAGAATTCCAAACCTAATTGGTAACTTGATAATATCTCCCCCTTTTTGACATTACATCAAAAAGGTCCTCCCCAAGGGTATGAATGTCTCATATCCCAATGAGATCTTATATCTCTCCCTTGGAGGAACACATGCCTACCATCTTTCTAGTGATCCCATATCACTTAAAGAGAGGCAACCCAATTTCCTCCCATGAGGAAATACACATCCATCTTCCCATGACGGATATCTCCCCCTAGAGGCTTGCTCCCCCTTGACCATTGCACCAACAATGTCCTTGGAGAGTCCCTAAGCCAATAGGAACATTAAACCAATCAAAATTAAGGTAAAGTTCAACAATGAACTTTCTTCCACCTTAAAATTGATACTCTCCCTAAACTCTTTTCCTAATTCATATCCAATGGATTTCCACCCTCTCTAATGCTCTCCCAAGCATATCCTAGGGTTAGGAGTGGTTAGGGGACCTTAACCTAGCTGAACATGGGCCTAACCAACAAGATTTACCCGAAATCATCTTGGGCAATGATCAAATCAAATCGATTCTACCACCTCATCACGATACATCACGATCGCCATCCATGGCCGACCGATAATCGATTCATAGCCAGATTTCTAAATGGATTTCCAAAATCCATAAGTAAATATACATAAGTTTTAAATTCGTGAAATTTCATATGCATATTACTTATCCTAAACACTATGGGTGAAAAATATTGAAAAATTATTTTACCCATTAAATTAGGAGATTGATACAAAGTTCAAAATTTTAGAAAAGCTTCAATAATAAGCCTTCTTTGTATCATCCTATTCAATGGTGATAGCTATCACAAGATAGGCTTCACCAAGGTTTTTCAAAAATGTTTTCAAAATCTTTATTTTCATTTTCCTAAACATCTCACAAATATCTAGATGTGTAAAACACATTCAAGGCAATTAATCTAGTGAGATGTAGGTTTTTTTTCTTTTAAATTCTCATGCATATTTCTAAGGCAATATTATTTGATTCCCATCAAATCATGCCATAGTCCTTAATTTCATTTTAATTTATGCATGATGATGATTATGGCATAATTATGATATAGATAAAGACATATGCCAAAATCATGATGTCATGGCATGTGAATGAAAATTAATCATACATGACATACAAACATAAGTCTAAACATTATTATGACATTTTTATAAATAAAAATGAGAATGATGTCATGACATGGCAAGGCAAACAAATCATGGCAAGTAAAGTATACTAAGGTATAGAATACCTAAGTGTTAGAATCAATTTGCCATTTCTAGAGATTAATTCAATTTTGCCTTAATGCCATTCATTTTCTAGTGTGCCAAAAACCCAAAATGGCACACCAATATCTCTAGGACCTAATTGTGCCAATTTAAATCATTTTAAACTTCTCAAGCATATTGACACATCCTAATGTGTCAACTCTTCTATGGTTAGGTTAACTACCCATCCATTTAGGGTTGACACACCCTAACCCATTTAGCGTGAATCGATCACGCTTTTAGGAACCCAATACCTATTGGAGCTCCTTGGGTTAACGAGGTATTTCCTAGGGATAACTTCCCTAGATACCTTCCTAATGACCCTTTTAGGCTTTAAATCCATAGTCTTTTGGGTCTTACTTGGGTCAACTCTAGAGGTGACTCCTCCATTGACCTTCTTAGTGGCCTTCTTGGTTTTTCTTAAGTCCTTGGCCACTAAACATACACCATGGCTAGACTTAGAGGTAACTTCCCTATTAGCCTTGGTTTTTCTAGACCTAGATGTTGTTCCATAATTAAATGGAACATTATGGTAGGACATAGGTTTGTGACCCAAACCCTTCTTGCCCTTAGATATTTCTTGCTTCCTAGGTCTTGACTTTTGGACATTTGACCCCTTAACCGAATTTGATATTATTTCTAGGGTCTTCTCCAATTTTTCTAGCCTTGACCTCAAGGCTTGGTTTTCTAGCTCTAATTTCCTCAATTTTGAATTTTCATTAGATTTTTGAGGAATGATTTTCTTTTTAGGCATGTGCCTAGATTTCTTGGGATTAACACCCAAGTTTTCTTGAACTTTCCTAATTGACTCCCTAGGTAAAATAGGTCTAGTGTTATTGGTCCTAGGTTTGTCCTTAGAGAAACTAACATGCTTAGCACCTAAGCAATAAACCTTATCATTTCTCCTAGCATGCTTTTCATTTATGATTGCAAGAGAACTAAAATAATTCTTAGCATGCTTTTTAACTTTAGGGATTAAAGGTGCATTAACTAAATGTACCTTAGGGTTAGCTTTAGGAGTTCCCCCTACATGAATTGCACTTTCTTGCCCTTTCTTCCTTCCCTTAGGGCATTGGCTTCGGTAGTGTCCCTTTTGATTGCATTTGAAGCACACAATGTGCTCTTTGCTCTTGAATTTTGGAACACCGGCATTGTTTGACCTTGGGTTGACTTTTGGTGTCGATGCCTTCTTCTTAGCCAATTTAGGGCATTTTCTCTTGTAATGCCCTTTCTCCCTACACTCAAAACAAATAATATAATATTTACGATTAATTATAATACATGAGTCACCTAGGGAGTTGGTGGAAGCCTCTTGGTCATTTCTTCCGGAGGTAGATGCTTCATTTTGGCTTGGCTCCGGAGTTGAAATCCTTTCCTCCCCCTCAACGCTAGAGGTGGAGGTCTCCACCAAGTCATCCACATCTTCGAATGTGGGTGTCAATTCTTCCACGGCATTTTCCTCTACTTGTGCCGGTTGGGAGTTTTCTTGAAATTTCATTATCTTCTCCCATAATTCTTTTGCATCCCTAAAATTACCCAACCTAGACCAAATGTTGTTAGGAATCAAATTATTAAGTAATTCGATTACCTTGTGATTTGTCTCGAAGTCCTTGATTTGGTCTTGGGTCCACCTTGACTTTTCAATGGGCTTATTCTCTTTGTCCCTAGGCATTTTAAAACCATTTTCTACAATTAACATAGAATCAAAATCGGTTTCAAGATATACCTCCATCCGTTTCCTCCACCAAGAAAAATCTCCATCAAATTTAGGTGGATGGATGAAGCCGGCCATTGTAGTGCTCTCGCGGCGGTTAGTCCTTGAAGAGCGACCTTGGCTCTGATACCACTTGTAGGGGATCGAACGGCCGGCTAGAGGGGGGTGAATAGCCCTCGTTCGTTGGATGTTATAATTCGTTCGTTCTCGTGTGCTCGTCTACAATTGTCGTTAATATACGCAGCGGAATACAATAGAAATAACAATAATACTAACAACAATACAAGCACACCAAATACGCAAGCATATACGTGGTTCGGAACCTTAGGGTTCCTACTCCACGGGGCGAGCTCAACGAGCTCTAGAGATGCACACGGCAATACTCAAACTCCTTCTCGACAACACGTCGGAGGTGGAGAAACCTCTCACAAGCAATTACAATGGTAATATAGAAATACAAACAAGAATACAAAAGAAACTCTTTTCACCGATTGCTTTTGATCACTTGTTTGTTGCTTGCTTTGGTTGACTCTTGAAGGACTGGAATGCAACAGCAAATCCCCTCCAATAGCTTCACAAAAACCATGGCAAAAACCTCCATCTCGAGCTCCTTTTATAACCTGCATCGAGCTATTTTCGCGCCTAGCAGTCGACTGCCAAAAGGCCCCAGTCGACTGCCCCTGTAGTCGTTGTCTCACAACGGCCAAATCCACGTCGGACAAGTTCCAACGGATCACCTACTAGTCGACTGATGATGCCCATCACCGGTCATTGGTGACTAATATCGGTGCCCGTCGGCTCACGGAGCGTCGTGCTCACGACACTCCCATCGATCCGCCATCCCTCGTCGGGCTGATCGGCTCGATCATTGCCCGATCCATAGCGATCGGCGCCAAGCTAAAACCCTAGCCTTACACCAGTCGAACTCTAGTCGACTTGGATCAGTCGAACCGACACCTATGCCAGTCGACTGATGTCGGGCAAAACCTCAAACACCAAGTTGTTTGAGCATCCGACCGTCGGGTAAACCCTCAAACATCAAGTTTGAGCCTCCGACACTCAGTCTTAGCCACTTGGCCAAGTCCACCTTATCCCTCATGGAGTTCCCCACCGAAGCTCTCTTCCCTCGGCCTACGTCCCTCGGATGCGCTAAGCGCCGCGGGCATAGCGCCATCCTTCGTGTCTCATACCCTAGAAGTATGTTTCCCTTTGGGCTCACTCCATTCGCCTCCCGCTCTCGGCGGTCCCCTGATGCACCAAGCGCGACGGCCAGAATGCCATCCTTCACCGACTCAAGGACCCTGAGCCTAGTGAACTTACCAAGTCCTCAAGACTTCCCAAATGCACCAAGCGCACGGCTTCGCAATGCATTTCTCACCAAGCACCAAGCGCACGGCTTCGCAATGCTTTGGATTTACCATGCCAAGCACCAAGCGCACGGCTTCGCAATGCTTTGGACTTCCCATGCCAACCCCATGTTGGACTTTCCCATTTTCCATGCCAACTCCATGTTGGACTTTCCCATGACAATCCCATGTCATGAGTTTTGTCTATCATCAAAATACTATCAGGGTACTGCTTGAGTCAAACTCGAGTCAACCTGGGACGATTGCACCAACAATCTCCCAACATAGCATACATGATAGATCTTATTGCGGATACATAGGGAATCTTACTCATGCAAATCCTCTTGTCTTTTGTGCGCGGACACATAGAATTCGAAAGGTGTATCCTATGCCTGATGGGAAGGAAACCTTTCTTAGATTCTGACATGCTAAACCTCTTTAGCACTCGGTCTATATATGTAGACTGCGAAAGACCAAGCAACCTTTTCGATCTATCTCTATAGATCTTAATCCCGAGGATGTAGGTCGCTTCTCCCAGGTCTTTCATGGAGAATGTTTTGCATAACCAAATTTTAACCGACTGTAAGACAGATATATCGTTTCCTATAAGTAATATGTCATCGACATACAAAACTAGGAACACGACTGCACTCCCACTAACCTTCTTGTACACACAGGGTTTGTCTAGATTTTGTGATAAATCAAACCATTTGATTATCTCATCAAAATGGATATTCTAGCTCCTGGATGCTTGCTTCAGTCCATAAATGGACCGTCAAAGTTTGCATACCTTGGTTTTATCAATCGATGTGAAACCCTCAGTGTTGGACTTTCCGAACCGCAAAAACCGCTTTTTGCGTTGAGGAAACCCCGAAAGTCCGGCCATGGATCCATGAGAAGATATATTAAAATAAAAACATGTATGTGCTAAGTAAACCTAGATTTACCTTAGATCTAGAAGTTGAGAGTGTTACCCTCGTAGCGACGCCCTTCGCTTATCCCGCTCGTCCAAAAGCTTGCCGGAACTCAAGAGTGTCAAGTGTACACTCCTCTATTGGTATCCACACGGACAAATGGTGGAGAAACTCAACCTAGAGTGTGCTAGCACTCATGGAAATTTCGGCCAAGAAGGATTGGGAGAGCAAGAGAGGAAGAACCAAGGAAGAAGATGAAGTTACACACCTTAACTTCACACTTTCATAACCTACTATAAGGGGGTTACATGCATGCATGTAACTCAAAAATGGACTTGTAGAGGCTTGCTTTAGCCCATAAATGGACCTTTGCTAAAGCCCATAAACTATTTGATTGCATCATCCATTTATGGACTTGTAGAGGCTTGCTTTAGCCCATAAATGGACCTTTGCAGCTTGCATACTTTCCCAGTATGCTGTGGATCTTCAAAACCCTCAGG
The DNA here is from genome assembly GCA_025175895.1 of Wurfbainia villosa. Lineage (NCBI taxonomy): Eukaryota > Viridiplantae > Streptophyta > Magnoliopsida > Zingiberales > Zingiberaceae > Wurfbainia > Wurfbainia villosa. The sequence continues at coordinate 64,545,324 of CM045994.1, read as the reverse complement.
TTGTGTCATGTACACATCCTCAAGTAAGTTTCCATTCAGAAATGCAGTTTTGACATCCATCTGCCAGATCTCATAATCGTGGTATGCTGCAATAGCAAGCAAGATCCGAATGGAATTAAACATCACCACTGGAGAAAAGGTTTCATCATAGTCAATACCATGAATTTTCTTGAAACCTTTAGTCACCAATCGGCCCTTATAGGTATGCGTAAGTCCATCCATGTCAGTCTTTCTCCTAAAGACCCACTTACACCCAATGGGTTTGACCCCTTCAGGTGGATCAACCAAAGTCCATACTTGGTTGGTGTACATGAATTCCATCTCGGATCTCATGGGCTCTAGCCATTTCTCGGAATCTGAGCTCATCACAGCTTCCTGATAGGAGGAAGGCTCATTCTCAATGAGCATAACATCATCATGGTCAGACAAGAGAAATGAATATCTCTCAGGCTGACAACATACCCTATCAGACCTGCGAAGAGGTAGGTCTACATGAACAAGTGGTTGTTCCATAACTCTTTGTGCAATAACCTCATCACCCACAACACTTTGTGGTTCCTGTTCAACCTCCATCAAGGCCTCAATGCTATGGTCCTTATCTTGAATTTCTTCAAGATCGAACGTACTCCCACTAGTTTTTCTAGAAACAAAATCCCTTTCTAGAAAAACCCCAATCTTTGCCACAAATACTTTGTGCTGACTGGGAATGTAGAAGTAATATCGCTTTGTAGCCTTGGGATATCCAACAAAATAGCACCTATCAGATTTGGGTCCCAGTTTGTCTGAGACTTGACGTCAAACGTAAGCCTCACAACCCCAAATCCTCATAAAAGACATCTTAGGATTTCTCCCTGTCCATATCGTATATGGTGTCTTTATCACAGCCTTGGATGGTACACAGTTAAGGGCAAAGGTTGCTGTGTCTAGAGCATATCCCCAAAAGGATATAGGAAGATCTGTGTGACTCATCATAGATCGTACCATATCTAATAGGGTACGATTCCTCCTTTCGGATACACCATTCCACTGTGGTGTTCCAGGACGAGTGAGTTGGGATAGAATCCCGCACTCAGCTAGATAGTCACGAAACTCATGGCTAAGGTATTCACCACCTCGATCTGATCAAAGTATCTTAATACTCTTGCCAAGCTGGTTTTGTACTTCATTCTTGAATTCTTTGAACTTTTCAAAGGATTCTGATTTATCTGTCATAAGATACACATAACCATATCTACTGAAGTCATCAGTAAATGTAATGAAGTACCTGTAACCACCTCTAGAAGCAACATTGAAAGGGTCACATACATCACTATGTATAAGTCTTAACAAGTCTGTTGCTCTTTTGATGTGTCCACTAAAGGGAGTCTTGGTCATCTTGCCTAAAAGGCAAGACTCACATGTCTCATATGATTCAAAATCAAATGAGTCTAGCAGCTCATCCTTATGGAGCTGAGATAAGCGACTCTCGTTTATGTGACCTAAGCGACAATGCTAGAGATAGGTTTGGTTCAACTCATTTGACTTGAACCTTTTGGTACTTATGTTATAGATAGGGCTCTCTAAGTCTAGAAAGTAGAATCCGTTCATTAGAGGTACATTACAATAGAACATATCATTTAAATAAACTGAACAACATTTGTTCTTTATTATAAATGTAAATCCTTTCTTGTCCAAACAAGAAACCGAAATGATGTTCTTAGTTAAGGCAGACACGTAACAACATTCATCTAATTCTAGTACAAGCCTAGAGGGCAGAGATAGATCATAAGTTCCTACAGCAACAGCAGCAACCCTTGCTCCATTGCCTACTCGTAGGTCCACCTCGCCCTTTGTCAATGCCCTGCTATTTCTCAGCGCCTGCACATTGGTACAAATGTGAGATGCACATCGATATCTAATACCCATGATGAAGAAATAGATAGATTGACTTCTATAACATTTATACCTGAAGTAGAAGTCTCACTTCTCTTCTTCTTAAGATCTTCCAGGTATGCCTCATAGCTACGCTTCCAATGTCCAGCTTCCTTGCAGTGGAAGCAAGCCCCTTCCTTGGCCACCCCTCCTTTGGGTTTCAGTTCCTTGCCTTTGCCCTTGGCTTGGGACTTTCCCTTACCTTTAGGCTTTCCCTTGCCTTTCTTCTTTTGCACCATCAAAATGGTGTCAGATATTTCCCTTCTTAAGGTTAAGCTCAGCAGTTCTCAACATGCTGAGCATCTCAGGCAGTGGCTTATCAATTTCATTCATGTTGTAATTCATGACAAATTGATTGTAGCTTTGCGGCAATGACTTCAAGATCAAGTCAGTGGCCAGCTCTTGGCCAAGGGGGAATCCCAATTTCTATAGGTTTTCTACGTACCCAATCATCTTGAGTACATATGGACCTACGGGAGTCCCATCTTGCATTTTGGAACCAAACAATGCCTTAGAGACTTCATATCTCTCGTTCCTTGCTTGTCCTTGATATAGTTGACGAAGATGTTCAACCATATCATTAGCATTCATGAACTCGTGTTGCTTCTGAAGCTCAGAGTTCATGGTCGCGAGCATTAGACATGACACATCTAATGCATCATCTTGATGCTTCTTGTAAGCATCTTTGTCATCTAGCGAGGCAGTGGCAGGAGGTGCCTCCGGAATGGGCTGCTCTAGGATGTACAGTTTCCTTTCTTGGGTGAGAACGATTCTCAAGTTCTTGTACCAGTCCAGGAAATTTGCTCCATTAAGCTTGTCCTTCTCAAGGACAGAACGCAGAGAGAGAGTGTTCGTGTTTGTCGACATAGTAATCTACAACATACAATGCAGAGAATTAATATCATATTCCTTTTATCATTTAATTAGGCCTTTAATCAAATGATGCTCCCACTGAATTATAGGAATTTTATAGAATCGAGTTATGAATGTGGTCAAACCATATTACTAGATTCATACAAACTAGCTATAATTCTTGCGGGACAAGATCCACATCATACTAAGCCTTGAGTTAGCTTTGGCTAATTCGCCCAAGACTTATACAATCGGTGGGTAACACAATACCGATTACATCTCTATGCAACTCTTGTTTATAGGATCAAGACCCACATTTACAAAAGACCTTGAGTTAGCTTTGACTAAATCGCCCAAGATTTAGTGTAAATGCGATCTTATCCTATCTTTCCAACGATTGGAATATGCCTATAGTTCTACTCGATCCAATTGAGTTAACTAGTTTTACTCAATATAATTAGCTTACTCAAACCCAAGCCGTGATAGGCGGGACCAAGATTGTCCCTCCGCACCCTACCAAGATAATATGCGTTCCTCTACTTTGGCAGATTCAACAACTACAAATGATCGAGGTAGTGTGATGGGTATCAAGGACCTGATAGGCATTTACGAGTTGATTCGATTAAGATCTAATCTAATCGTAATGTGTATCATATACACATTAAGGCCTTTATTATCCTATATTAGCATGCATCACATGCATACATACAATATTCTAGCATGCATCATATACATACAAGAAAAATATCCTAGCATGCATCATATACATACAAGCATTATTCTACTAGCATGCATCACATACATACAAGCAAAATCAAATATATATATATATATATATATATATATAATCAACTGTGATGTGGTCATGGCCCTACTACGATCTTCTCAAGCCAATGAGAAGATCGGACGGTCAACCTAGGGCTAGCAGCTTCTCCAAGCGCTTCCTTTGACCGCCATGTGTCGTCGGCACCCTTCTCGTAACTTCGTCTACAAGTGGACTTTCCACCGCTCCATTTTGTACATTACAAATATGAAACTTGAGTTACATTCGAGTCAAAAACTATTTACAAATAGAATTTCAAAAGAAGAGGCACGACGCGCAGGTCGCATACACTATACAACACGCACAACCACAAAAACGGCACGCAAGTCGTATTATGAATTACAACACATTAACGTCCAATCAAATTGGGGTTCTTGGGCCATGACAATCACATAATTATACGTAATTCTAAATTATATATTTTTACAGAAAATTTCTATAATTTTTCTTTTTTTTTTCAATTTTATGAGTCACCTCTCCGTAACGGTCCTGCTAAGTGGTTTCCGGGCGCGATCGCGGGACAAGGCCCCTTTCAGGGATAGGGGCAGCGCCCCTACTCGCAAAATAAACTTTGCGAGTGTCCCTAATACGATCTTACAGTGAATTAAGTCTCTATCCCAAATACCAAAAGCGAGAACTCGCCGTTTCGGAGAGTTTTTCTCGATGGTTGAAGCCTACAAGTGTCCCAACACTCGTTGCTTCGACTCTTCGAGAAAAATACACAAAAATTCTATAAAAATAGGAAATTTATAGAAACATAAAAATCTATAATTTTTATATCTAATATAAAAACTACAAAAACAAAACACATACATGCTTCGCACGTGGCTCTGATACCACTGTTGGACTTTTCGAGCCGTAAAAACCGCTTTTTGCGTTGCGGAAACCCCGGAAGTCCGGCCATGGATCCATGCGAAGATATATTAAAATAAAAACATGTATGTGCTAAGTAAACCTAGATCTACCTTAGATCTAGAAGTTGAGATTGTTACCCTCGTAGCGACGCCCTTCGCTTATCCCGCTCGTCCAAAATCTTGCCGGAACTCAAGAGTGTCAAGTGTACACTCCTCTATTGGTATCCACACTGACAAATGGTGGAGAAACTCAACCTAGAGTGTGCTAGCACTCATGGAAATTTCGGCCAAGAAGGATTGGGAGAGCAAGAGAGGAAGAACCAAGGAAGAAGATGAAGTTACACACCTTAACTTCACACTTTCATAACCCACTATAAAAGGGTTACAAGCATGCATGTAACTCCAAGAACCAATGGCTCTTGGTCTCCCTCATGAGGTGGCACCCCATGATGTGTTCATGATGATGTGGAGCATCATCATTGGCCGGCTCCATGCCAAGTCACCATGACATGGCAATTGGTCAAGTCAAAATTAACCATTCATCTTCCCTCTCAAGTCAAGTCAAACTTGACCTATTATCTCCCATGGTTGATCAAATCTAACCACTTGATTCAAGTCAATTTGATTTAATGAATCTCTATTCATTAAATTAAATTGACTCAATGAATCAAATCAAAATTAGACTCATTCAACACTTGAATCAAATTGAGTCTAACTCAATTAGTCTAATTTGGATTACTCTTAATCCAATTTGGTTCATCCCATGAACCTAATCCTCATGGTTCATCATATGGACCTAATCTCTACCTAATTGCCCTTTGTGTGTGACCCTATAGGTTCTTGTAACGTTGGCAATGCTCCTAAACCGATTTAGGAACATAAGCAATGAGCGGTATCTAGCAACACATCATTGCTACCCAAGTTACAAGAATGTTGAGCTCCAACATCACCTTTGTGACTACTAATTGTGACTCTCACAATATGTGACAATGTCCCTCTATCCTTGACATCTAGATTGACCAATTGAGGCATAGACCGTGTCATCCTCGGTACAATCTATATCTTGAACTCCAAGTAGACTCACTCTAATCAAATGAGCTCAATATCTCATATTTACTCATTTGGGCATGGCCGTGCACTTCGTGGTCTCACTCTATCAAGAATATCGATGTCACCTCCGTCATATAGGAGGGATAAATCCCATCTACATCACTCACATCCCTCCGCATAATTTGTTACATATCCAGTAATCGCCTTTATAGTCCACCCATTTACGGGTGACGTTTGATGAAGCCAAAGTATGCAACTCCTTATGTAGGGAACCATGGTGACTTCAGGTCTAAGTACTAATAGTCATACTAATAGACACATGAGAAAGTATATAACACTCATATAACGATCCATGATACTTTCTCATGACGGGTCATTCAGTATACATTCTCCAATGCATTCCCATGTGTTAACTTGATATCTCATATCCATGACTTGTGAGATCAAGTCATCATGTTGACTTACATGCTAGTCTCTATGCATTAACATTGTCCCTGAATATTAATATTTGACTAGGAATGATTAAGAGTAGTGTTCTCTATATCATCTCATTATCGATTCAACCAATCGATTGATATAGATAAGAACCTACTACTCAAAGACATTATTATATTTTGTTATTTGGCACCAATACAAGTAAATATAATAACCATGCCTTTATAAATAGGAATATGATACAATAAAATCCATACAATAATCATCACATGATTGACTCTAGGGCTTTCACTAACACTCAGATTGTATCATATACACGTCCTCGAGTAGGTTTCCGTTAAGGAAAGTCATTTTCACATCCATCTGCCATATCTCATAATCATAATGAGCCGCTATGGCTAGGAGCATCCAAATGGATTTAAGCATAGCTACCGGTGAATAGGTTTCGTCATAATCAACACCTTGCTTTTGACGATAGCCTTTTGCCACTAATCTAGCCTTATAGGTAATCACATTACCATCCATGTCTGTTTGCTTCTTGAAAACCCATTTGCATCCTATAGGCTTAATGCCTTCAGGTGGGTCCATCAAGTTCCAAACTTCATTTTCATAAATGGAATCCATTTCTTACTTCATGGCTTCAAGCCATTTATCCCTTTCTGAACTTTTCAAAACTTCTTCATAATTGGTAGGCTCCTCATCGTCAATGAGTAACACGTCGTTCGATTCACTTACGAGAAATCCATATCTCTCACGAATATTGCGTGTCCTACTAGATCTATGAAGATGTGGTGTCACAATAGGTTCAGCCGATGTCTCGTCACTATGAGATATCAGTTCAGGTGCTTGACCAGGTATCTCCTTAATGTCTATTGGAGTCTCTTGAACCTACTCAAGTTCAACGCCACTCCCACTATTTTCTTGCAAGAAAAGCTCTTTCTCTAGAAACACAACATTTCTTGAAACAAACACCTTTTGTTCCAAGGGATGATAGAATTGATAACCCCTTGTTTCCTTAGGGTATTCAATAAAAAGCCATTTATTAGACTTAGCATCCAATTTGTCTGACATAGTCTGCTTCACATAAGCAGGACAACCCCATATCTTCAAGTAAGATAAATGAGGTTTCTTACTAGCCCATATCTCATATGGAGTAGTAGAGACTACCTTTGTCGAGACTTTATTTAACAAGTAAATAACTGTCTGAAGTGCATAGCCCCAAAAGTACTTAGGAAGATTCGTGTGATTCATCATTGACCTGACCATGTCCAACAAGTTCCGATTTCGCCTCTCAGATACACCATTAAGCTGTGGTGTATACGGCGGAGTCCATTGAGACAATATACCATTGTCCCTTAGATAATCCAGAAACTCTTGACTCAAGTATTCACCACCTTAATCCGATCGAAGTATTTTAATACTCTTGCCAAGTTGTTTCTCTACTTCATTTCTAAATTCTTTGAAACTTTCAAAGGCTTTAGACTTGTGTTTCATTAAGAACACATACCCAAATCATGAGTGATCATCGGTGAAGGTAATGAAGTAGCTATAGCCTCCTAGAGCTTGAGTTGACATAGGTCCACATACATCAGTATATATTAGTGCAAGCAACTCTCCCACCGGTTCACCTTTTCCCGTAAAAGGTAACTTAGTCATCTTTACTTTTAAGCATGATTCACATATATCGTATTAATCTAATTCAAACGATTCCAGAATTCTACATCGGTGTAATTCGGACATGCGTTTCTTACTCACATGGACAAGACGACAATGCCATATGTAGGAGTCTAATTCATTATCTTTTCGAGCATGCTTGTTGCTTGCTTGGATACTGAGAATGTCATTGGATGCGTACAATGTTCCAGTCCCATAAAGCACACCATTCAAAGTTATGTAACAATAATTGTTACTAAAACTCAAATGGTACCATTTCTATTTAAGCAATAAATAAAAACAATGTTTTTTATTAATGAAGGAATATAAAAGCAATTGTCCAGTTCTAAGACTAGTCCTGTAGGGAGCTTCAACAAATAAGTTCCGATGGCGACCACAGCAACCTTTGCTCCATTGCCAACTCGCAAATTTGACTCCCCTTTGACGAGTCTTCTCCTATTCCTTAGCCCCTGTATGTCATTACATATATGTGAGCCACACCTAGTATCCAATACCCAAGTGTCTAAAGAAATAGAATGACAATCAATAACGAAGATACTTAAAGAGGATGGGGCATCGAATGCCTTCTTCTTCACGGACTCAAGATAAATCTTGCAGTTTCTTCGCCAATGACCCTCCTTGCCACAATGATCGAAAGTGCCCTTTTGAGCTGGTTCTGTCTTCTTAGCCTTTTTCTTCTTCTTCCCCTTCTGTTGTTCCTTTGATTTCCTCTTAGAACCTTTCTTCGAGGAATCAACTAACATCATCGTCTTCAACTCATGCTTCACAGAAGGCTCCACAGTCTTCAGCATATTGAGGAGCTCAGGAATTGTGGTTTCAATCTTGTTCATCTGGTAGTTCATCACAAATTGTGAGAAACTCTTGGGAAAACAAAGCAGAATTAAGTCAATACTTAATTCATGATCCATCACAAAACTGAGTGTAGTCAGCTGCTCGATGTACCCATTCATGTTGAGCACAAATTGCACCACAGATGAACCCTCTTGCATCTTTGAGGTGAAGAGTAGCTTGGAGACTTCGAACCTTTCGGATCTTGCTTGCTCATCAAACAACTCATGAAGATGGAAGACTATGGTATTAGCTTCCATATGCTTATGTTGCTTCTGAAGCTCGGGTGCCATTGCGGCTAGCATGATGCAACTCGCCAGTTCAGAATCAGCCACATGTTTCTGATAGGCCAACAATTGATTCGGAGTTGCATCGTCCTTCGGACGAGTGGGAAGAGGCTCTTTAAGGACATACGCAAGTTTTTCCGCCTTGAGAACAATTCTCATGTTTCTAAGCCAATCCAAGAAGTTTGGCCCAGTCAATTTATTTGAATCCAAAATCGAGTGCAAATTCAAAAACGTCATGATCAATCGATTAACCTAGAAATACAAATCAAGCATATATGAGAAAATGATTTTAAAATGCATTAACATACATTTACAAAATCTCATTCATTTTTCGAAATAAAAAACCCTCAAAATTAATTCGGGAGATCGTAGGTCCATCTCCGAATAGGTTGATATCCAACATAGATAAGAACAACCTTGGAGTGAGTCCAACAAGCCATTCTTAGATATGATGGTAGGTATCAAGTATACCGATTACATATCACGTATATGTAACTATCACAATGTGCTATCAACTAATTGAATGCTCACACATACATTGGGTTGTTAACACATTAACAAGTATGCATCATATGCATAGCACCCAACTTCACCTCTCTTCGCATCGACCTTGGAGTGAGTCCAACAAATCCATGCTCTGAGTTAGAGCCAACCTATTAATCGCAAAATAGTTTTAATATGGTTAGAGCGCATTCAACCAATTAGCCAGGCTTGGAGTGAGTCCAACAACCCAAACTAACGATTGACCTCTGACTCTTACCATATTAGTGTTAAACTATTCAAATAATTTGAACATGTTCAGGTTCGAGCCGAGCTTGGAGTGAGTCCAACAACCCAAACAAGAAACAGAACTCTGGTTCTAACCATATTAATGGAAGGTGTAGGCTTTAATATTGTGTAAGGATTTTAATGTCTCATCCTATTTGCATGCAAATAACTATTATCTACATGACATGACACACATGACATACATCTACATGTCACGAGATGCATGGCATAATGATATGCATCTAATGCAATTACATGACATACTGTTATGGCATGTACAAATAGTTTTCTTATTTGTCATAACTATTTCGTAAACATGCACACAACGGAAGCACTAAAAGCAATAAATCTAATTTATTACAACACACACATCACACGCATGCAGGATACAACATGTGTAGACATAATCGCTATTTAAAATTTTACAATAAAAGAAAACTTATACTAGGTATACATGATGGATCACGTGTAGCGGGAATGACATCAACCGAGCGACACTTGCAAGTCTCGCCTCTATTTGTATCCACGCCGAGTATCGTCGGGATAGCTTCATAAAGCTACAAGCCCCGACTTCGCAAGAGTCACTAGCCTCGTGTCGAAGTCATTGTGATCCAAGAGACGATCACAATCCAAATCAAATTCTGATCCCAAAAATGAGTTTCACAAACTCGCTTGTCGGAAGTGGTTTTAGTCAACCCTTTGACGAAAACTTTACCCTCCACCTATGAGGATTGTCGGAGAACCAATCCCCGGTAAGTAGGTCATTGTTGAAGCGCTAAACACCTACCAAATGGCCTCTCCATGCAAAGGAGAATAAGCTGTCCAAAACTGGACAGCTTGTATAGGTGGAAGAAGTGGGTGGCCAAGGTTTGGTCGGCTGCTCCTTAGTCGCCGACAGCCAAGGGTGGTTGGCCAGCGGCTGAGGGTGGCCTAAGGGACGCCGACGTCTGGTGGTTGGCCAGCATCAAGGAAGTGCGACAATAGCAAGGGGCAGTGGCAGCTCCTTTGGGCGGCTCCTTGGCTTGGGCGGCAAGAGCAAGGAGGAGGAGAAGAGAGGGGTTGGGCGGCAATAATAGATTAGGGTTTCACAAAACCCTTAAGCCCTGTTTTTATAGAGAACATATTCTCCTAATAGTTATTAGTTCATAACCAAGATCAATTAACCCGCTCCAATAACTTAAGTTAAAATAAACCAAATCACATTGGTCTATTTTAAGTTAAAACGAATCGAACCAACTTTGGTTCATTCATTTAAAACAAAACAAACCACTTTGGTTTATTTTCCACCATTGGATTAGAACCAAACCAATTTGGTTCATCCATCATGTCTTCATAAAGCTCGGCCCATCCATGCTTTCGATGCGACTAAAACCATATTTCATACTCGCTCTTTGTTTGGTCCAACCAAACCTAGTCTCTCTCAATCTGAGAATCCTATTCTCAAACTCATTTTAAATCCTTCGGATTACACTTATTGTGCGTGTGATCAAATAGGTTCCCGATTTATGTTGGCCTTCTATAATTAACCATTAATTATAAAATAATCATGAGTCGTACCTGGTAGTACATAATGATCCCCAATTAACTGGAAAATCAATGGTTGATCCCAGAACCATTTTTGAAACCCTTCAGTAGATACAATGAATCATGCCCCATTTCTTTCACTCATCTTATACCCACTTGGTTCAGGACATGGTCTATTGTGTCAGTCCCCACTAGGTTGACTTAGTCACACCAAGCCCAAGTATTACTTCCTTGTCTTCCGGATTCTAGTTACTGCACATGCATCCAAGTGTACCATACTCTAAACATGTAATGCTTTGGCCAAAGACTTTAGTAACAATCCGACGAGAGGCCATAGGATATACATCTCCTCGCAAGGAGTGGTGAATCCTCTGTAGGTTATTCAAACACCTTCAGCTACTTCGACTTATACCCAATCATCCCGGGTCCACATCTCCTCCGAGATGCTTGCTTAAGATGTTAAAGCATAAGTCTTCATGACCAAGATGACTTGAACACCACAAGTCAAAGGAACATCGCACTTCAGCTGCAGTAAGAACTTCATTGACATATCCATATATGCAGAGAACCATATGAAGTCTTACAGCTAGTCACTCCAATGAACTAGTTACCATAACTAACATCCACGATCAACTCCAGACATCCCAATGTAACTAGCCAATGAGAAACAGTTGCTTGGATAAACCAAAGAGTATACCTCATGCTAGTCTCAACAGAATTGATGGCGTCCGAATCCATCAATTCATCGACTAGGGATAATTCCAATACATCACAATTACACATGTAGAGATACTCACTAGTGGCGATCCAATCACAAATTCTCTCATGTTGTGAATCGTATTGTGGACATTCAGTAAATGTTTTTAAGATCCAATCAAATACATAAAAACATGTATACTAAAATTGTGAATCTTCATTTATCAAATAAATGGTACAACCATAAGGCGATTCCCTTAGGACACCTCTTATATATTACTAACATCACCAACTTATGCAAGTTAATAGAAAATGAAAAGAACCTGAAGGTTAAGAGACTTAGAAGCGATCATGGTGGTGAATTCGAAAATCCTAGGTTCACCGACTTCTGTAACCTAAACGGATACCACCATGAGTTCTCCTGCCCTAGAACCCCACAACAAAATGGTTTATTCGAGCGAAAGAGTAGAACCATGATGCATGTGAATGCGACCTCAAATCTCATGACAGAGACCGTCGAGGACTCGAAGCACGCGCACGCGCTCAATGCTCGAAAGTGCACGGATGTCGTCAAGTAATAAAAGATTATCGATCCCAATCGGACTGAGATTCGAGTACCGATTTGTTCAGTGGGTGAAATTGTTCGGAAGTAAAATCTAAATGTTTCAATTGTGAGGGTTGATGGTGGACTAAACTCTAGTACAGTGTCACACGGAGGAAGAAAGGAGCGTGCCGAGATCTTTAAAAGGGATTCTAGGACTTCGGTTTTGCTTGTGTGTCGCAAGACATGCTATTAATTGGGCATTGTCTAAATGTCTAGCTATGGTTTTGTGGAAGGGACATCATACACTCTCCCGATGAGCCACCGCATCTATCGGGAGCTATCTCTGCCTTACAAGGACGGGATAGGTTGTACGAGGATGCCAAATCAATCCCTGCAAAGAACTGTTTCTAGTTCCATCGCATCCTTCTACCCACGGTTATAGGAGATCAGGTTTACCCCTAGGTTCCTTGTATAAATCCCCTAAATCTTAGATACGAGGGTTGTAACCCCTTATATCGCCTAAGTACAGCAGGTACAAAACCAAATACGCATAGATATTGGTATAAACAATTTCCAATTTCAAATTCAAACTCAAAAATAGAATTCAATTTAAAACAACATGTCATGCGTACACAAGCTACTCCCTAATCCTAGAATTAAAGGAACTACTCCATATATAGAAGAGGAGAATCACAAGGCATGTTCATGTTCGAATATATCAGAAATAAAATGCAAGAACAAGAGGTTACAATGCCGATGTGGCCTTCTCTTCGGCATTGAAGTGCATAACTTGGATCTCCAGCAGCGTTCTTCCTCCTCGTTGCGAGTTCCCGAAGCTTTTTAGGGCTTCGGTGTGCCGTCCCAGCCATCGTACCTTCCCCTAGGGTTTGGGTGGAGCTCTCCTTATATAAATATCACATCGGATCGCTGTAAAAACTGAAAAAAAAAAACTAATCGTGTCAATCTGCTGGGCTGCCACATGGCCGTGTGTTTCCACACGGCCAGGCCATGTGCAGCGCTGGGGTGGCTGATCTCGCCCATTGGACACGGTCGTGTGTAGCCACACACCCTGGTCGTGTCCCATTCTGCATCTAACTGCAAAATGCCCTTCTTTTTCTCCGAAAGTGCGCCTTTTCCCTTTGGAATGCTATCTTGCACACAAAAGTACAAGGAGCGAAAACTACACATGAAACTAACATGAAATGTAATGAGATGTGAGCGAAAACTACTCCTGAAACCCTATATGTTTTGCTCACATCACTTCCCCCAGACTTAAATCTTTGCTTGTCCTCAAGCAAACCTCAGTGCCATGAAATTTTAAAAGGATGTTGTTCCATACTTAGCATGTTAACTAAATTTATAAAGTGGTATTTGCAATTAAAGCAAAATAAATATATTCTAGAAATTCACTAAATTAGCTCCTTATGCTTGTGCCAAGCGAATCATTCTTAGGGGATACTCATTCCATGGTGAGTTAAGTCGTCATCCTATAGCTTTCCTAAGGTCTCCGGCTCTTAGGCACTTACCTACCCAAAGCGAGGGTCATTCCCTAGATCTAGCACAAAGTCTCAAAGGCGTGCTCAGTATTGAGAGAAATTGGTAGATGTTTCCCTAGTAACCTAACTCGGTCTCAAAGGGGCACCTAGTCATTTCCACCCACGATAACTGTTTTTTATCCCTCATAATCTCTCTCTTTTTCTTTTTTTTTCTTTTTTTTCTTTCTTCTCTTCTTTTTTTTTATTTTTTTTTGGCTCGCTGGGATTTTGATTTTTTCGAATGGGCTTACACAATCCGAGCATCTCCAATAACTAAAATGCTAGTCTTAGGGTCACCTGTGGATTCCAAAGTACTAGACTACTGAGATGAATCATAACTAGATATGTACTAGACTCTCCCTTTCAGAATGTTCGACATGTGTAGGCGTAAAAATAGAAGCTAACCAGTGTAGGTCTAGAATATTCATTCAAAGCCAATAAAATAAAATACCACGAGGTAAATGAAGTTACACTACTCATGGAAACAACTCACGAAGATGAATTTAAAAATACTACTGAGGCAGCTTTACAGATAACAAAAACCAGGTGCTGAAAGAAACTCAACAACCTATGCATGAACAAATGAATGCTAACAATAATGCAAATATTAGGAAAGAAACTACTGTTAGAAACAAAATAAAATTTGGGGTCCCCCTCAGACTTAAATGAAAGTATACCTCTAGTATGGTGGACGAGGTGGAAAGTCTGGAAGCCTCGGTATCTCAGGATCCTAGGAGAACCTGCTGCTGAGCCGCTGATGCCACATGTACATGTGGTCGATCTGAGAATTGGTGGATGTAGCAGCTGCTCGGTGATCCTCCTCCCTAGCCCACTATGCCTGCTGGGCATGCATGTGCTACCGCATCTCCTGGCGGTAGGTGGCCTCATCCTGGCGACGGGCAGCCTCCTCCTGGAAGTAGATGCATGCCTCGTCGTAGAATTCCTCAGCCCGTTGGAAGTGCTTCCGGAAGCCCTGGAACTCCGCCTGTGTGTAGGCGCTCTGCTCCTCCCATCGCTACTTCTGTGTCTGCTGCTCGGCGTATATGTCATCGAGGCGTGAACGAAACTCCCAGAAATCATAGGCTGACGTACTTGCATCCTGCTCAAAAGTGGAAAAAGGTGGTGGTGTAGGTGCAGGCTCATGTCGACGTGGACTAGGTGGGCTCCTATGCATGTGTGGACTGGAGGGAGAGTGATGTAAAGGGGGAGAGATGGGCACCGATGTGGATGGTCCATCGTGTGGCAGGGACCCCACTATCAGGTCCAAGCGCTAGTTGGCGCATGTGGTGATGGTGGTACGATCAGGGTCGGGGAGCCTAAGGTTCATCAGGTTTTTCCTTACAAAGCATAAGGAGTGTCCCTCTCTTACAATCATTTTCATAGCCATGCACACTCCTAGGTCGATCCTTGGGCTCCCCTCTATACTCTCTAATGCAGTGTAATCGTACCCCATCCTATGGCAAATGTGGGTAAGTTGGCCTCCCACATTAATCTCTCCTCTTGCTGCTTTGCCCATCTTCACTAAGTGTCTGATGAAGTGGGAGCCTACATCGATGCTACTCCTTTCTTGTAGCATGTCCCAGAGGCAAAGCAGCTCTCTAGCTCTTACTACACCGTCACTCTCTCCACTGTTAGTTATAGCCCTAGAACCAATCATGTGATGGTTGAATAGGGAACACTTTGTATCATATTCTATAAAGGCAAAGGATTGGTTATTATATATTTATGTCTTGCTTGTGCCAGCTAAATTAAATATATAATAATGCCCTAGAAAAGTAGATTCTTATCTACAGCACATTAATTGGCAGAATTGATTATGAGAGGCTGTAGAGAACACTTTCCTAAATGTTCCTAGTCAAGTATTAATATGCAAGGGCAATATTAATACATAAAGACTAGCATGTAGGTCAATTGATGACTTGATCTCACAAGTCATGGATATATGATATCAAGTTGACACATGGGTATATATTAGAGAATATATACTGAACTGACCCACCATGAGAAAGTTTCATGGATCGTCATATGAGTGTCATAAACTTTCTTATGTGACTATTGGTATGAATAGTCCTCAAACCTGAAGTCACTACGGTTCCCTACATAAGGAGTTATGTACTTTGGTATCGTCAAACATCACCCGTAACAGGGTGGACCATAAAGGCGATTACTGGGTATATAACAAATTATGCGGAGGGATGTGAGTGATGTAGATGGGATCTATCCCTCCCATATGACGGGAGTGATATCTGTGGGCCCCTTGATTGAGTAGAACTACTAAAACGCATGGTCATGCTCGAATGAGTCAATATGAGATATTGATCTCATTTGTTTGAGTTAGTTTACTCAGGGATCAAGAAACACATAGATTGATCGAGGATGACACGGTCTATGCCTCATTGGTCAATCTAATATCAAGGATAGAAGGACACGGTCATACATTATAGTAGTCACGGAAAGGTTAGTCGGATCTTGACTTATTTCGTAACTTGCGTAGCAATGATGTATTGCTAGATGTCGCTCATTGCTTGTGTATCTAAAAGAGTTTAGATCCACTGCCAATGTTATGAGAGCCTACAGGGTCACACACAAAGAGCATGATGATTAGAAGAATTAGTGCATTCTAGTTTGACTAAAATAATTTGGGAATGAGCTTAAGTACAAAATGGTTTTTGGACTTTAAGCTTAATGAGAACATAAGCTTATTGGATTAATAAGATTAATTCAACATGCATGAATGCCACATAAGCATGCCACATAAGCATGCCATCTAAGCTTGATGAGGTGGAAGGAGACAAAGGGTTTTGACCTTTGGATTTCCTCTACATGTGGCCGGCCAAACAAGGAGTTTGATTATGTTTCAATGCAATTGATTGCATTGAATGTGTTAGGAGGTGAAAGGTTTTTTAATCCTATAAAACACTCCATGGGTGGCCGGCCAAATGGTTGAAGCTTTAGGCTTGGAGAGAGCTTAGTGGTGAGAGGCTTTGGTTGTGTGGCTTTTGTGAGTGTAGTAAGAAGAGTAGTCTTCTTCTCCCTTTCTCTTTTTCCCTACCTTCCTCTCCTTTAGGTACTTCTCTAGCAAGAAGTAACGGAGAGCTTTTCTAGTTTCTTTTGTGAGACAAGAGCTTGCTCGTGTGGATACATATAGAGGCACGGACATTTGAACGTGCTAAAAGATCCAACAAACCCAAGGAGAAGCGGGATTTCAAAAGGGCACGCAACAAAGGTAATATTCTCCTATAAGATAAGTTTTGAGAAATTTATTTGTGTACGAGGTTTTCTTTTGCAAGGATCACTTGGAAGGGATCCTATTTTTTCGTTGCGCATATGCTATTTTGCATAAGAGATCCCTACAGTGGTATCAGAGCCACTTGCGAAAGATCGTATAAAAAAAATAGGTTTTCTCTATTTTATATGTGATATAGAAGTAGGATAAATTTTATTATGAGTTGATAATTGCATTAACAATTTTTCAAACATAATAAAATATCCGATGTCTTTTAAAAAGTTAAAATTGACATGGTGCATGGTTATGGCCTAGTCCCAAAAAGTTTGTGAATGTGTGTGTTGTAATTCTTAATACGGCCTGCGTGTCGTGCCTTTCTCCTAAAATTCTTGTTGTAAAATTAGTTTTAGACTCGAATGTAACTCGAGTATTTCTCCTTTTATAATATACAAAATAAAGATGGAGGGTCCATTGGAAGATGACGTTACAAGGAGGGAGTCAACAACACAAGACAACCAAAAGGAAGCACTTGGGAGAAGATGCTATCCCTAGGTTGACCAATCAATCTTTTCATTGGCTTGAGAAGATTGTAGAATAAGGGTCATAACCATGACACGCTTAGTTTAATATGTATGTGATGCATGTTAATTTAGCTTATATGTGATGTATGCTAATATGTATGTGATGCATGTTTAAGTTTATTTCTTAATAAGTCAAAAACGATATGCCTACCAAAGTTTGGTACTCACTACTTCCTCGATCATTTGTTGTTGGGTTTGCCAAAGCAAAGCAATGCATTTTATCTTGGAAGAGTGCGAGTGGACAATCGTGATGTCCCGTTATCAAACTTGGTTAAAACTTAATTAAGTTTTTCTTAATTAATTAAGAAAGTAGAGGCATATATTAGCTTTGAACATAAGTTTTAAAAATTAATTTTGTGTGATTTCCGAACATCAGCTTTGTCTTAGAAAGTGATCGTTGCTCCGATATCAAAGAAGACCTCTGTGCCTCGCCACGGCCTGGAAGCTGGTTTAGGAATAAGCACTAAACTAATCTAAACTTAACCAAAGCTATTAAAGAGTTACATCAGATGTAATTGGAAAAAGATTGCCTACCTAATCATACTACGTCTTGGGCGATTAGCCAAAGCTAACTCAAGACGAAGTATGATGTGGATCTTTATCCCATATTAATTTATAGCTAAATAGAAGCTAATGATGTAAGCAAAATGTGTTTGCCTACATCAATGATTAGCTCATATCAAAGCTATGAGAATTTAGTGGGAGCCTCATTTAATTAAAGGCCTAATTAAATGACTTAGGTATGATACTTAATTTTGCATTTTGATGTTGTAGATCACCATGTCATCTAACACGACACACCCCCTCAACTTGCGATCTGTCCTTGAGAAAGACAAGCTCAATGGAGCTAACTTTCTAGACTGGTATAGGAACTTGAGGATTATCCTCAAGCAAGAACGTAAATGTATGTCCTAGAGCGTCTTTTCCTCAAACACTACCCGCCTGCGCCACTCGGCTTGAAAAGGATGCTTATAAGAAGCATCAAGATGACGCATTAGATGTGTCATGTCTTATGCTTGCCACCATGAACTCTGAGCTTCAGAAGCAACATGAGAACATGGATGCATATGATATGGTTGAGCATTTGAAACAACTATATCAAGGATAAGCTAGGCACGAGCGTTTTGAAGTGTCTAAGGCTCTTTTTGCATGCAAGATGCAAGAAGGAACACCTGTAGGAACTCACGTACTTAAAATGATAGGGTACGTTGAGAATCTTGAAAGACTAGGTTTTCCACTGAGCCAAGAATTGGCAACCGATGTTATCCTACAATCGTTGCCGGAAGCATATAATCAATTCATCATGAATTATAACATGAATGAAATTGATAAGTTTTGCTCGAGATTCTCGATGTTAAGAATCACGAACCGAATCTCAAGAAGAAAGTTAGTAACGTACTAATGGTCAAGAAGGGCAAAGGTAAGCGCAAAGGCAAGGGTAAGACCCAAGCCAAAGGCAAGGCCAATTCATCCACTTCAAAGGGTAAAGGTAAAGTACCTAAGGAAAGGGACTATTTCCATTGCGGTGAGACTGGACATTGGAAGCGGAACTGCAAAGTCTACCTTGAGGAAGTAAAGAAGAAAAGAAGTGGGACTTCTACCTCAGGTATACACGTTATAAAAGTTAATCTATCTATTTCTTCTACATGGGTATTAGATACCAGATGTGCATCTCACATTTGTACTAATGTGCAGGGACTGAGAAATAGTAGACTAATGGCAAAGGGTGAAGTGGACCTACGAGTAGGCAATGGCGCAAAAGTTGCTGCTGTAGCTGTAGAAACATATTCTTTGTCTTTGCCCACTGGGCTTATCATAGAACTAGAGGAGTGCTTTTATGTACCTGCATTAACGAAGAACATAATTTTTGTATCTTGTTTAGACAAGAAAAACTTTTCTTTTATAATAAAGGACAAATGTTGTTCCATTTATTTGAATGAAATGTTCTATTATAATGCACCACTTATGAATGGTCTCTATGTTCTAGATTTAGAAAACCCAATTTATAATGTAAATACCAAACGGTTCAAATCGAATAATTTGAACCAAACATATCTCTGGCACTGTCGCCTAGGTCACATAAATGAAAAACGCATATCCCAACTCCATAAAGATGGATTATTGGACTCATTTGATTTTGAATCATATGAGGTATGTGAATCTTGTCTTTTAGGAAAGATGACTAAAACTCCATTTAGTGGACATGGCGAGAGAGCGACGGACTTGTTAGGACTCATACATACTGATGTATGTGGCCCTTTCAATGTCGAAGCCAGAGGAGGCTATAAGTACTTTATTACTTTCACTAATGATATGAGTAGATTTGGCTAGTTATATTTGATGAGACATAAGTCAGAATCCTTTGAAAAGTTCAAAGAATTCAAGAATGAAGTATAAAACCAACTTGGTAAGCGTATTAAGCTACTTCGATCAGATCAAGGTGGTGAATACCTTAGTCAAGAGTTTCGTGATCACTTGGCTGAGTGTGGGATAATATCCCAACTCACTCCACCTGGAACACCACAATGGAATGGTGTATCTAAGAGGAGAAATCGTACTCTATTAGATATGGTACGATCAATGACGAGCCAGACTGATCTACCTACTTCCTTTTGAGGTTTAGCTCTAGAGACAGCCGCTTTCACACTTAATCGCGTCCCATCAAAAGCCGTAGAAAAGACACCATATACGTTATGGACTGGGAAGAGTCCCAAAATGTCTTTTATAAAGATTTGGGGTTGTGAAGCTTATGTTAGACGTCAAGTCTCAGATAAACTAGGACCCAAATCAGATAAGTGTTATTTTGTAGGATATCCCAAGGAAACTAAGGGATATTACTTTTACAATCCCACACTTGGCAAGGTGTTTGTTGCCAGAAATGCTGTCTTTCTAGAAAGAGAATTTATTTCTAGAAAAACTAGTGGGAGTAAAATTCATCTTGAAGAAATTCAAGATGAAGATAACACTAAGGCTTCGATAGAAAATGAACAGGCACCACAAAGTGTTGTGGATGAGGAAATTGTTGCCCAAAGAGTTGTGGAGCAAACACCTGTTCATGTAGACCAACCTCTTCGTAGATCTGATAGGATCCGTCGTCAACCCGAGAGATATTCTTTTCTCTTGACTGACAACGGTGAGGTATTGCTTGTCGATCTTGACGAGCCTACATCCTATCAAGAAGCTATGATGAGCCCAGATTCCGAGAAATGGCTTGAGGCCATGAGATCCGAAATGGAATCCATGTACACTAACCAAGTATGGACTTTGGTTGATCCACCTGAAGGGGTAAAACCCATTGGGTGTAAGTGGGTCTTTAAAGTAAAGACTGACATGGATGGTAATAAGCATACCTATAAAGGTAGATTGGTGGCTAAAGGATTCAAACAAATTTATGGTATTGACTATGATGAAACCTTTTCACCAGTTGCGATGCTTAAATCCATTCCGATCATACTTACTATTGCAGCCTACCACGATTATGAGATCTGGCAGATGGATGTCAAAACCGCTTTTTTGAATGGAAAGCTACTCGAGGATGTGTACATGACACAGCCTGAGGGTTTTGAAGATCCAGAGCATCCTGGAAAGGTATGCAAACTGCAAAGGTCCATTTATGGACTAAAGCAAGCCTCTCGAAGCTGGAATCTTCGATTCGATGATGCAATCAAGGAGTTTGGTTTCATCAAGAATGAAGATGAACCTTGTGTCTACAAGAGAAATAGTGGGAGCACAGTTATATTTTTTGTCTTGTATGTAGGTGACATACTTCTCATCGGAAATGATATTCCCTCACTCTAGTCTGTGAAGATGTGGTTAGGGAATTGTTTCTCGATGAAAGACTTAGGTGAAGCTGCCTATATTCTAGGCATCAAGATCTATAGAGATAGATCTAAAAGATTACTTGGCCTAAGTCAGAGTACATACATTGATAAAGTGCTAGATCGTTTTGCTATGCAAAATTCCAAGAAAGGATTTCTGCCTTTATCACATGGTGTGAGTCTTTCGAAGACTCAATATCCCTCTTCTAAGGAGGAGAGAGATCGCATGGATAAGATCCCTTATGCATCTGCCATAGGGTCTATCATGTACGCCATGCTTTGTACTCGTCCTGACGTCTCGTATGCTTTGAGCATGACGAGTAGATACCAGTCGGATCCAAGTGAAAGTCACTGGATAGCAGTCAAAAATATTCTTAAATACTTACGAAGAACGAAAGAATATTTCCTGATATTTGGAGGCAATGAGGAGCTAACTGTAAAGGGTTATAGTGATGCAAGCTTCCAAACAGACAAGGATGACTATAGGTCACAATCGGGGTACGTGTTTTGCCTGAATGGTGGAGCTGTGAGCTGGAAAAGTTCGAAGCAGGACACAGTTGCTGATTCTACAACAGAAGCCGAGTATATTGCGTCCTGATGCAAAGAAAGGAGGTTGTTTGGCTCCGCAAGTTCATCAGTGAACTTGGGGTAGTTCCTAGTATTGCAGATCCAATAGACCTCTATTGTGACAACAATGGGGCTATTGCACAGGCTAAATAACCTCGATCACATCAGCGGACCAAACACATACTGCGGCGCTTCCATCTCATTCGAGAGATCATCGATAGAGGAGATGTGAGGATATGCAGAGTACCGACAGAAGCTAACATCGCAGATCCATTGACCAAGGCTTTGGCACAGAGGAAGCATGATGGTCACACTAGGTCACTAGGTATTAGATATCATAGTGATTGGTACTAGTGCTAGTGGGAGATTGTTAGTTATAGCCCTAGAACCAATCATGTGATGGTTGAATAGGGAACACTTTGTATCATATTCTATAAAGGCAAAAGATTGGTTATTATATATTTACGTCTTGCTTGTGCCAGCTAAATTAAATATATAAAAATGCCCTAGAAAAGTAGATTCTTATCTACAACACATCAATTGGCAGAATTGATTATGAGAGGCTGTAGAGAACACTTTCCTAAATGTTCCTAGTCAAGTATTAATATGCAAGGGCAATATTAATACATAAAGACTAGCATGTAGGTCAATTGATGACTTGATCTCACAAGTCATGGATATATGATATCAAGTTGACACATGGGTATATATTAGAGAATATATACTGAACTGACCCACCATGAGAAAGTTTCATGGATCGTCATATGAGTGTCATAAACTTTCTCATGTGACTATTGGTATGAATAGTCCTCAAACCTGAAGTCACTACGGTTCCCTACATAAGGAGTTATGTACTTTGGTATCATCAAACGTCACCCGTAACAGGGTGGACCATAAAGGCGATTACTGGGTATATAACAAATTATGCGGAGGGATGTGAGTGATGTAGATGGGATCTATCCCTCCCATATGACGGGAGTGATATCTGTGGGCCCCTTGATTGAGTAGAACTACTAAAATGCATGGCCATGCTCGAATGAGTCAATATGAGATATTGAGCTCATTTGTTTGAGTTAGTTTACTCAGGGATCAAGAAACACATAGATTGATCGAGGATGACACGGTCTATGCCTCATTGGTCAATCTGATATCAAGGATAGAAGGACACGGTCATACATTATAGTAGTCACGGAAAGGTTAGTCGGATCTTGACTTATTTCGTAACTTGGGTAGCAATGATGTATTGCTAGATGTCGCTCATTGCTTGTGTATCTAAAAGAGTTTAGATCCACTGCCAATGTTATGAGAGACTATAGGGTCTCACACAAAGAGCATGATGATTAGAAGAATTAGTGCATTCTAGTTTGACTAGAATAATTTGGGAATGAGCTTAAGTACAAAATGGTTTTTGGACTTTAATCTTAATGAGAATTTTAGCTTATTGATTTAATGAGATTAATTCAATATGCTAAGCTTAATTGATTTAATAAGATTAATTCAATATGTTACCTTATTGATTTAATGAGATTAATTCAATATGATAACATAAGCTTATTGGATTAATAAGATTATTTCAACATGCATGAATGCCACATAAGCATGCCACCTAAGCATGCAACATAAGCATGCCACATAAGCATGCCATCTAAGCTTGATGAGGTGGAAGGAGACAAAGGGTTTTGACCTTTGGATTTCCTCCACATGTGGCCGGCCAAACAAGGAGTGATTATGTTTCAATGCAATTGATTGCATTGAATGTGTTAGGAGGTGAAAGGTTTTTTAATCCTATAAAACACCCCATGGGTGGCCGGCCAAATGGTTGAAGCTTGAGGCTTTGAGAGAGCTTGGTGGTGAGAGGCTTTGGTTGTGTGGCTTTTGTGAGTGTAGTAAGAAGAGTAGTCTTCTTCTCCCTTTCTCTTTTTCCCTACCTTCCTCTCCTTTAGGGACTTCTCTAGCAAGAAGTAAAGGAGAGCTTTTCTAGTTTCTTTTGTGAGACAAGAGCTTGCTCGTGTGGATACATATAGAGGCACGGACATTTGAACGTGCTAAAAGATCCAACAAACCCAAGGAGAAGCGGGATTTCAAAAGGGCACGCAACAAAGGTAATATTCTCCTATAAGATAGGTTTTGAGAAATTTATTTTTGTACGAGGTTTTCTTTCGCAAGGATCACTTGGAAGGGATCCTATTTTTCCGTTGCGCATATGCTATTTTGCATAACCAAATATAGGCCATGATTAGGTGGAGGTATCGAAAAATAGGGTTTTGGAGACGCGAAGCTTTAGCCCTAGAAGGGTCATAAGCGTGCTCCCCCATCAACTCGGTCCAAAATATCCGAGAGTTAAATCCAATAGGGATTCTTCTCTCTCCCCCACTCGGCAAGCCAAAGCATGAATTCCATTGGTGGAGGGTCCATTCATGCTCAATGTTAAATATCCTAAAAGTTATCCTACCCTCTTCGCTCTCTCTACCTGTTTAAATTTATGCCTCTAAGGAACTCAAAAATTCTAGAACTATCCTAGGGTAGGTTGAGTGTCTTATTCCCATTATCTCTTCCCACCCCATTTTTGCAAATAGGGCTTGAATGTCACCCAACAACCCTAAGGACTCTAGCAAATCTTCATCAAGGTACCTAGTAGCAGTGAGTTTACGAGTAGAAAGCATATTATATCTATCTCTATGTTCATTGTTGCGAAAAAGAAGGGTTGGTAGAGTACCCTCCTTCGGAGCTTGAGGGGCATCAATTCTCCTTGCTCGTCGCTCCGAAGCACCGGATCGAGGTGACACATGCTTGGTCCTCCTCATCCTTGCTTCTTTTGGCTTCCTTGAAGGTTAGAAAAGCTTCTAGGTGGCGGGGAAGAAGAAACCACATGGCTACGGCAAGAGAAATCGAAGCACATGACACAAATGGGGCGAAAACACACGGCTCGCCCTACTTAACCCTTGCACAACATGGCCGTGTGAAAACACACGGCCAGGCCGTGTGCGCCTTGGGTCAGTCGGGCATGGCCGTGGGAAAACACACAGCTAGGCTGTGTGTCCCCTTTCTTCTCCCCTTTTTTTGCACCACGGTCCAAATTTCCTCATACGCCTCATCGTGTAAGCTAATATTGATTTTATTTTTACCTAGCAAGGTTCTCTTCTGATCCTAATGCTAAATGAAATGGAAATCAAAGTTCAAATTAACTAAATGCATGCAATACAATTAAAGGAAAACCTAAAAACTAAACTTGGGTTGCCTCCCAAGAAATGCTTTGTTTAAGGTCATTTAGCTCGACCACACTCCATTATCAACATGGCTCTAGAGGTTCAGTGAACCTCCATTCATCCATCTCAGAATCTTCATCTGGGGGACTCGTCTCTAACCTGCTGAGAGTGAAGTCGTCTAGGTAGGGGGCTCTACATTCTAAAAGGCTGAAGAGGATGATCTCCCCATCTACCTCTAGGGAGATCTGGTGTTCCTTAACATCTATGCACGCTCCCGCAGTTGCCAGAAAAGGCCTTCCCAAAATGATGGGATTCTTGGGATTGGGTCCTGCGTCTAGTATGATGAAGTCCGTGGGTATCACGAAATTCTCGACAACCACAGGCACGTGTGCTAGCAAGCCGACGAGTTCCTTGACTGAGTCATCCCTCATATGAATACCAAGATTCATTGGTTGGAGCCCATTCAATCCCATCTTCAGATAGTATGCATAAGGCATCACACTTACTGATGACCCCAAGTCACATAGTGCTTCATCGAGGCTTTCCCCATAAATTGAGTAGGGGATAACAAATTCACCTGGGTCCTCAAGCTGTGGTGGAATCTTATCTTCAATTTCAGCTTGGTCAGGTTGGGTGGAAATCATGGTTGCACACCCCTTGGTGAATTTGCTACTCTGCCCCACTCCTTCCTCTTTAGCTTGACTCCGCTCGGGTAATGACGGAAAGCTCTTCATAGATAGCGACACGGTCTGGGCTATTTGGGCCACTTGTGTCTCTAACATCCTTGTGTGACTTGCAAGGCCGTCAACAGTGGCCTTCAAGTCTCTGAGTGATTCCTCTGTTTTCTAATATTGGCAACGAAATTCCTCATTGGCCTTATTTTGGGTAGCAATAAAGTCTTCCATCATTAATTCTAGTCTAGACTTCTGTTGTTGCTGCCCATTTCCCTACTGCTATCCATACCCTCCTGATGGTTGGAAATTTTCTGAGTTATTCTTATAGGAGAAATTCGGGTGATTCCTTCATCCAGGATTATAGGAACTAGAGTATGGGTTGTTAGGCCTTAGATTGTAGTCCCCAATTGCATCAACATGCTCAATCTGCTCTTTTGAGGTTCCTTGCCCTCCATAGTTGTCCTCTCGATACGCTGCTGCTCTCTCTTCAAAGTCAATGGCCGCGCATGCAGATGAAGGATTCAAAGATTAGAACCATCTACTAAGCGCGTCCATTCTTCCTGCTAGGTGGTCCATGGAGTTGACAGTGTATCATCCCGCTGCAGGAGCTGGTTGACCACGTTCAGAAGCCCGCTGATGGTGGTTCTGGGCCACCTCTTCTATCAGCTCTTCCGCTTCCTCTATGGTCTTATTCATAAGTGCTCCTTCTGCAGCAGAATTCAGGGACATCTTCGTGGCGTATGCGATCCCATTGTAGAAGATGTGGATCACCAGCCACCTTTCCAGTCCGTGGTGGGGGCATTGGTAGAGTAGCCCCTTGTAGCGATCCCAAGCTTCGAATAAGGACTCCCCCACCTTCTGACGGAAGCTCGTGATAAGATGGTGCATGTGAGCAGTCTTTCTTGGTGGGAAGTATTTGTTCAAAAACTGCTGCTCACATTGCTCCCATGTAGTGATGATTCCCGAAGGTAGGGAGTGAAGCCATGCCTTAGCCTTATCCCACAATGAGAACGGAAATAGGCTCAGGCAGATCGCGTCAGCAGGGACTCCGTTCATCTTCCTTTTTGAGCATATTTCCAAAAATGCCTCTAGGTGCCGATTCGGGTCTTCAGTCGCTGCTCCCCCAAATTGACTCTGCTAGACCATATGTATAAGTCCTGGTTTAAGTTCAAAGTCATTTGCCAAAATAGATGGTCCAGCTATACTCAGCCTAAATCCTCTAACGCTAGGAGTTGCATAATCCCACAGAGGTCAGCTACCTATATGTACTTCGGATGCAGCTTGGTCTCCTCTTATGTTCTGCCTTCCGACGATGAAAGGTTCGTTCGATTTCTAAGTCGATCGAAATTAGGCTTTCCGATCCTAAGCGTCTAAGCATACGAAGAACCGAGCCACAAAAATTAGGAGTGCTACCTAATACTAAGAAACAGGAAATAAACAAATCTAGCTAATAAAATCAAAGAGGCAGTAAGGAAATAGAAAACTACTACTAAAATAAAAAGAAAAACTAAATCTAAATATGGAAAATATAAAACTAAAGTAAATGAAGCAAACTAAAAAGAAAATTAAACAAGTAAATAAATCTAATCCTAAGTCCGATCCAATTTTCCACTTCTTGATTCGATATCGAATCGATCAGTCCCCGACAGCGGCGGCAAAAACTTGATGCACGTGAATGTGACCTCAAATCTCGCGACGGAGACTGTTGAGTGTAGAGGAAACGATGACCGCTAGAGGGGGGGTGAATAGCTTGTTTCGTATGTTGATGGAATTCATTCGTACTTGTCTCTACAATTTTCGTTAGCGTGCAGCGGAATAATAATAAAGCAATAACGAAATAGACAAATACAAATACACCAATACACAAGTATTTAATGTGGTCGGAACTGAATGGTTCCTACTCCACGGATCGAGCTCTAAAGAGCTCTAGTTATGCACACGCAACCACTAATCACAAACAACTCCTTCTCGGAATAATCCGGAGGTGGAGAAACCTCGTACAAATGATCTTACAACAGTAAGAAGTAAATACAAGCAATTACAACAAGGGAATACACTGCAAGTAAAGGAAAACACTTTACAATTACGGTTCTGATTTCCTCCTCCACGAGCTCCATTTAAAGCTTCTGCCTAGGCTGGAAATCGCCGATCAGTCGACTGCTCGGGACCATCAGTCGACTGATACCACTATTGTCGTGAGACAACGGCTAGATCCACGCTAGAAAAATATAACGAATCCATCATCAGTCGACTGATCATGGCCATCATTCGACTGATGAAGACATCATCCAACTGCTAATCCCCATAGTCGAGTCTCGACTCCATTCTCGTGCTAAATTTCGAGCACCACGATCGATAACGTGATCACCCATCGCTGAGCTAGCAATGATCGCCCACCTTGACATGACTACTAGGACACTTCCTACAGTCAAACCCTTGTTGACTCATATCAGTCGACTGTCACATGACACCAGTCGACTGGCACACCTCTAACATGAGGTTTTAACACAAGTATGGTTCCCCCATACTTGCTAGACCACCCTTAGCCTAGACCTAAGCCTTCTAGCCACCTCCGTCAGCCTCACGCCTCTTGGATCCCTCCAAGTCATCCATGCGCTAGCCTTCAGGTGCTTCCATCGACTATGTCATGATAACAGTGTCTACACCGCCAAGGCACATTGGACTTATGCAGCCAAGACTCCGCTTGGACTTTACTGTTAGTTATAGCCCTAAGAACCAATCATGTAATGGTTGAATAGGGAACATTTTGTATCATATTCTATAAAGGCAAAGGATTGGTTATTATATTTAAGTCTTGCTTGTGCCAGCTAAATTAAATATAGTAATGCCCTAGAAAAGTAGGTTCTTGTCTACAGCACATCAATTGGCAGAATTGATTATGAGAGGCTGTAGAGAACACTTTCTAAATGTTCCTAGTCAAGTATTAATATGCAAGGGCAATATTAATACATAAAGACTAGCATGTAGGTCAATTGATGACTTGATCTCACAAGTCATGGATATATGATATCAAGTTGACACATGGGTATATATTAGAGAATATATCTTGAACCACCCGCCATGAGAAAGTTTCATGGATCGTTATATGAGTGTCATAAACTTTCTCATGTGACTATTGGTATGAATAGTCCTCGGACACTGAAGTCACTACGGTTCCCTACATAAGGAGTTATGTACTTTGGTATCGTCAAACGTCACGTAGCAGGTGTGGACCATAAAGCGATTCTTGGGTATATAACAAATTATGCGGAGGGATGTGAGTGATGTAGATGGGATCTATCCTCTCATATGACGAGTGATATCGGTGGGCCTTGATTGAGTAGAACTACTAAACGCATGGCCATGCTCGAATGAGTCAATATGAGATATTGAGCTCATTTGTTTGAGTTAGTTTACTCGGGGATCAAGAAACACATAGATTGATCGAGGATGACAGTCTATGCCTCATTGATCAATCGATATCAAGGATAGAAGGACACGGTCATATATTATAGAAGTCACGAAGGTTAGCCTGATCTTGACTTATCTCATAACTTGGGTAGCAATGATGTATTGCTAGATGCCGCTCATTGCTTGTGTATCTAAAAGAGTTTAGGTCCACTGCCAACGTTATGAGAGCCTATAGGGTCACACACAAAGAGCATGATGATTAGAGGAATTAGAGTATTCTAGTTTGACTAGAATAATTTGGGAATAAGCTTAAGTACAAAATGAGTTTTGGACTTTAAGCTTAATGAGAATTTTAGCTAATTGATTTAATGAGATTAATTCAATATGTTACCTCATTGATTTAATAAGATTAATTCAATATGATAACATAAGCTTAATTGAATTAATAAGATTAATTCAATATGATAACATAAGCTTAATTAAATTAATAAGATTAATTCAATATGATAACATAAGCTTAATTGAATTAATAAGATTAATTCAACATGCATGAATGCCACATAAGAATGCCACATAAGCATGCCACATAAGCATGCCACCTAAGCATCCACCTAAGCTAGATAAGGTGGAAGGAAACAAAATGGTTTTATCTCCTTAAGTGGCCGGCCAAACAAATGTCCCAATGCAATGGATTGCATTGAATGTGTGGAGGTGAAAGGGTTTTTCCAACCCTATAAAAGACCCCATGGAGTGGCCGGCCAAAGCAATTGTAGGTGTGGTTGTTGGGAGCTTGAGGCTTGGAGAGAGCTTGAGAGCTTATTGTTGTGTGGCTTTTGTGAGTGTAGCAAGAAGAGTAGTCTTCTTCTTCCCTTCTCTTTTTCCCTAGCTTCCTCTCCTTTAGGGACTTCTCTAG
The DNA here is from genome assembly GCA_025175895.1 of Wurfbainia villosa. Taxonomy (NCBI): domain Eukaryota; kingdom Viridiplantae; phylum Streptophyta; class Magnoliopsida; order Zingiberales; family Zingiberaceae; genus Wurfbainia; species Wurfbainia villosa. The sequence continues at coordinate 64,515,147 of CM045994.1, read as the reverse complement.
CAAGAAGTAAAGGAGAGCTCCTCTAGTTTTCTTTTGTGAGACAAGAGCTTGCTCGTGTGGATACATATAGAGGCACGGACACTTGAACGTGCTAAAGATCCAACAAACAAAAGGAAGAAGCGGGATTAACAAGGGCACGCAACAAAGGTAATCCTCTCCTATAAGATAGGCTTGGTTTAGAGAAATTTATTTTATATGAGTTTGCTTTCGCATGGATCACTTGGAAGGATCCTAATTTTCCGCATATGCATATGCCATTTGGCATAAAGAATTCCCTACAAAGGGTATCAGAGCCACTTATAAAGATCGTATAAAATAGGTTTTCTCTATTTTATATGTGATATAGAAGTAGGATAAATTTTATTATGAGTTGATAATTGCATTAGCAATTGTCAAAGATAATAAAATATCCAATGTCTTTTAAAAGTTAAAATGACATGGTGCATGGTTATGGCCTAGTCCCAAAAGGTTTGTGAATGTGTGTGTGTTGTAATTCTTAAATACGGCCTGCGTGTCGTGCCTTCCTCCTAAAATTCTTGTTGTAAAATTAGTTTTAGACTCGAATGTAACTCGAGTATTTCTCCTTTTGTAATGTACAAAACAAAGATGGAGGGTCCTTTGGAAGATGAGGTTACAAGGAGGAAGTCAACACACAAGACAACCAAAAGGAAGCACTTAGGAGAAGATGCTATCCCTAGGTTGACCAATCAATCTTTTCATTGGCTTGAGAAGATTGTAGAATAAAGGGCCATAACCATGACACGCTTAGTTTAATATGTATGTGATGCATGTTAGTTTAGCTTGTATGTGATGCATGATTAGTTTAGCTTATATGTGATGTATGCTAATATGTATATGATACATGTTTATTTCTTAATAAGTCAAAAACAATATGCCTACGAAAGCTTGGTACTCACTACTTCCTCGATCATTTGTTATTGGGTTTGCCAAAGCAAAGCAATGCATTTTATCTTGGAAGAGTGCGAGTGGACAATCGTGATGTCCCGCTATCAAACTTGGTTAAGACTTAATTAAGTTTTCTTAATTAGTTAAGAAAGTAGAGGCATATATTAGCTTTGAACATAAGTTTTAAAATTAGTTTTATGTGATTTCCGAACATCAGCTTTGTCTTAGAAGTGGTCGTTGCTCCGATATCCAAGAAGGCCCCTGTGCCTCGCCACAGCCTGGAAGCTGGTTTAGGAATAAACACTAAACTAATCTAAAACTTAACCAAAGCTATTAAAGAGTTACATCAGATGTAATTGGCAAAAGATTGCCTACCTAATTATACTACATCTTGGGCGATTAGCCAAAGCTAACTCAAGACATAATGTGGATCTTTATCCCATATAAATTTATAGCTAAATAGTAGCTATGAGAATTTAGTGGGAGCCTCATTTAATTAAAGGCCTAATTAAATGATTTAGGTATGATACTTAACTTTGCATTTTAATGTTGTAGATCACTATGTCATCTAACACGACACACCCCCTCAACTTGCGATCTGTCCTTGAGAAGGACAAGCTCAATGGAGCAAACTTTCTTGACTGGTATAGGAACTTGAGGATTATCCTCAAGCAAGAACGCAAACTATATGTCCTAGAGCATACCTGAACACCCGCCATGCGCTACTGTGAAAAGGATGCTTATAAGAAGCATCAAGATGACGATTAGATGTGTCATGTCTTATGCTTGCCACCATGAACTCGAGCTTCGTATAACATGAGAACATGGATGCCTATGATATGGTTGAGCATTTGAAACAACTATATCAAGGACAAGCTAGGCACGAGCGCTTTGAAGTGTCTAAGGCTCTTTTTGCATGCAAGATGCAAGAAGGAACACCTGTAGGAACTCACGTACTCAAAATGATTGGGTACGTTGAGAACCTTGAAAGACTAGGTTTTCCACTGAGCCAAGAATTGGCAACCGATGTTATCCTGCAATCGTTGTCGGAAGCATATAATCAATTCGTCATGAATTATAACATGAATGAAATTGATAAACCTTTGCCTGAGATTCTCAGCATGTTAAGAACTGCTGAACCAAATCTCAAAAAGAAAGTTAGCAACGTACTAATGGTCAAGAAGGGCAAAGGTAAGCGCAAAGGCAAGGGTAAGACCCAAGCCAAAGGCAAGGCCAATTCATCCACTTCAAAGGGTAAAGGTAAAGTACTTAAGGAAGGGACCGCCATTGCGGTGAGATCGACACCGGAAGCGAATCGCAAAGTCTACCTTGAGGAAGTAAAGAATAAAAGAAGTGAGACTTCTGCCTCAGGTATACACGTTATAGAAGTTAATCTATCTATTTCTTCTACATGGGTATTAGATACCGGATGTGCATCTCACATTTGTAATAATGTGCAGGGACTGAGAAATAGTAGACAAATGGCAAAAGGCGAAGTAGACCTACGAGTAGGCAATGGCGCAAAAGTTGCTGCTGGGCTTATCTTAGAACTAGAGGAGTGCTTATATGTACCTGCATTGACAAAGAACATAATTTCTGTATCTTGTTTAGACAAGAAAAACTTTTCTTTTATAATAAAGGACAAATGTTGTTCCATTTATTTGAATGAAATGTTCTATTGTAATGCACCACTTATGAATGGTCTCTATGTTCTAGATTTAGAAAACCCAATTTATAACGTAAATACCAAGCGGTTCAAATCGAATGATTCGAACCAAACATATCTCAATCGACGCCTAGGTCACATAAATGAAAAACGCATATCCCAACTCCATAAAGATGGATTATTGGACTCATTTGATTTTGAATCATATGAGGTATGCGAATCTTGCCTTTTAGGAAAGATGACTAAAACTCCATTTAGTGGACATGGAGAGAGAGCGACAGACTTGTTAGGACTCATACATACCGATGTATGTGGCCTTTCAATGTCGGCGAGGAGGCTATAAGTACTTTATTACTTTCACTGATGATATGAGTAGATTTGGCTACTTATATTTGATGAGACATAAGTCAGAATCCTTTGAAAAGTTCAAAGCATTCAAGAATGAAGTACAAAACCAACTTGGTAAGCGTATCAAGCTACTTCGATCAGATCGAGGTGGTGAATACCTTAGTCAAGAGTTTCGTGATCACTGGCCGAGTGTGGGATAATATCCCAACTCACTCCCGAACACCACAATGGAAGGGTGTATCTAAGAGGAGAAATCGGACTCTATTAGATATGGTACGATCAATGCTGCGCCAGACTGATCTACCTACTTCCTTTTGGGGACTAGCTCTAGAGACAGCCGCTTTCACACTTAATCGCGTCCCATCAAAGTCAGAGAAAAGACACTATATACGATATGGATCGAAGAGTCCTAAAATGTCTTTATAAAGATTTGGGGTTGTGAAGCTTATGTTAGACGTCAAGTCTCAGATAAACTAGGACCCAAATCAGATAAGTGTTATTTTGCAGGATATCCCAAGGAAACTAAGGGATATTACTTTTACAATCCCACACTTGGCAAGGTGTTTGTTGCAAATGTCAGTCTTTCTAGAAAGAGAATTTATTTCTAGAAAAACTAGTGGGAGTAAAATTCATCTTGAAGAAGTTCAAGATGACGATAACACTAAGGCTTCGATGGAAAATGAACAGGAACCACAAAGTGTTGTGGATGAGGAAATTGTTGCCCAAAGAGTTGTGGAACAAACACTGCTCAAGTAGACCAACCTCTTCAGATCTGACAGGATCCGCTGCCAACCCGAGAGATATTCTTTTCTCTTGACTGACAATGGTGATGTATTGCTTGTCGATCTTGACGAGCCTACATCCTATCAAGAAGATATGATGAGCCCAGATTCCGAGAAATGGCTAGAGGCCATGAGATCCGAAATGGAATCCATGTACACTAACCAAGTATGGACCTTGGTTGATCCACCTGAAGGGGTAAAACCCATTGGGTGTAAGTGGGTCTTTAAAGTAAAGACTGACATGGATGGTAATAAGCATACCTATAAAGGTAGATTGGTGGCGAAAGGATTCAAACAAATTCATGGTATTAACTATGATGAAACCTTTTCACGGGCCATGATGCTTAAATCCATTCGATCATACTTGCTATTGCACCTACCACGATTATGAGATCCGCAGATGGATGTCAAAACCGCTCGAATGGAAAGCTACCGAGGATGTGTACATGACACACCGAGGGTTTTGAAGATCCAAAGCATCCCGAAAGGTATGCAAACCGCAAAGGTCCATTTATGGACTAAAGCAAGCCTCTCGTCCGGAATCTTCGATTCGATGATGCAATCAAAGAGTTTGGTTTCATCAAGAATGAAGATGAACCTTGTGTCTACAAGAGAAATAGTGGGAGCACAGCTTGTATTTCTTGTCTTGTATGTAGATGACATACTTCTCATCGGAAATGATATTCCCTCACTCCAGTCTGTGAAGATGTGGTTAGGGAATTGTTTCTCGATGAAAGACTTAGGTGAAGCTGCCTATATTCTAGGCATCAAAATCTATAGAGATAGATCTAAAAGATTACTTGGCCTAAGTCAGAGTACATACATTGATAAAGTGCTAGATCGTTTTGCTATGCAAAATTCCAAGAAAGGATTTCTGCCTTTATCACATGGTGTGAGTCTTTCAAGACTCAATGTCCCTCTAAGGAGGAGAGATCGCATGGATAAGATCCCTTATGCACCGCCATAGGGTCTATCATGTACGCCATGCTTTGTACTGTCTCCCGACGCCTCGTATGCTTTGAGCATGACGAGTAGATACAATGGATCCAGTGAAAGTCACTATGGATAGCCAAAAATATTCTTAAATACTTACGAAGAACGAAAGAATATTTCCGATATTTGAGGCAATGAGGAGCTAGTCAGAAGGGTTACAAAGTGATGCAAGCTTCCAAAGCATAAGGATGACTATAGATCGCGTAATGGTGTTTTGCTCGAATGGTGGAGCCGTGAGTCCGAAGAGTTCAAAGTAGGACACAGCTTTGATTCTACAATGAAAGTATATTGCAGATCCGATGCAAAGAAAGGAGGTCGCTTGGCTGTAAGTTCATCGCTGAACTTGGGGTAGTTCCTAGCATTGCAGATCCAATAGACCTCTATTGTGACAACAATGGGGCTATTGCAAAGCTAAGGAACCTCGATCACATCACGGACCAAACACATATCGGCGCTTCCATCTCATTCGAGAGATCATCGATAGAGGAGATGTGAGGATATGCAGAGTACCGATGAAGCTAACATTGCGGATCCATTGACCAAGGCTTTGCACAGAGGAAGCATGATGGTCACACTAGGTCACTAGGTATTAGATATCATAGTGATTGGTACTAGTGCTAGTGGGAGATTGTTAGTTATAGCCCTAAGAACCAATCATGTGATGGTTGAATAGGGAACATTTTGTATCATATTCTATAAAGGCAAAGGATTGGTTATTATATTTAAGTCTTGCTTGTGCCACCTAAATTAAATATAGTAATAATGCCCTAGAAAAGTAGGTTCTTGTCTACAAAGACATCAATCGCGTAATTGATTATGAGAGGTCAGAGAACACTTTCTAAATGTTCTAGTCAAGTATTAATATGCAAGGGCAATATTAATACATAAAGACTAGCATGTAGGTCAATTGATGACTTGATCTCACAAGTCATGGATATATGATATCAAGTTGACACATGGGTATATATTAGAGAATATATATCGAATCGAATTCGCCATGAGAAAGTTTCATGGATCGTTATATGAGTGTCATAAACTTTCTCATGTGACTATTGGTATGAATAGTCCTCGGACCTAAAGTCACTACGGTTCCCTACATAAGGAGTTATGTACTATCGCCAAACGTCACCCGTAATAGGTGGACCATAAAGGCGACATCGGGTATATAACAAATTATGCGAGGGATGTGAGTGATGTAGATGGGATCTATCCTCTCATATGACGAGAGTGATATCGGTGGGCCCTTGATTGAGTAGAACTACTAAAACGCATGGCCATGCTCGAATGAGTCAATATGAGATATTGAGCTCATTTGTTTGAGTTAGTTTACTCAGGGATCAAGAAACACATAGATTGATCGAGGATGACACGGTCTATGCCTCATTGATCAATCTGATATCAAGGATAGAAGGACACGGTCATATATTATAGTAGTCACAGAAAGGTTAGTCGAATCTTGACTTATCTCATAACTTAGGTAGCAAAGATGTATTGCTAGATGCCGCTCATTGCTTGTGTATCTAAAAGAGTTTAGGTCCACTGCCAATGTTATGAGAGCCTATAGGGTCACACACAAAGAGCATGATGATTAGAGGAATTAGAGTATTCTAGTTTGACTAGAATAATTTGGGAATAAGCTTAAGTACAAAATGGGTTTTGGACTTTAAGCTTAATGAGAATTTTAGCTAATTGATTTAATGAGATTAATTCAATATGTTACCTCATTGATTTAATAAGATTAATTCAATATGATAACATAAGCTTAATTGAATTAATAAGATTAATTCAATATGATAACATAAGCTTAATTGAATTAATAAGATTAATTCAATATGATAACATAAGCTTAATTGAATTAATAAGATTAATTCAACATGCATGAATGCCACATAAGAATGCCACATAAGCATGCCACATAAGCATGCCACCTAAGCATCCACCTAAGCTAGATAAGGTGGAAGGAAACAAAATGGTTTTGTCTCCTTAAGTGGCCGGCCAAACAAATGTCCCAATGCAATGGATTGCATTGAATGTGGAGGTGAAAGGGTTTTTCCAACCCTATAAAAGACCCCATGGAGTGGCCAAAGCAATTGTAGGTGTGGTTGTTGGGAGCTTGAGGCTTGGAGAGAGCTTGAGAGCTTATTGTTGTGTGGCTTTTGTGAGTGTAGCAAGAAGAGTAGTCTTCTTCTTCCCTTCTCTTTTTCCCTAGCTTCCTCTCCTTTAGGGACTTCTCTAGCAAGAAGTAAAGGAGAGCTCCTCTAGTTTTCTTTTGTGAGACAAGAGCTTGCTCGTGTGGATACATATAGAGGCACGGACACTTGAACGTGCTAAAGATCCAACAAACAAAAGGAAGAAGCGGGATTAACAAGGGCACGCAACAAAGGTAATCCTCTCCTATAAGATAGGCTTGGTTTAGAGAAATTTATTTTATACGAGTTTGCTTTCGCATGGATCACTTGGAAGGGATCCTAATTTTTCCGTTGCGCATATGCCATTTGGCATAAAGAATTCCCTACATTTACACCGCCAACCATTGGACTTATGCTGCCAAGACTCCCGCTTGGACTTCACGCCACCAATATCATACCCCTTGGACTTTCACAAATGCCAAGACTCAAGCTTGGACTTTTCCTTACCAACCCTTGTTGGACTTTCCATGCCAAGACCCATGCTTGGACTTTTCCTTGCTAAGACCCATGCTTGGACTTTACATGCCAAGTACTCAAGACTTGGACTTTCCATGACATAGTCAACTCCAGTCAACCATCAAAATCCCTCTCGAGTCAAACTCGAGTCCGGTCAATCATGACCCGAGTCGATTGCTCCAACAATCTCCCCAAAACATTATCAGACATCAATGTCAAATCTCCATGTCAAACATCAAAATATCGCTTGAGTCAAACTCGAGTTCGGTCAAACATGATCTGGGTGGATTGCACCAACATCGAGGACTCAAAGCACACGCTCGCGCTCAATGCCCGCAAGTGCACGGATGTCGTCAAATAATAAAAGATTATCGATCCCACAGGGACTGAGATTCGAGTACCGATTTGTTTAGTGGGTGAAATTGTTCGGAAGTAAAATCTAAAGGTTTAAATTGCAAGGGTTGTCGGTGGACTAAACTCTAATACGGTGTCACATGGAGGAAGAAAGGAGCGTACTGAGATTTTTAAAAGGGATTCTAGGACTTCAGTTTCGCTTGTGTGTCGCAAGATATGCTATCAACTAGGAGTTGTCTAAATGTCTGGCTATGGTTTTGTGGAAGGGACATCATACACTCTCCCGATGAGCCACTACATCTATCGGGAGCTATCTCTGCCTTACAAGGACGGGATAGGCGGTATGAGGATGTCAAATCAATCCCTGCGACGAACCATTTCCAGTTCCATCACATCCTTCTACTCACGGTTACAGGAGATTAGGTTTACCCCTAGGTTCCTTGTATAAATCCCCTAAATCTTAAATACGAGGGTTGTCACCCCTCGTATCGCCTAAGCATAGCAGGTAGAAAACTAAATACGCATAGATATTGGTATAAACAATTTCCAATTGCAAATTCAAACTCAAAAATAGAATTCAATCTACAACATGTCATGTGCATACAAGCTACTCTCCTAATCCTAGAATCAAGGAACTACTCCATATATAGAAGAGGAGAATCACAAGGCATTTCTATGTTCAATATATCGTAAATAAAATGCAAGAACAATCCTAAATCCTAACCCAAGTCAGTCTAGGTTACACTCAAATCATCCTATTGATCAAGTAATAGGTGATCCCAACCTAGGGGTTCGAACTAGAGCATCATATAGAAACCTTTGTCAAATTTCATTAATCTTGAAAATCAAACCCAAAATAATTGAGCAAGCTCTTCTTGATCCCGATTGGATTATTGCCATGCAAGAAGAGCTAGCTCAATTTACTAGGAGTGAAGTCTGGGAATTAGTACCCCCACCTAAAGACAAATCGATCATTGGAACAAGCTGGGTATTCCGGAACAAACTCGATGATAAAGGAGAAGTAGTTAGGAATAAGACAAGATTAATCGCTAAAGGTTTTAGTCAAGTAGAAGGGTTTTATTATGACAAAACCTATGCCCCCGTAGCTAGACTAGAATCGATTCGAATGTTGTTGGCCTACATTGTACATCGATGATTCAAATTATTTCAAATGGATGTGAAGTCAGCGTTTTAAAATGGTTTTATTAAGGAAGAGGTCTACGTTAGCCAACCCCCAAGATTTGAAAGTTTAGACAATACCAACCATGTTTTTAGACTTAAGAAAGCTTTATATGCACTAAAACAAGCTCCTAGAGCTTGGCATGAAAGGCTTTCCATTTATCTCAAGCCAAAAGGGTTTAGTCTAGGCTTAGTAGACCCAACTCTCTTCGTAAAATACGTAGGTAAAGAAATTTTTATTGCACAAATATACGTAGATTATATAATCTTTGGAACAACCAACTCAATTTTACTAAATGAGTTCATTTCACTAATGGAAAGTGAATTCAAAATGAACTTAGTAGGAGAATTAACATTTTTTCTAGGCCTACAAATTAAACAAACCAAGGAAGGAATTTACCTACATCAACATAAATACGCTGAGGAATTAATTAATAGATTTGGAATGCAAAATGATAAGGTAATTAATACACCAATGGCTACAAATGTTAACATAGGAGAAGACTTAGATGGAAAACCAATACACTTAAAATACTATAGGAGCGCGATAGGTAGTCTTCTGTACTTAATTGCGAGTCGATCCGATATACTATTCATAGTGAGTATGTGTGCAAGATTTCAAACTTGTGCTAAGGAGTCGCACCTAACATTAGTCAAACGCATCCTTAGATATCTAAAGGGTATACTAAACGTAGAAATTTGGTACCCTAGATCTAACAAATTCGAACTAATAGGCTACTCCGACTTGGATTATGTCGGTAGTAAACTTAATAGAAAGAGCATGAGTGGGTGTTGCCAACTCTCGCCGAGTCATTTGGAGGTGCGAGAAAGCAACACTCATGCTTTTATCTTACCACCAAGTCGTAATACGCTATATGGGTGAGTGTAGCTCAACTCTTTAGCTGAAGCACACTCAAGGCTTTAAGTTAAACTTTAACAACACTAAAATTTACATCGGCTAATATTAGTTCAATTAATTTTAACCATCAAAAACCCATTAACTCCTTTCTAGAACCAAACATATAGAGGTCAAACACCACTTTATTCAAGAACATGTAGCAAGTGGGACCATACAACTCGAATACGTGGAGTCCAAATCAAACCTAGACCTATTTACTAAGCCCTTACCCGAAGCAGAGTTTAGTCTTCTTAGACAAAAATTAGGTATGTACGTAATAGAGTAGGACTTAAAACTTATATTTTTGTTATACTCTATTTTTACTATTCATGCAAAATGGAACTAGCCTAGGGCTTACCCTAGAAAGCATGCACCTATAGATTTAAGGAGCCCATCTCACAACACATAGGACTAATGTGTTTGTGTACTTAGCCACATAGATGGGCGTGAGATATTAGGACCTTACTCTTGGTTCCAGATGTAAATCTAGTGCATCGACATAAATCATGGAGTATAATTATCTAAATTAACCAACTCTAATCAGGACTTATTGATCATTCTATATCAATTAAGTCAAATAGAGTTGAACATACTATTAGATGAGCTTATGTTTAAAGTATTATTTTCAAAATCTAATGGGAACATGCTTGGACTTATAAAACATAATCACTATGTTTCGAAAAAGTTTTTTCTATAAACCCCCACACTATTCGATTTATGGCAAAGGGGGAGACAAAGGCAAAAGTTAAGGGTTCAAATTTTTTTTTTTTGATAACTTAACTTAAATCTAAACTTAAAACCATCGGGCCAAAGTTAAGTAAGTTATTACTTAACTTAACCTTTTTTTTGGCACAAACTTAACTTATACATTTACCCCAATGTTAAGTAATATTTATTACTTAACTTTTAAAGTTGCAACCGTTAAGGGGGAGAGCTAAGATCCTTTTTCAAGTACTCACCTAAGGTCAAGGGGGAGGCTACCTCAAGCGGGAGGACTTGAAAAAGAGTTTTACTCATACTCCTACTTATGCTAACTTACTAAGTTACTCACACTAACTTACTAAGTTATTCATTTATGCTTATTTCATATTCATAATAATCATTTCACTTACTTAATGCACTCTTATGCATTAATTTTTCCCTTAACTTTGTGTCGGTTTGCCAATGTTCAAAAAGGGGGAGATTGTTGGTGCAGTAGACACCAGATAATCGAACCTAGGTTTTGATTATAGCAAGGACACAAAGCTAAGGTCATATTGTTGTCTAACGAGCTGAACCAAGTGTGCAGGAATGGTTAAGCTGAGCTAAAGGTCGGTGACACCCGGAGAATTCTGAGTTGGGAAACCATGGTGGTCGGGTGACACCGGAAGAACTTCGGAGGGAGCCGAAGAACCCAGGTGAAGACCTGAAGCAAAGCTACAAGTCACAAAAGGACCTAAGGTAAGCTCATGTGTGAGTGAATGTAAGGTCGGGTCCTCCGTACAGGGACATCCTTAGGCAGTGATCCGACTAAGACTCCCCGTGGAAGGTCTAGGTCGAGATCGGAAGGTAAGTGGTCGTCGAATTCACCTGTATTATTTTCATTTAGAGCTAACTTGTTGTTGCAGTGGAGTAAACAAGCTGGCAGTTGATTGCTGGCTATTGGAAGTTGACTGTTGCTGGCATCAGTCGACTAATAGAGGTCATCAGTCGATTGCCAGTCAAACTTCCTACCTCAAGGAGAGTCAAGATAAGCTCCACTTATCTTGGGGAGATGAGGTTCTTTGACCTTGAGCTGGAACTGAATGTTGGGGAGCTTCAAAGGCTATAAAAGAAGGGAGGTTCCCTCCATTTAGGTCATAAAAAGAGCTTATAAAGTGATACCGCAATGCTGCTTCTCTACGACTATGCTACGATGCCGAAACGCTCCGGAATGCCGACGATACACCCATAAGTCCAAAATCAAATCATCGTCGATATACTTTAGTTTGCTTTTCAATTCAATTCAGTGTACTTAAATTTATTTTATCGAGCTTTTTATCACATCGAGTAGAGGTGGGATTGTCCCTCTTCCTCAAGCTTTTTGTTGGTTTTGTAATTGTCATCTACTACCTCCAATGAGGAGGAGATTATTAGTGAATTGCCCTCCGTACGCGGTCTAGGATCGCTAGGGCCTTGGATTAGCAACCGTTAGGTTGTGAACCAAGCAAAAGTAAAATTTTCATTTACTTTTCCATTGTGTAATTCTTTACTTTGTTTTAATCGAACGAATCAAATCGAAAATAATTTACACGCACTATTCACCCCCCTCTAGCACTTTTACAATCCTACAGATAACACCCTTAATCACGGGGAACCTGTTGGAGGATCGATGGCCGACTAGAGGGGGTCAATAGCCTAACTTACATGTACGATGGAAATCGTTCGCTCTTGCATGCTCGTCTATAATTTGTTAGTATGCGTAGCGGAAATACGAATACAAACACAAAGGAAATATACAAGCACACACAATACACGACGATATATGTGGTTTGGAACCTTAGGGTTATTACTCCACGGGATGAGCTCAACGAGCTCGAGTGATGACCACACCACTACTCAAACTCTTTCTCGACAACAAGTCAGAGGTGGAGAAACCTCGTACAAGCAATTACAAAGTAATACAAAAACGTACAAGAAATTACAAAGGCGAAATGAAATACGTAAAAAAAACTTTACAACAAATGGATTTTGAACTCTTGCTTGTTGCTTACTTTGGTTTGCTTTTGAAGGTCTGGAATGCAGCAGCAATTCTTCTCCAAAATCTCTCAAAATATCACTGCAAAATCCTCTAACTCAAGTTCCTTTTATAACCTGCATCGAGCTGATTTCGTGCCCATCAATCGACTGCCATAAGACCCCAGTTGACTGCTCCTGCAGCCGTTGTGAGACAACAACATAATCCACATTGGCATCTAGCTAATGGATACACTGGCAGTCGATTGCCCAATATCATCAGTCGACTGCTGACCTCATAGCCGACTAATCAGTCAGCTACCGAGCATTCTGTGCCCACGACCACCTTCATCAGTCGACTGTCATCCCTTGGCAATCGACTGATGGTCTAACAGTTGACTGTCATCCCTTGACAGTCGACTATTGGGCTAGAAACCACCAGTTGCACATCAGTCGATTCCTGTCGACTTGGATCAGTCAAACAGGTAGCTATATCAGTCGATTGCTATGGGTAAAACATTAAACAAACACTTTATTTGAGCATCCGACCGTCGGGTAAAACCTCAAACACCATGTTTGAGCATCCGACACTTCGTCTTAGCCACTTGGCCAAGTTCACCTCATCCTCTCATGGAGTTCCCCACCGAAGCTCTCTTCCCTCGGCCTACATCCCTCAGATGCACCAAGCGCATGACTTCGCAATGTCATCCTTCACATCTTGCCCTCGAAGTCGGCTTCCCTTTGGCCTCACTCCATTCGCTCCCTGTCCGACGGTCCCTTGGATGCACCAAGTGCACGACTTCTGCAATGTCATCCTTCACCGACTCGAGGACCCTGAGCCTACGAGACTAGTGACCTTGCCAAGTCCTCAAGACTTCTCATTACCAAGGCTACACACTTGGACTTACCAACACCAAGCCCCATCCTTCGATTTTCCATGTCAAGGCTACACACTTGGACTTTACCAACACCAAGCCCTATACTTGGATTTTCCCAGCACCAAGCCCCATGCTTGGACTTTTCATGCCAAGGCTATACACTTGGTCTTCCAATGCCAAGCCCCATGCTTGGACTTCCCATGACACTCACATGTCATACATTTTGTCTAACATTAAAATATTGTTCGAGTCAAACTCGAGTCCGATCAATCGTGACCTGGGTCGATTGCACAAACAATCTCCCCCTTTTTGATGTTTGACAAAACCTCAAACTCAAGTCTACCAATTATCCCCAATTGGCAATTCTCACATCCCAATGAGAATTCCAACTAACCCCAATTGGTAACTTCTCCCCCCTTTTGACATACATCAAAAAGATCCTCCTCAAGGGTGTCAATGTCTCATATTATAATGAGATCTTACAATCTTCCCCTTGATACAAAAACATCTAGAATGTTTTCAATCTTCCTAGTGATAAGTCTCATATCACTTAAGAGAGGCAATCCCCCAATTTTCCTCCCATGAGGAAAAATACACATCCATCTTCCCATGATGGATGCCTCCCCCTAAAAGCTTGCTCCCCCTTGACCATTGCACCAACAATGTCCTTGGAGAGTCCCTAAGCCAATAGAAACACTAAACTATCGAAATTAAGGGAAAAGATTCATCATCGAACTTTTACCTTCCTTAAAATTAGATACACACCCTAAACACTTCTCCTAATCCATGTCCAATGGATTTTCACTCTTTCTAATGCTCTCCAAAGCATATCATAGTTAGGGAACCAAAATATAGCTGAACATGGGCCTAACAAACCTTGTTTACCCGAAATCAGCATTGGCAGTCGACTCTCTCAGCTACGAATGATCATTATCAGGTACTAATCGCCATACACTAAGAATGATTGATTTCTACAATGTGCAGAAATTGGCTTTCAGAAATGAAATTCATAAGTAAAAATACATATTTTGAAAAATCTTGAAAATTCATACGTACATTACTTATAACAAACATTATGGGTGAAAAATATTAGAAAAATAAAATACCCATAAACTAGTGAGATTGACATAAAGTTCAAAACCATTGAAATTTTCAATGTTTGGCCCTACTTTCTATCACCTCATTCAATGGTGATTGCTATCAAAAGATACACTTCACCAAGGTTTTTTAAAATGGTTTTGAAATGATTTTAAAACCTTTAAATTCATTTTCCTAAACATCTCACTTGTATCTAAGTGTATGAAACACATACAAGTCAAGTATTTTAGTGAGATGTGGGTTTTGGTTAATTAGGGTATCATGCATATGTTAGGCAACTCTATTTGATTCCCTTATGCATAGGACTTCAAATCATGTCATTGTCCTTAACTCAATTTTATTTAATGCATGACTAATGATTATGACATAAATGATAACATGAATAAGCATGCGCCATATAATCAGGATGTATGACATGCGATATAAACTTAAGCATACATGACATTTAAAAATAAACCCTAACCATGACATTTTAAATGATAAAACGTAAATATGATGTCATGGCATGTTAAATGGCAATCAAAGCATGACAAATAAAAGGTAAAGGTATAGGAATACATAGATTTTAACATTAGTTTTCATTTGATAGAATTAAGTTTATTTTTCCATATTAACCAACTCTACCAAGTGTGTCAAAACCCAAAATGGCACACCAAGACCTCTAACCCTAATTGTGCCAATTTGATTAATTTTCAACTCCTCATAGCACATTGGTACATCTTAAAGTGTCAACTCTACCATAGCTAGGTTAACTCCCATCCACTTAGGGTTGACACACCCTAATGTTAGTTATAGCCCTAGAACCAATCATGTGATGGTTGAATAGGGAACATTTTGTATCATATTCTATAAAGGCAAAGGATTGGTTATTATATTTACGTCTTGCTTGTGCCAGCTAAATTAAATATAATAATGCCCTAGAAAAGTAGGTTCTTATCTACAATACATCAATTGGCAGAATTGATTATGAGAGGCTGTAGGGAACACTTTCCTAAATATTCCTAGTCAAGTATTAATATGGAAGGGCAATATTAATACATAAAGACTAGCATGTAGGTCAATTGATGACTTGATCTCACAAGTCATGGATATATGATATCAAGTTGACACATGGGTATATATTAGAGAATATATACTGAACTGACCCGCCATGAGAAAGTTTCATGGATCGTCATATGAGTGTCATAAACTTTCTCATGTGACTATTGGTATGAATAGTCCTCAAACCTGAAGTCACTACGGTTCCCTACATAAGGAGTTATGTACTTTGGTATCGTCAAACGTCACCCGTAACAGGGTGGACCAAAAAGGCGATTACTGGGTATATAATAAATTATGCGGAGGGATGTGAGTGATGTAGATGGGATCTATCCCTCCCATATGACAGGAGTGATATCTGTGGGCCCCTTGATTGAGTAGAACTACTAAAATGCATGGCCATGCTCGAATGAGTCAATATGAGATATTGAGCTCATTTGTTTGAGTTAGTTTACTCAGGGATCAAGAAACACATAGATTGATCGAGGATGACACGGTCTATGCCTCATTGGTCAATCTGATATCAAGGATAGAAGGACACGGTCATACATTATAGTAGTCACGAAAGGTTAGTCGGATCTTGACTTATTTCGTAACTTGGGTAGCAATGATGTATTGCTAGATGTCGCTTATTGCTTGTGTATCTAAAAGAGTTTAGATCCACTGCCAACGTTATGAGAGCCTATAGGGTCACTGTTGGTGCAGTAGGCACCTAAGTCGAACCTAAGTTTTGATTATAGAAAACGATACAAAGTTAAGCATATATTGTTATCTCATGAGCTAAATCAAGTGTGCAAAAAAGTCTCAACGCTGGAGCTGAAGGCTAGCGACACCCGGAGGAAGCCGTGGTGGTCGGGCGACACTCAAGAGACTTCAGAGGGAGCCGAAGGAATTGAGTGGAAGGCCAGAAGCAAAAGCAACACGTAAGTACTGAGGTAAGCTCATGTGTGCAAGCGTAAGTAAGGTTGTATCCTCTTTACGGGGATGATCTTAAGCGTAGATCCGACCAAAGACTTCTTATAGATGGTCTAGGTCGAGATCGGATGGTCGACGACCATCGAAATTATGTTTTTGTTGAGCTAACCTTGTCTTGCAGCTAGCATCACATTGCCGACTTGGAGGACTCATCGTCAAACAATGATCGGCTGAAGGTCAATCGATCGATCTTGCCATCGATCGTGATGATGGCCATCGATCATTGTTGGTAAAAGGATCAGCCTCGAGTAGTCAAGAGTTATCACCATTTTTCAAGGGGTTTTGTGCCCATTTGTGATTGGCTAAAGACCCATTCGATGAGGGGCTCAAAGGCTATAAAAGGAGGGCCAAACCTAGGGTTTTTCATCAATTAAAAAGCTTCCAAGTGCTTCCGATATGCTCTGACTCTCCGACATCCCTACGACGAAGCGCTGCCGAGACGACGACTAGAGCTTCAACCTCCAACCTTTAAAGTCATCGGTAACGAAAGTTCTAAATTGTATTTCAGTTTATTCCTTTTAGTAAAGCTTTCATTATAACGAGGAGAGGGGGAGTGTCCGTCTAACTCCTACCTCCAACGAGGGGGAGTTCTTTAGTAGTTTGCCCTTCGTACGTGGTCAAGGACCACTAGGGCCTTGGAGTAGTAGCCTTCGGCTACGAACCAAGTAAATCTCTTGTGTCTATTGTCTCTTTTACTTTTTGTTTTGTTTATCTTTCCGCTGCATATAAGTTTTTTTTTAAAAACGAATTCGTACTAAAAAGTTTCTATCGCTATTCACCCCCCCCCTCTAGCGATCTGATCGATCCAACAATTGGTATCAGAGTCGAGGGTTGCTAAGATTTGGTGAAAGCACCAATCTAGCCTTTTTACAGATTTATTTTTCTTTTAATTCTGTTTTTTTTATATATTTCGCTTTGTTAAGTTTTTCTCCCGCACTACTAATCCAAGACGCGAGTCTTGGTACTTGTTTTCGTGTTTTTGTCGTTGTTAGTTTCTTCATCTCCGTCTATTTGTGTCTTTTGTTCTAATGGCCCATCTCGAGGGTTTTAGCACCATCCGACCTCCGTTTTACAACGGAGATGACTTCCGTTATTGGAAGGGTCGGATGGAATGCTTTCGCAAAACCCAAATCGATATGTGGATCATAATCCAAACGGGTTTCACACTTCTGACTAATGAAGTGGGTGACTCCTTTGATTATGATCAATGGACCATTGCGACAAAATGACAAGTCGAAGCCGACGCCAAGGCAACACAAATCCTCCAATGTGGCCTATCCAAGGAGGAGCTAAATCGCGTCAGCCCCTTCATAAGCGTAAAAGATCTTTGGACGAAACTAGTGGAGCTACACGAAGGGACCGATGAAGCCAAGGTATGTAAGCGTGATCTTCTTTTCAATAAACTATATAACCTAAAAATGCAGGAACACGAGTCCGTGACCCAACTTCACGCCCGAGTCCAGGACATAGTCAACAACCTACATGCAATCGGGCAAAAGGTCGAAAACCGCGACCTTATAAGGTATGTTCTAAACTCGTTTCCGAGGACTACCTTGTGGGCATCCATGGTCGATGCCTACAAGGTCTCCAAGGATCTTTCTAAAATTAGGTTAGATGAACTCTTTTTCGATTTCGAATTACATGAGCAAATTCAACTCGAACCCGAGAGGTATAGCCTTGTTTGCGAGGATCAAAGAAGAAGAAAATCGCAAGCAAGCCACCACCAAGCGAGGAGGAAGACGAGTCCAAGAAGAAGTTGACCGGAGTTGATCACAACTAATGAACCTAGCTCGAAGGATAGCCAAGGGACGAAAGTGAACCACAACTCGACCCAACCAAGGTAAGCCTAAAAGTTCTAATATTAGGTGTTATGAGTGTAACAGGTTTGGACATATCAAGTCCGAGTGCCCCAAGCTCAACCACCGAGCACCTAAGCACAAGAAGGCCCTCAACGCGACATGGGAAGAAGCGTCATCCGAAGAAGACGAAGACCACGTCTTCATGGCGAAATCGATTGAGTCAGACACGGAGACCGAACCTGAACTTGAGTCAGAACCTGAGGATGACTCGGACTACGAAGCTACCTTCAAGTCAAGCCACGGATACGCATCCGGTTCAAAAGATACCCTTAAAGTAAGTCAAACTTTATTTAATACTTTACATAATACGGTTAGGTTTTTGTCTAGGAAGTTAGCTAAGTCCGAGTCCAAGGTCGAGACCCTTGTTGAGGAGGTTAAACTCCTCAAACACGAGGTCTCCCTAACCTCTTCGACTAGTCGAGTTCAAGAGAAGGACTCAACTCGAGTTGAAAAGCTCGAAGTTGAGAACTCTCTCTTGAAAAGTCAAGTCGAAGATCTTAGGAACACGTTGGAAAGGTTCACTTCGGGATCCAAAGGACTTGACCTCCTACTTGGATCTCAAAGGGCCGTGTACAACAAGGCTGGACTAGGGTTTAACTCAAACACGACTAATAGGTCGTATATGTCGATTGTAAGTCGACATAGGAAACATGTCCAAGCATGGGTCCCTAAGAACCTTTTGATTTCAACTCTAGGATCCAACCCGTACTGGATTCCCAAGGACCAAATCCACTATGTGGATAGACCGAACCGATTCAACGGTCTAGGGGGAGCCAGTACAAAACATGTTTGTGCTTTAACTTAGAAATTGCATGCTTTAACTTAGAAAGTTTGTGCTTTAACTTAGAAATTGCATGTTTTAACTTAGAAAGTGTGTGCTTTAACTTAGAAATTGCATGCTTTAACTTAGAAAATTTGTGCTTTAAAACTTGTGAACTCACTTAGAACACGAACATAACCAACTAAAATTCTTCGAAAAGATTGAGCCTCGGGGAGCCTCTTTTCAAAAACATAACCAACTAAAATTCTTCGAAAAGATTGAGCCTCGGGGAGCCTCTTTTCAAAAACATAACCAACTAAAATTCTTCGAAAAGATTGAGCCTCGGGGAGCCTCTTTTCAAAATAACTTGATTAGACTAGGAGATAGTCTTAGGTGAGTCAAGTCATCTTTTTCTTGAAAAAGGCTTTGTCTAAGGAAGTGGTCGATGATCCGATAAAAGAAGGCCCCTGTGCCTCGCCACGACCTGGAAGCCATGATCTTGAAAAGGTAAACTTGACAAGCCTAGGTTTAAATCCAAATCTAACATAAAATTACTTGAACCTAAATGCACTTAATCAACTTAATTGGAAGTCATCTCACAAAAAACACATAAGTATAACATGATTGATCATATAGACACAGGTGAGATGACCTAGGTTTAACAACTTACAACCAATTTAAAAAAAAAAATCTAACATCCAATCCAACCACCTTGTGTGTAGGATCAATGGATGTTGGACAGCGGTTGCTCCCGACACATGACCGGGGATCAACTCAAATTCACAAAGCTTCGATTCAAACGACAAGGATCGGTAGCCTTTGGGAATAACGACAAGCTCAAAATCATCGGATCAGGTGATATCGAGCTTAACTCGAATTTTGTTATTAAAAATGTATTACTTGTAGAGAATTTTGAATATAACCTGCTTAGCGTAAGCCAATTATGTGACAATAACTATAAGGTCGTATTTTTAGAAAATGAATGTGTAATTAAAACAAATAAAACAGCTAAAACAATACTCAAAGGAACTAGGACAAATAACATTTACACAATTAACTTAATCAAATCCTCAGCCAAATGTCTTATGACACAGGAAGAGGAATCATGGTTGTGGCACCGACGACTCGGTCACTCGCACCCAAGACTCGTCCACAAGATGAGTCAGAGTGGCTTAGTCAGAGGCTTACCCAACCTCAACAACTTGGTTAATAAAATCTGTAATGCTTGTCAACAAGGAAAACAACATAGGACACAACACAAGTTAACTAACCAAGAACGAACCTCAAGTGTACTTGAGCTCCTGCATATGGATCTATTCGATTCACATGGAGCCAAGTCACTCAATAGAAGTCAATATTGCTTAGTCATAATTGACGACTACTCCAGGTTTACCTGGGTTAGGTTTATCAAACATAAAAATGATACCCTAGATCAATTAATCAATCTATTCAAATTAATCGAGAATCAAAAAGACCTTAAGGTTAAAAGACTTAGAAGCGATCATGGTGGTGAATTCGAAAATCAAAGGTTCACCGACTTCTGTAACCTAAACGGATACCACCATGAATTCTCTTGCCCTAGGACCCCTCAGCAAAATGGCCTAGTGGAACGGAAAAACCAAACTCTACAAGAAACCGCTAGGACCATGTTGAACGAATACAACCTACCCGATAGGTTTTGGGCAGAAGTCGTGAGTACGGCATGCTATGTCCAAAATAGGATCCTTATGGTAAAAAGGCACCTTAAGACCTCGTATGAGATTTATCACGATAAAATACCTAACATCAAGTACTTTAGGGTATTTGGGTGTAAGGTACATATCCTAAATACTAAGGATCACCTAGGGAAATTTACATCCAAAACCATGACCGGAATCTTTCTAGGATACTCGACTACAAGTCGAGCTTATAGAGTATATAACCACGACACCCTTAGAGTCGAGGAGACTATCAATGTAGTATTTGATGAAGTACCCAAACCTACAAAACCCTTAATGACCCCAAGTGTTGAGCCCACTGATACCAAACTCATCTCCGACCCTGAGATCGAGTCTAATCCACATCAACCAACTTCTCTTGTCGACCAAGTGACAAGTGATCCGAGTCAAACTAGTGTTCAACCAAGTCACCCCATTGATCAAGCATTAGGTGATACAAACCCAACCCAATCTAGGATTCAGACTAACCACCCTATCGATCAAGTGATAGGAGATCCTAATCTAGGAGTTCGAACTAGAGCATCCTATAGGAACCTTAGTCAAATTTCCTTAATTTCAAAGATAGAACCCAAATCAATTGAACAAGCTCTTCTTGATCCCGATTGGATTATTGCAATGCAAGAAGAGCTAGCTCAATTTACTAGGAATGAAGTGTGGGAATTAGTACCACCACCTAAAGACAAAACGATAATTGGAACAAGGTGGGTGTTTCGAAATAAGCTTGATGATAAAGGTGAAGTAGTTAGAAACAAGGCTAGGTTAGTCGCCAAAGGGTTTAGCCAAGTCGAAGGCTTAGATTACGACGAAACCTATGCCCCAGTAGCTAGACTCGAATCCATTCGAATGTTGCTAGCATATGCCGCACATCGAGGATTTAAGCTGTTTCAAATGGATGTTAAGTCGGCATTCCTAAATGGATACATTAAAGAAGAAGTTTATGTTAGCCAATCCCCCCCAGATTCGAAAATCTAGATAAGCCCGACCATGTTCTAAAACTTAAGAAAGCTCTCTATGGACTTAAACAAGCTCCTCGAGCTTGGTACGAGAGACTTTCAATCCATCTTAAGTCAAAAGGGTTTAACCAAGGCTTAGTTGACCCAACTCTCTTCGTAAAAATCTTAGGTAAAGAAATATTCATAGCTCAAATTTACGTAGACGATATAATTTTTGGAACCTCTAACTCAGCCTTACTAAACGAGTTCGTTTCACTCATGGAAAGTGAGTTCGAAATGAACTTGGTAGGCGAGTTAAGTTTCTTTTTAGGTCTACAAATTAAACAAACTAAGGATGGTATATACCTATATCAACAGAAATACACTAAGGAGTTAATTAAAAGATTTGGAATGCAAGACGCTAAGATAATAAACACCCCAATGGCGATTAATGTTAACATAGGAGAAGACCCTGAAAGTAAGTCCATTGACTTAAAGTACTATAGGAGCGCGATAGGAAGTCTCCTATATACTTAACTGCGAGCCAACCCGACATCCTATTCGCAGTAGAAGTATGTGCGCTGTTTTCAAACCGTGCTAAGGAGTCTCACCTAACCCTAGTTAAGCGTATCCTTAGATATCTTAAGGGTACACTTAACGCTGGTATTTGGTACCCTAGATCTACGAGTTCGAACTAATCGGCTACTCCGATTCAGATTATGCCGTAGTAAACTCGATAGAAAGAGCACGAGTGGTTGTTGTCAACTACTCTACGAGTCTAGTAAGTTGGTGCAGAGGAAGCAACATTGTGTTGCCTTATCTACCACCGGCCGAATACGCTTGCGATGGGTGAGTGTGTAACTCAGCTTCTTTGGATGAAGCACACTCTCCGAGACTTTAGGTTGGACTTCACCAAAACTAAAATTTTTGTAGACAACATAAGTTCGATAAATCTAACTAAGAACCCTATATGCCATTCAAGGACAAAGCATATAGAGGTAAAACACCATTTCATTCGAGAACATGTAGCTAACGGCTCCATACACCTCGAATATGTTGACTCGAAGTCTAACCTAGCAGACCTGTTTACTAAACCACTACCCGAAGCCGAATTTAGTCTCTTGAGACGAAAATTGGGCATGTGCGTAGTAGAATAGGAACTTGCAAATTATATTTTCTTACTACTATTTCTTTAATTTCATTTTTATGGAACTAGCATAGGACATACCTTAGATATCATGCACCTATAGATTTAAGGAGCCAGTACATCTCACAACACATAGGACTAATGTGTTTGTGTACTTAGCCACGTAGATGGACGTGAGATGTTAGGACCTTACTCCTGGTTCTAGATGTAGAGCTAGTGCATCGCTATGAACCACGGAGTATAATCATACATACTAACCGACTCTGACCAGGACTGGTTGATCTTACATATCAATCAAGCCAAATATGAGTCGAACATTTTATAGATGAGCTTATTTTCAGTATATTATTTTTTTTTATAAAAAATGGGGAACATGCTTGGACTTTAAATTTAACACTTATTTTGTTTTCCACACACCCCTTACTCTTTTCGATATACGGCAAAAGGGGGAGAAAAAAGCCAAAGTTAAGGGGTCAAAATTTTTTTTGATAACTTAACTCTTACTTCATATTTAAACCAAAAGTTAAAACTTAGTTAACTTTTACCAAAAGGCCAAAGAATTCTTAACTTAAACTTATTTGTGCCATCTACGTTTTACTTAAACTTATTTTTTAACCTTTATGTCGTTAATGTTTTACTTAAGGGGGAGAAAGGGCTTAACTAAAACATTTTACTAAGGCCAACTTTAAGTAATGTTAATTACTTAAAGCAACCCTCAAGGGGGAGGATTACGGTCTTTCTTCAAGACTCACCCTCGGTCAAGGGGGAGGTTTCTTCAAGGGGAGTACTTGAAGAAAATCCTTACTACTCCAACTTAATCTTCATATTTTTTTGTTTCTCATGCACATTATTACTCTTCATGCTTGCTATTTACTTAACTTTGTATGTGGGTTTGCCATAAATCAAAAAGGGGGAGATTGTTGGTGCAGTAGGCACCTAAGTCGAACCTAAGTTTTGATTAAAGCAAACGATACAAAGTTAAGCATATATTGTTATCTCATGAGCTAAATCAAGTGTGCAGAAAAGTCTCAACGCTGGAGCTGAAGGCTAGCGACACCCGGAGGAAGCCGCGGTGGTCGGGCGACACTCAAGAGACTTCGGAGGGAGTCGAAGGAATTGAGTGGAAGGCCGGAAGCAAAAGCAACACGTAAGTACTGAGGTAAGCTCGTGTGTGCAAGCGTAAGTAAGGTCGTATCCTCTTTACAGGGATGATCTTAAGCGTAGATCCGACCAAAGACTTCTTATAGATGGTCTAGGTCAAGATCGGATGGTCGACGACCATCGAAATTATGTTTTTGTTGAGCTAACCTTGCCTTGCAGCTAGCATCACGACCGCACTGGAGGACTCGATCGCCACAAACAATGATCGTCGAAGGTCGAATCGATCGATGCCGCCATCACCGATCGATGATGGCCATCACCGATCCGGTCAAAGGATCAGCCTCGAGTAGTCAAGAGTTATCACCATTTTTCAAGGGGTTTTGTGCCCATTTGTGATTGGCTAAAGACTCATTCGATGAGGGGCTCAAAGGCTATAAAAGGAGGGCCAAACCTAGGGTTTTTCATCAATTAAAAAGCTTCCAAGTGCTTCCGATACGCTCCAACTCTCTGACATCCCTACGATGAAGTGCTGCCGAGACGACGACTAGAGCTTCAACCTCCAACCTTTAAAGTCGTCGGTAACGAAAGTTCTAAATTGTATTTTAGTTTATTCCTTTTAGTAAAGGTTTCATTATAACGAGGAGAGGGGGAGTGTCCTTCTATCTCGAGCTTTTTGTATCCGTCTAACTCCTACCTCCAATGAGGGGGAGTTCTTTAGTAGTTTGCCCTCCGTACGTGGTCAAGGACCACTAGGGACTTGGAGTAGTAGCCTTCGGCTACGAACCAAGTAAATCTCTTGTGTCTATTGTCTCCTTTACTTTTTGTTTTGTTTATCTTTCCGCTGCATATAAGTTTTTTTTTAAAAAACAAATTCGTACTAAAAAGTTTCTATCGCTATTCACCCCCCTCCCCCTCTAGCGATCCGATCGATCCAACAGTCACACACAAAGAGCATAATGATTAGAAGAATTAGTGCATTCTAGTTTGACTAGAATAATTTGGGAATAAGCTTAAGTACAAAATGGTTTTTGGACTTTAAGCTTAATGAGAATTTTAGCTTGTTGATTTAATGAGATTAATTCAATATGCTAAGCTTATTAATTTAATAAGATTAAATAAATATGTTATCATGATAGCCTAAGCTTAATTGATTTAATAAGATTAATTCAATATGTTACCTTATTGATTTAATGAGATTAATTCAATATGATAACATAAGCTTATTGAATTAATAAGATTAATTCAACATGCATGAATGCCACATAAGCATGCCACATAAGCATGCCACCTAAGCTTGATGAGGTGGAAGGAGACAAAGGGTTTTGACCTTTGGAATTTCTCCACATGTGGCCGGCCAATTATTTTTCAATGCAATTGATTGCATTGAATGTGATAGGAGGTGAAAGGTTTTTTCAATCCTATAAAACACTCCATGGGGTGGCCGGCCAAATAGGTGGAAGCTTGAGGCTTGGAGAGAGCTTGGTGGTGAGAGGCTTTGGTTGTGTGGTTTTTGTGAGTGTAGGCTAGCAAGAAGAGTGGTCTTCTTCTTCCTTTCTCTTTTTCCCTACCTTCCTCTCCTTTAGGGACTTCTCTAGCAAGAAGTAAAGGAGAGCTCTTCTAGTTTCTTTTGTGAGACAAGAGCTTGCTCGTGTGGATACATATAGAGGCACAGACATTTGAACGTGCTGAAAGATCCAACAAACCCAAGGAGAAGCGGGATTAAAAAGGGCACGCAACAAAGGTAATTTTCTCCTATAAGATAAGTTTTTTTTTATTTTTTTGTACAAGGTTTTCTTTTGCAAGGATCACTTGGAAGGGATCCTATTTTTTCCGTTGCGCATATGCTATTTTGCATAAAAAAATCCCTACACCTAACCCATCTAGCGTGAATCGATCATGCTCCTAGGAACCCAATACTTATTGGAGCTCCTTGGGTTAACAAGGTATTCACTAGGGATAGCTTCCCTAGATACCTTCCTAATGACCCTTTTTGGCTTTGAAGTCTTAGTCATTTGGGTCTTTTCAAGGTTAACCTTAGGGATTGCTTCCCTAGTAACCTTCTTAGTGGCTACCTTAGATTTCCTTGAGTTTTTAGCCACTAGACACACACCATGGTTAATCTTAGGGATAACTTCCCTATTAACCTTGGTTTTTCTAGACCTAGATTTAGTTCCATAATCAAATGGAATATTATGGTAGGACTTAGGTCTATGACCCAAACCTTTCTTGCCCTTGGACGGTTCTTGTCTCATAGGTCTTGGATTTTGATCATTAGACCCTTTAAATGAGTTTGTCATTTTTGATAGGGTCTTTTCCAATTTTTTAAGCCTTGTCCTCAAGACTTGGTTCTCTAATTCTAATTTTTCCAATTTTGATTTTTCATTAATCTTTTGGGAGGGACTCTTCTTCTTAGGCATGTGTTTACCCTTCTTAGGGTTAATGCCTAAATTCTCTTTTATCCTCCTAATACTCTCCCTAGGTAAAATAGGTCTAGAGTTGTTGTTCCTAGGTTTGTCCTTAGATAAATTTGTTGGTGCAATCGGCCCAAGTCACGATTGACCAGGACTCGAGCTTGACTCGAGAGATGTTTTGATGTTCGACAAAAACATATGACAATGTGATTGTCATGGGAAAGTCCAAGTCTTGAGTACTTGGCATGGAAAGTCCAAGTGGGACACTTGGCATTTGGAAAGTCCAAGTCTTGAGTACTTAGCAAGGAAAAGTCCAAGCATGGGTCTTGGCATGAAAAGTCCAACATGGGTTGGCAAGGGAAAGTCCAAGCTTGAGTCTTAGCAATTGAGAAGTCCAAGGGGTTTGATATTGGCGGCGTAAAGTCCAAGCGGGAGTCTTGGCAGCATAAGTCCAATGGTTGACGACGTAAAGTCTAAGCGGAGTCTTGGCGGCATAAGTCCAATGTGCCTTGGCGATGTATACACCGTTAGCATGACATAGCCGATGGAAGCACCTGAAGGCTAGCGCGATGGATGAACAAGTCATGGATGACTTGGAGGGATCCGAGAGGTGTGAGCCTGATGGAGGTGGCTAGAAAGCTTAGGTCTAGGCTAAGGGTGGTCTAGCAAGTATAGGGGAACCATACTTGGGCTAAAACCTCATTTTTGAGGTGTGCCAGTCGACTGGTGCCATATGGCAGTCGATTGGTGAGAGTCAACTAGGGTTTGATCAGGAATCGTTTAGCAAATGACGCCAGAGGAAGGCAATGATTGATCGGCCGAAGCGATCCGACCGATCGTGTGATCACCGACCGGGTGCTCGGGTTTTGGAGTACAGAATGGAATCTCACTCGACCACTACGGTCAGCAGTCGAGTGATGGCATGATCAGTCGACTGATGGTCATAATCAGTCGACTGATGATAGATCTGTTGGATTTTTCAAGCGTGGATCTAGCCGTTGTCTCACGACAACAGTGGCATCAGTCGACTGATGGTCTCGATCAGTCGACTGATCGGCATTTTCCAGCACAGGTAAAAGCTTTAAATGGAGCTCGTGAAGGAGGAAAAAGCCATGGTTCTTGAGCATCCTTGTGGCAATTTGTTGCTGCAAATCAGGGTCTCCAAGGCCATTCTTCAAGCAACCAAAAGCAAGCAATCCAAAGGCATTCGTAAAGTATTTTCTTTACTTGTATTGCATTGTATTTCATTATAATTGCCTGTTGTATTTAGTTTATTGTTGTAAACTATTGTAAGAGGTTTCTCCACCTCCGACGTGTTGTCGAGAAGGAGTTTATTGCTTAGTGGTGTTTGTGGCATCGCTAGAGTTCTTTAGAGCTCGATCAGTGGAGTAGGAACCATTCGGTTCCGAACCACGTTATATTCTTGTGTTCTTGTGTGATTATCTATTGTTATTATTATCTATATTCCGCTACGCTAATGAAGTTTGTAGACGAACACGCGAAAGAATTCCATCACGCCTAGCTCCGCGCTATTCACTCCCCCTCTAGCGTTCCAACGATCCCCTACAAGTGGTATCAGAGCGAGGTCGCTCTTCAAGGTTTAACAACTAAGGGAGCACGCTAGAGGGTGAAGATTGAAGTCCAAGAATAATTAGGATGAGACATCAACACACCGATCCCTTATGCTTTCTATGGATGAGAAGGCTTCAATTCATGGAAGAGAAGAATTGAAGATTTTTTTATGATGAAGGGTTTTGAGGAATGGTTCATATTAATGGAAGGATTTGAGTATCCAAGAGAACCAAAAGGTGGCTTCCTCAAAAAGAAGAGATGGAGTGAGGAGCAACTCCAACAATTTGAGAAAAGCAAGAAGGTAATCGAATTTATTTTTGATTTAATTCCTAATGACTTCTTGTGTAGCCTAGGTAATTATATAGATGTAAAAGAGCTTTGGAGCGATTTGGCCAAGCTTCATGAAAGTCCATCACCGGTCCAAGAGGAAGGGACCGAAGAGGCAAGCACATCATCCTCACAAGGAAGTGAGGACTTGGAGGTTGAGAGACCCTCAACATCCAAGGAGGAAGAGGAAGTAGAATCGGAGGAGACCTCCACCTCTAGGATTGAGAGGGAGGAGATTAGATCACCGGATCAACACCAAGAAGAAGCTTCGACATCCAGGCAAGATGAAGAAGCTCAAAATCCGATTCCAGCCTCCATTGACTTAGATAACTCAAACACCGTAATTCAAAATAAAAATAATATTATGTATTTTGAGTGTAGGGAATTTGGGCACTATAAGAGTAAGTCAATGAATTCCGTCAACAGGGGCCCGGTCGTTACAATAAAGGAGACCCCACCAGACGAAAATCCGGCAGCATCTCCCCTGTACGGGTGACAATCCAAATTTTACATACAAGGCCTACACGGCCACTATACATCGGTCAACACGACCGGAATCCAAACTCACACGCAGTTATATAATTTGGCCTCAGGCCATCATCCAAAATAAATGACAAACAGTCTAAAATAAATAGACTTACCCCTTCTGCCATCTGGGCAGGAATACTCAACAAAATCCAACCAAACCAAAATCCAAATAAGGTCCATAAGGACACCAAAACCAAATACAAAATCAATCTCCAAACCTATACATGTCCTCTAACCAAAATATCCAAATACCGTAAAAACAAATATCCAAATCAAAACTTTACGACGAGTGGGGGGGTCCGGCAACTGCACTCTCCTGATAGCTTCATCCTGAAATAGATATAAACCAACGGGGTGAGTTCAAAGAACTCTGCGGGTATAGTAGATATGCAAAATCAGGTATAGCTAACAATAAAAATATCATGCCAGTACAGTCTCACATAAATAGGGTATGCAAGCAAGAAATACAAAATGACTGTACTTACCTGAATCTCCTACCCTGATATAGGAGCATGTGCCTGACTAGAAGTAATAAAGTCCTGATCATATATAAGCATGTATCCTGTATGCATGACAATCATATGCACATCCAAGGCATCAATAAAAATGCAGCAAACACAGTACAAATGCAATCTATGCAAAGTGCATGCCGTGCCAATGACATGGTCACCCCTGACGCCAGTCAGCCGCCTCACACGCAATGGTGAAGCCGAGTGGGTAGGGCTATGACAACTGTGCACTCTGCCATCACTGCTCCTGAGTGACCGAGTGGACAGGATGCTGTCGGAGTACACCTATCCTCCTGCCCCAAACATAGTGGGGGAGCTAAGCTCTCATCTCCTGGTGTCATAGGCCAGAGGAGGGATCCCTGCCCGCTACCATGCTGCCTCATCGCTACCCATGAGCGGACCAGCGGAGCCTGACAGAGCAACTGCACACACCCTCCTGATGTACCACTAACCCATGAGTGGCAGTGTGTGCAGGCCATGTAACTAGCTGCGGGCTCAACAATAATGGAACCCCGTCCAGCTAGCATGCAATCATGCGAAAATGGTGCATGATACTAAAGCATGTAAATCCTACTCAAAATACCTATCCGAATGATATGTACAACCAATATGTACATATCCCTAATCCAATACTATGATCCAAATCAAACAGGTAAATATAATCATATCCTATCACATGCATGTATCTAGTAGGCACCAAAAACATACTAGGCATATAAACATGAAAAATTATTGTAAGCTATCCTAACTAGCATATCAATTTGACTTAATCTAAACGTTAAGTCAAAATACCCGCCTGAATATATATCCGCAAGAAGAAATCAATCGCCACGATCGGGACACTCAGGATCAAACTCGTATATAGCGTAATTATAGTCAAGCACAAAATATACAATTCAACAACAAATCGAATAATTAATCGATTTCTTTTATAACCCAATTAACCCAAACCAATTTCCAAATCAATTAACCTAATTCATCACTTACAAAGATATCCTCAAGATCAAACAATATCACCCAAATCCCATATCCTCCGAACCATACCGATCAACCGAATAACTCCGGAATCAACCCAAATCGACCAATCAAGCTCACCCGCCCCAGAAATTCCACCGAAAACCAATCCTTTCCCAAATCAGATCTCCAAGTCAATTTACAGCGGCTCAACATTATTCACAGCCATTTACAATCCTCCACAGCCCTCTCAGCTAACAACCCCCCCCCAAATCCACAGCCGACCACATCCAACTCTAACCGCACGACACCCACAAGCCCTCGGACAAACTTAATGACTATTCCTCCAAGGAAATCCACCGAATCAACCAACAACAGATAAAAGTTAATTCAAGTTATACCTGTGATGGGCGCCTACCAGCCGCTCGGTTCACCGGAGAAAAATCTGTCGCTGCCCTAATACTCTTGCTCCGACCACCGACGCCTTGGCGACGGCCGACCGTAGGACTCTCGTACAGCAAGTAGAGAGCGGCTCGTGCTGCGGTCTGAGGCAAGGAAGAGAAGCCGGCAGCCTGGGCACCGGGAAGGGCAGCGGCGCTTGGGGAAAGAAGAGGCGACCGCAAGGCTCGGCGTCGGCGACTGCGAGCGTCGACGGCAGCGCAACCTCAAGGTCGGACGGCAAAGGAACGGCCGGCGATCGCGCCAAAGGAGAAGGGGCTTGCGTCGAGCGCGGCGGTGCTCGCGAAAGAAAAACTGCCGAACAAAGGAAGTCGCGGCGGGGAAAGGAAAAAAAGAAATATAAAATAGAAATTAGGGTTTCCGGTTTAGGTTAATACCCCTTAAATAAAGCCTAGTTATTTTATCCCCGTAGAAATCTCGTACGGAGTCCGTTTAAACCCAGAAAAATTTCAGAAAAATTCCTAAAAATCCCGAAAAATTTCCAGGATTATTTCCTCAATTATTTGGCCATTTAATTTACTATTTTTTTTTTAAATTTTCCAGTATTTAACATTCTCCCCCACTAATTAAAATTTGGTCCCCAAATTTCCTACTCAGATGCACAACGAGTAAGAAATACCATAAGTACTGAAAATATACCTCACGTACCTTAAGTAAACAAGTGGGGGTATTGAGCTCTGATCTTTTCCTCGAGCTCCCAAGTAGCCTCCTCGTCGGTGTGGTGACTCCACCCGACCTTGACAAGTCGCACAACCTTGTTCCAAGAATCGCTGTTCTTTGAAATCCAAAACTGCACAACCTCCACAGATGTAGCATCAGGTTGAATGGAACCTGATACATCTGATAGAATATGTGTAGAATCTGGCACATACTTCCTCAGCATAGACACATGGAATACATCGTGTATACTCGTCAAAGATGGTGGTAGCGCTAGACGATAAGCAACTGCTCCGATCCTCTCCAAAATCTCAAACGGACCGATATATCTAGGAGCAAGCTTACCACGGAGTCCAAACCTCTTCACCCCTTTCGTGGGTGAAACTCGCAAGAATACATGATCACCAACAGAGAACTCCAAAGGTCTCCGTCTACGATCTGCATAACTCTTCTGGCGATCCTGCGCCTCTGTCATCTCGAGATAGTAATGCGGACCAACTCTCGCCTCATCACCCAGGCTCTCGGGGTCCTAAGGGCCTCCCCAACCTCCTCCCGGAGGGTGGGTGTACGACAACCGCCTACCATACAATGCCTCATACGGCCATTTGGATAGCCAGAATGATAATCTATTGTAGGCGAATTCCACTAACGGTAAATGATCCTCCCGATTGCCTCCAAATCTATAACACATGACCTCAAGAAATCCTCTAGTGTCGAATGGTCCGCCGCATCGTCCATCTGCGGATGGAATGCAAGATTAAACCAGTCGTGTGCCTAAAGCTGCTGCGGACTTTGCGAGAACCTAGACGTGAAACGGGATCTCTATCCGATATAATGCTCAACGGAACACCGCGGTAATCGATGATCTCCCGACAATATAGCTCGCCAACCGATCCAGAGTCGGTCTTCCGAATCGATAAGAAGTGCGCGGATTTGGTTAGTCGGTCTCGACTACCCAAATCGCGTCATGACTCGCGTGTCCTAGGCAAACCCATCACAAAATCCATAGTAATATGATCCCACTTCCACTCGTAGAATAGGAATCCTCTCAAGTAATCCACCTGGTCTCGTGCTCACCTTGACTGTGACAAATCGGACATCTAGCTACAAAATCCGCAATGTCTTTCTTCATACCCTCCACCAATACAAACGCTTTAAATCTCGATACATACGGGTTCACTTTGGGTGGATCGCGAATCGAGCGATGTGCCTCCCGTAGTAACTCCTCCATAACCGTGAGGTGGTGAGGTACACATAATCTGCCTCGAAAATATATAATACCCTCATTATCTCGGGTGAACTCATCTCTGTATAGGATCGACTACCAATGAATCAGAATGCCGATCATCGAGCCTCCGGACTCGTCCGGATAGACGATCGAGCAACCATGGTAACTAGAACGCCTGCTCACGGCCCCTGCTCCTCTAAGCTCAACTCGGAGAAACCACAATCAAATCCGTGACTAAAACTGAAGAAGCTAAAGTCCCTCGGGACTTCCGGCTAAATCGTCGGAACCACATTGGCTTTCCTGGGTGGTAATCATAATCCTTCAGGAACTCCATCCATCTTCTCTGTCGGAGATTGAGTTCTTTCTGTGTAAACAAATATTTGAGACTCTTATGATCAGTAAGAATCTCAAACGTAATACCATATAAATGATGCCTCCAAATCTTCAAGGCATAAATAATAGCGGCAAACTCTAAATCGTGAACTGGGTAGTTTTTCTCATGTTCCTTCAACTGTCGAGAAGCATAGGAGACTACCCTGCCGTGCT
This sequence comes from Wurfbainia villosa, assembly GCA_025175895.1. Taxonomy (NCBI): domain Eukaryota; kingdom Viridiplantae; phylum Streptophyta; class Magnoliopsida; order Zingiberales; family Zingiberaceae; genus Wurfbainia; species Wurfbainia villosa. The sequence goes on along the minus strand of CM045994.1, from coordinate 64,481,985 downwards.
GCATCAATACTGCGCCTAAACCCTGTAGAGACGCATCTGTATAAAGAACGAAACCATCGTCCCCTGATGGCAATACCAGAATCGGTGCTGACACCAATCTCCTCTTCAACTCCTGAAAACTAGTCTCGCACGCCTCTGTCCACGTGAACTTCACGCCCTTCCTGGTAAGGCGTGTCAATGGCATAGAAATGCTCGAGAAACCCTCAACGAACCGTCTGTAATACCCAGCCAAGCCTAGGAAACTGCGAATCTCCTGAACTAATTTCGGCTGCTCCCAACTAGTGACAGCCTCGATCTTCTGGGGGTCAACTGAAATACCTCTACTCGAAACCACATGTCCCGTAAAAACCGAATCGAGTGTAAACCAAACGCGCATTTATTGAACCGCATATAGCCGCTTCACCGGAGCCTATCCGAGAACAAGACGAAGATCTGCGCGTGTTCCTCCTCGAACGAATAGACGTAATGTCATCGATAAAAACAATTTCGAACAGATCTAGTATATCCATAAATTATCGGTTAATCAAATCCATTTATACCGATGGTGCATTGGTAAGCCCAAATGGCATTACCAAAAACTCATAATGCCCATATCCGATGCGGCAGCGTCTTCTTCAATGTCGTAATCTCTAACTCTGAATTGATGATATCCTGGACCGAATATCAATCTTAGAATAGACCGATGTACCTCAGTGATCAAACAAGTCCTCAATACGTGGCGAGGATATTTATTCTTGATAGTGACGGCGTTCAATTGCTCGTAATCGATCGTGCATCTCATCGAACCATCTTTCTTCTTCACGAAGAGAACCGGAGAACCCTGTGGTGATGCGCTATAATAAAACCTCGGCCCAAAAGTTCCTCGAGTCGAACCTTTAACTCATCCAACTCTCTCGGGCCATACGATAAGGAGCTGATGCCGGCGCCCTGTATTAACTCAATCATGAACTCCACTTGCCTTCGGGAGGCGATCTGAATCCTCCGAAAGACATCCGATACTCTGACAATAGGGATGTCCGCGATCCGAGAGTCACCACCGCCTTTCTACATTGATCATAGATAATAGAAAACCCCGACAACCGCAATAAAAGCTTCGAGCCTCAATCGCAGATATGGTCGCTATACCGCCGCCCCGATGCTGAAATCCCACGAGGGTTGGTTCGAGGTCAAATGTGACCACCCTCGTCGCACCCATCGTGGCATGATATACCGACACCAAGACCATGCCAAGAATAATGTCGAACTCGACCATATCCAGCACTCAATAAATCTACCGTAAGAATGATGTTACCAAAATCTAAAGGACAACCCTCCCCCGGTAACATCCAATGTATTGCCGATGGTAGGAGACGACTAATCTGTGGATCTACTAGTAGTAGTCTACCGATCTCTCTCATAAAAGTACGAAATAAACGAATGCGAACTACCAAGATCAACTAGCATAATATGAAAATGCATAAAGTGAAACCGCATCACGAAATACGGATTCGCTGGCTCGCGCAAGATCCTCTCTCGTAATCGCATGAATCCGCCAGCCTCCGGTGGCGGTGGAGGTGGTATCACCGCCAAAGGGGATGTGCTCGAGCCTCGAGACTGATACAAGACCGGTACGGGCCCGATAGGAAGGTCCGTATAACGGCCGCGATCGCATCAGACCCGGCCCGATCTCCGAACTAGTGGCGGCGGCGCACCGATATCAGAATGCTGGTCGCCGCTGCTAATGGTACTGCACTGGCTGGCCGAGATCAGACCGTATCATCGCGTCTCAATCAACCTCGTGACACCGCGGGCACCGTGTACTGCCCATGAATGCCATAGGCGACTCTCGCAGGGGAGCTGCCCTCTCGGGCGAAGGTCCGGGCCGTTCGCCTCTCTCTCGAGTCCTGCATCGACGCAACGGTCCTCCTCGAATAGAAACTCGAAGCTACATGCCGAGCCTTCAACGAACAATTCGCTCATGTGTCCAGCTGCAATAATAGCAAACCGTCCGCCCCAAGGTGCAGCCGAGATGATATGCTCTTCGATCCACAACGAGTACAGAGGTGTCGCCAATGGGCGGCCTCCGGCTCAAAAAGACCGCGAGGGCCCACCAAGATCGCCCCGATTTCGAGGCCGCTAGATGCCCTGTAATGACTCGACCCTTGATCGCGCCACTCGATGACCAGAGTCTGGGTCGATGGGTCCGACCGTAGATCTTTCACCGCTTCTCTTCCCGTCTCAGATTGACCCTCCGCTGAGCCGACTCGATCAACAAAGCTCTATCCAACGCCTCGGTAGGAAGAACTACCAAATCTCGCCATCCCGACTGTAGATGCCCATCCAGCCCCTCGCATAAACCGCATCATCCGTGACCTATCCTCAAGAACTAACTCGGGCAAAACCTCGCTAACCGATTAAATTTCAGATTATACTCCATCATCGAGCGATTATTCTGCCTTAGACTCAAAATCCCGACGCCTCATCATCCGATATGCCCGGGAAATATCGACTCTCAAAAGCCTCTAAATTTCGCCCATGTAACCCGCCGCCGCCAATAATCGAGCGCCAGATATCCCACTGATCTCCTCGCCTCGTAAATGGAAGGCCGCTAACTCTACCTTCTCCCACTCTGAGCGCACTCATATAGTAGAAGGTACGCTCCATCATCTCGATCCAAGATGAGCCACGACGGATCGCTCTCAGAATAAAGTGAACCGGCTCTTCATCGACTTAATCCCGAATCCGAGCTCGTGCGCGCAGCCTACATCGTAGGATAAGTAGGGCCGAGCATCGGTGAGGGGTCGACGGCTCACTGATGGCCTGTCTGGTCTGTAGTAGAAGGTCCCATCCGGGGTTTCGATGTGTAGCAAGAGGATCTCCGGTACATCGGATGCCCAAAGAAGGGTATCTCGGGAGGAGGATCCGCCGAGAACTGAGGATCCACAACTCCCGTAGCACCCTGTGGAATCTGACCCTGATCAATATGCTCACCCTCGTGATCTCTCCGCAAGTCACTACCAAAGATCTGGTCCTTCCGGGCGTGGCCCCACACCACGCCTGCGCTATACGCCCACCTCGTCTCATATCCGTTAAATGAATACGATATTACCATAAATAAAAACATATCAAATTTATCATCATACCTATTTCACCGCCGAGAGGTCCAAGAGCGCCAAAACCCCATATTGATCTCTTAAAAATCCTCGAATTTCAAACATAAAATCGTCAAATCCATACCAATCCAAAATTTCCAAATTACTCGCAAAACTCGCCAATACATGGCGAACTCCGAAAAATCCAAAACCCCTAGGAACTCAAAACCTAGGCGCTCGATACCAAAATAAATTGTCACGCCAAGGAGACCCACCGCATTTAAAATCCGGCAAAGATCTCAGACGGGTGACAATCCAAATTTACATACAAGGCCTACACACTATACATCTGGCCAACACGAATTTAATCCAAACTCACACGCTAGCTATATAATTTGGCCTCGTGCCATCATCCAAAATAAATGACAAACACCTAAAATAAATAGACTTACCCTTACCGCCATCTGGGCAGGAATACTCAACAAAATCCAACCAAACCAAAATCCAAATAAGGTCCATAAGGACACCAAAACCAAATACAAAATCAATCTCCAAACCTATACATGTCCTCTAACCAAAATATCCAAATACCATAAAAACAAATATCCAAATCAAAACTTTACGACGAGTGGGGTCCTAAGAATCGCACTCTCCCGATAGCTTCATCCCGAAATAGATATAAACCAACGGGTGAGTTCAAAGAACTCATGGTATAGTAGATATGCAAAATCGTATAGCTAATAATAAAATATCATGCCAAGATAGCCTCACATAAATAGGGTATGCAAGCAAGAAATACAAAATGATCAGATTTACCTCAATCTCCTACCCGATATAGGAGCATGTACTGACTAGAAGTAATAAAGTCCCGATCATATATAAGCATGTATCCTGCAGATGCATGACAATCATATGCACATCCAAGGCATCAATAAAATGCAAAGAAACACAAGATAAATGCAATCTATGCAAAGTGCATGCCGTAATGACATGGTCACCCTCGACGCTACCACCCTTCACACGCAATGGTGAAGCCGAGTGGGTAGGGCTGACAATCGTGCACTCGTCATCATCGCTTCCCGAGTGACCGAAAGTGGATGGATGCCGCCGAGTACACCTATCCTCCCGCCCCAAACATAGTGGGGAGCTAAGCTCTCATCTCCTGTCATAGGCCGAGGAGGGATCCGCCGCTACACACGCCGCCTCATCGCTACCCATGAGCGGACCAATGAGCTCGACAGAGCAATCGCACACACCTCCTCGATGTACCACTAACCCATGAGTGGCAGGAGGTGTGCAGGCCATGTATAACTAGTCAGGGCTCAACAATAATGGAACCCCGTCTACTAGCATGCAATCATGCGAAAATGGTGCATGATACTAAAGCATGTAAATCCTACTCAAAATACCTATCTGAATGATATGTACAACCAATATGTACATATCCCTAATCCAATACTATGATCCAAATCAAACAGGTAAATATAATCATATCCTATCACATGCATGTATCTAGTAGGCCAAAAACATACTAGGCATATAAACAAAAAATATTGTAAGCTATCCTAACTAGCATATCAATTTGACTTAATCTAAACGTTAAGTCAAAATACCCACCAATATATATCCGCAAGAAGAATCAATCGTCCACGATCGGGACCCGCTCGCGGATCAAAACCTGCATATAGCGTAATTATAGTCAAGCACAAAATATACAATTCAACAACAAATCGAATAATTAATCGATTTCTTTTATAACCCAATTAACCCAAACCAATTTCCAAATCAATTAACCTAATTCATCACTTACAAAGATATCCTCAAGATCAAACAATATCACCCAAATCCCATATCCTCCGAACCATACCGATCAACCGAATAACTCCGGAATCAACCCAAATCGACCAATCAAGCTCACCCGCCTAAATTCCAATCAAAACCAATCCTTTCCCAAATCAGATCTCCAAATCAATTTACAGCGGCTCAACATTATTCACAGCCATTTACAATCCTCCACAGCCCTCTCAGCTAACAACCCCCCCCCCAAATCCACAGCCGACCACATCCAACTCTAACCGCACGACACCCACAAGCCCTCGACAGCCCTTAACAGCCTATTCCTCTGAAGGAAATCCACCCCGAATCAACCAACAACAGATAAAAGAAGTTAATTCAAGTTATACTGTGATGGGAGCCTTCCACCCTTCTCACGGAGAAAATCTGTCAGCCCTAATACTCTTGCCCGGCGACCACCAAAGACGTTAGAAACGACTACGACCGTAGGGACTCTCGACATGCCAAGTAGAGAGCGGCTGTCGCGGTCGAGGCAAGGAAGAGAAGCCACACTGGGCACCGGAAGGGCGCGCGGCTGGGAAAGAAGAGGCGCATCGAAGGCTCGGCGATCGCGAGGCCGACGGCAAATAAGAACCTCAAGGCCTGACCAAGAAGGAACGGCCACGGCGATCGCGCTAAAGGAGAAGGGGTTATACGAGCGCGCGGTGCTCAAGGAAAGAAAATCAGAACAAAGGAAGTCGCGGCGGGGAAAGGAAAAAAAGAAATATAAAATAGAAATTAGGGTTTCCGGTTTAGGTTAATACCCCTTAAATAAAGCCTAGTTATTTTATCCCCGTAGAAATCTCGTACGGAGTCCGTTTAAACCCAGAAAAATTTCAGAAAAATTCCTAAAAATCCCGAAAAATTTCCAGGATTATTTCCTCAATTATTTGGCCATTTAATTTACTATTTTTTTTTTTTTAAATTTTCCAGTATTTAACAGTAAGTGCCCAAAGAAAGTAAGAAAAGCTCCACCGGCACCAAATATCAAGGATGTCGGTCCCCCACCAACCAAAAGCAAGGAGCAAGTGGTTTGCTTCAAATGCCAGCAACTGGGATACTACCGGAATCAATGCCCAAAGGGGGAGAAGAAGGGGCAAAGGAGAGCATCATAAGTCGGGGGAGCCACTAAGGCAAACCCTAAGGTATATCATTTTAATAATGCATCTTCTAAATTTAAAAGTCAAAAGCATGCTAGGAATTTTAATTCTCTTGCAATTCATCATGAAAATCATGCTAGAGATAAATATTTTTGTTTAGGAGCTAAAAGTGTCCCCATAGGAAATAAGGAGAAATTTGAGACTAATGTCCCTAGAAAAATCTTACCTAGGGAATCTATTAGGAAAATACAAGAGCACCTAGGCTTTAACCCTAAATGGACTAGGCATATGCCTAGGAAGAACCATGCCCAAGGATTAAATCAAAATTCTAAAATTGGGCAATTAGAGGTTGAAAATCAAGCCTTGAGGTCAAGGCTTGAGAAACTTGAGAAGACCCTTAGGAATAAACAAAATCAATTTAAAGGGTCAAATGATCAAAAGTCTAGGTCCAAAAGTCAAAGTCAACACCTAGGACCTAAGAGACAAAAGTCTGTTGGGTTTTACGAGCCGCAAAAACCACTTTTTGCGTTGCGAAAACCTCGGAAGCCCCCGCCACGGATCCGTGCAAAGTATAAAAAATTAAACTAACATGTATGTGTTTAAAACCTTTAGATATACTCTAGATCTACATGATAAGAAGTTACCCTTGAAGCGATGCCCTTCGCTTATCCCGCTCGTCCAAATGGATTGCCGGAACTCGAGAGTGTCAAGTGCACACTCCTCTATTGGTATCAACACAAGCAATAGGTAGAGCAAAGACAATCTTGAGTGTGCTAGCACTCCTTGAAGGTCTCGGCAATGGAGGTTTGGGAGAGGAAGAGAGGAAGAGAACCAAGGAAGAAAATGATCCAAGGAAGAAGAAGATGGGGTTACCCAAAATCAATTCACTCCTCATCAAGAAGTGGCCGGCCACTTCAATGGGTGGGAGTTACATGCATGCATGTAACTCCAAGAGCCAATGGTTCTTGGTCTCCCTCATGAGGTGGCACCAATTGATAAGTCAATGATGATGTAGAGCATCATCATTGGCCGGCCATGCCAAGTCATCATCATGACATGACATTTGGTCAAGTCAAACTTGACCTTTCATCTCCCTCTCAAGTCAAGTCAAACTTGACCTCTTATCTCCCATGGTTGATCAAATCTAACCATTTGATTCAAGTCAATTTTAATTTAATGAATCTCTATTCATTAATTTAAATTTATTTGATGAATCAAATCTAAATTAGACTCATTCAACACTTGAATCAACTTGAGTCTAACTCAATTAGTCTAATTTGGATTACTCTTAATCCAATTTGCTTCATCCCATGAACCTAATCCTCATGGTTCATCATATGAACCTAATCTCCATCTAATTGCCCTTTGTGTGTGACCCTATAGGTTTTTGTAACGTTGGTAATGTCCCTAAACCGATTTAGGAACATAAGCAATGAGCGGTATCTAGCAACACATCATTGCTACCCAAGTTACAAGAATGTTGATCTCCAACATCACCTTTGTGACTACTAATTGTGACTCTCACAATATGTGACAATGTCCCTCTATCCTTGACATCTAGATTGACCAATTGAGGCATAGACCGTGTCATCCTCGATACAATCTATATCTTGAACTCCAAGTAGACTCACTCTAATCAAATGAGCTCAATATCTCATATTGACTCATTTGGGCATGGCCATGCACTTCGTGGTCTCACTCTATCAAGAATATCGATGTCACCCCCGTCATATAGGAGGGATAGATCCCATCTACATCACTCACATCCCTCCGTATAATTTATCACATACCCAGTAATCGGCTTTATAGTCCACCCATTTATGGGTGATGTTTGACAAAGCCAAAGTATGCAACTCCTTATGTAGGGAACCATGGTGACTTCAGGTCTAAGGACTAATAGTCATACTAATAGCCACATGAGAAAGTATATGACACTCATATAATGATCCATGATACTTTCTCATGGAGGGTCATTCAGTGTACATTCTCCAATGCATACCCATGTGTCAACTTGATATCTCATATCCATGACTTGTGAGATCAAGTCATCGTGTTGATCTACATGCTAGTCTCTATGAATTAACATTGTCCCTGAATGTTAATACTTGACTAGGAATGATTAAAAGTAGTGTTCTCTATATCATCTCATTATCGATTCAACCAATCGATTGATATAGATAAGAACCTACTACTCAAGTGTTGGGTTTTTCGAGCCACAAAAACCGCTTTTTGCGTTGTGGAAACCTCGGAAGCCCCGGCCACGGATCCGTGCGAAGTATAAAATATATAACTAATATGTATGTGTTTAATACCTTTAGATCTACTCTAGATCTACATGATAAGAAGTTACCCTCGATGCGATGCCCTTCACAAATCTCGCTCGTCCAAAAGGTTCGCCGGAACTCGAGAGTGTCAAGTGCACACTCTTCTATTGGTATCCACACAAGCAATAGGTGGAGAAAAATACCTTAGAGTGTGCTAGCACCCTTTAGGAATTTCGGCCAAGGAGGTTGGGAGAGGTTAAGAGGGTGATCCAAGGAAGAAGATGAAGTTGTGTAACTCACAAAATGAATTCACCATCTAAGGGTAATAGTGGCCGACCACTTTTCTTAGGGGGGGAGGGGGGGGTTACATGCATGCATGTAACTCCTCCAAGAGCCAATGGCTCTTGGTCTCCCTCATGAGGTGGCACCACATGCTAAGTCAATGATGATGTGGAGCATCATCATTTGCCGGCCATGCCAAGTCATCATCATGACATGACATTTGGTCAAGTCAAACTTGACCTTTCATCTTCCCTCTCAAGTAAAGTTAAACTTGACCTCTTATCTCCCATGGTTGATCAAATCCAACCATTTGATTCAAGTCAATTTAATTTAATGAATCTCTATTCATTAATTTAAATTGATTTGATGAATCAAATCTAAAATAGACTCATTCAACACTTGAATCAAATTGAGTCCAACTCAATTGTCTAATTAGGATTACTCTTAATCCAATTTGGTTCATCCCATGAACCTCATCCTCATGGTTCATCATATGAACCTAATCTCCATCTAATTGCCCTTAGTGTGTGACCCTATAGGTTCTTGTAACGTTGGCAATGTCCCTAAACCGATTTAGGAACATAAGCAATGAGAGGTATCTAGCAACACATCATTGCTACCCAAGTTAAAATAATGTTGAGCTCCAACATCACCTTTGTGACTCTCACAATATGTGACAATGTCCCTCTATCCTTGACATCTAGATTGACCAATTGAGGCATAGACCGTGTCATCCTCGATACAATCTATATCTTGAACTCCAAGTAGACTCACTCTAATCAAATGAGCTCAATATCTCATATTAACTCATTTGGGTATGGCCATGCACTTCGTGGTCTCACTCTATCAAGAATATCGATGTCACCCCCGTCATATAGGAGGATAGATCCCATCTACATCACTCACATCCCTCCGCATAATTTGTTACATACCCAGTAATCGCCTTTATAGTCCATCCATTTACGGGTGACGTTTGACGAAGCCAAAGTATGCAACTCCTTATGTAGGGAACCATGGTGACTTCACGTCTAAGGACTAATAGTCATACTAATAGCCACATGAGAAAGTATATGACACTCATATAACAATCCATGATACTTTCTCATGGCGGGTCATTCAGTATACATTCTCCAATGCATACCCATGTGTCAACTCATATCCATGACTTGTGAGATCAAGTCATCGTGTTGACCTACATGCTAGTCTCTACGCATTAACATTGTCCCTGAATGTTAATACTCGACTAGGAATGATTAAGAGTAGTGTTCTCTATATCATCTCACTATCGATTCAACCAATCGATTGATATAGATACGAACCTACTACTCAAGGACATTATTATATTTAGTTATTTGACACCAATACAAGTAAATATAATAACCATGCCTTTATAAATAGGAATATGATACAATAAAGTCCATACAACAATCATCACATGATTGACTCTAGGGCTTTCACTAACAATCTTCCACTAGCACTAGTGCCAATCACCGTAGTATCTAATACCCAATGACCTAGTGTGACCATCATGCTTTTTCTGTGCCAAAGCCTTGGTCAAGGGATCTACAATGTTAGCCTCTGTGGGTACTCTGCAAATCTTCACATCTCCTCTATCGATAATCTCTTGAATGAGATGGAAGCGCCGTAGTATGTGTTTGGTCCGCTGGTGTGAGTGAGGTTCCTTAGCCTATGCAATCGCTCCATTGTTGTCACAATAGACCTCTATGAGATCTGCTATGCTAGGAACCACCCCAAGCTCAGTAATGAACTTGCGGATCCAAACTGCCTTTTTTGTTGCCTCAGATGCAGCAATATACTTGGCTTCTGTTGTAGAATCAGCAACTGTGTTCTGCTTCGAACTCTTCCAGCTCATAGCGCCACCATTCAAGCAAAACATGAACCCTGACTGTGATCTATAATCATCCTAGTTAGTTTAGAAGCTGACATCTATGTAACCCTTTACAGCTAGCTCCTCATCGCCTCCAAATATCAAGAAATATTCTTTAGTCCTTCTCAAGTACTTAAGAATATTCTTGACTGCTATCCAGTGACGCTCACCTGGATCTGACTGGTATCTACTCGTCATGCTCAAAGCATATGAGACATCAGGACGAGTACACAGCATGGCGTACATGATAGATCCTATAGCAGATGCGTAAGGGATCTTATCCATGCAGTCTCTCTCCTCTCTAGAAGAGGGACTTTGAGTCTTCGAAAGACTCACACCATGTGACATCGGCAGAAGTCCCTTCTTGGAATTCTACATGGCAAACCATAGTAATACCGTGTCAATATATGTACTCTGACTTAGGCCAAGCAATCTCTTAGATCTATCTCTATAGATCTTGATGCCTAGAATATAGGATGCTTCACCTAAGTCCTTCATTGAGAAGCATGACCCCAGCCTAGTCTTCACAGACTGTAGCAAAGGGATGTCATTCCCAATGAGCAGTATGTCATCCACATACAATATAAGGAAGACAACTATATTCCCATTAACCCTTTTGTAGACACAAGGTTCATCTTCATTCTTGATGAAACCAAACTGTTTGATCACATCATCGAATAGAAGATTCCAGCTCCGAGAGGCTTGTTGTAGTCCATAAAGGGACCTTTGCAGCTTGCATACTTTCCCAGTATGTTGTGGATCTTCAAAACCCTCAGGTTGTGTCATGTACACATCCTCGAGTAAGTTTCCATTCAGAAACGCAGTTTTGACATCCATCTGCCAGATCTCATAATCGTGGTATGCTGCAATAGCAAGCAAGATCCGAATGGACTTAAACATCGCCACTGGAGAAAAGGTTTCATCATAGTCAATACCATGAATTTGCTTGAAACCTTTAGCCACCAATCGACCCTTATAGGTATGCGTAAGTCCATCCATGTCAGTCTTTCTCCTAAAGACCCACTTACACCCAATGGGTTTGACCCCTTCAGGTGGATCAACCAAAGTCCATACTTGGTTGGTGTACATGGATTCCATCTCGGATCTCATGGCCTCTAGCCATTTCTCAGAATCTGGGCTCATCACAACTTCCTGATAGGAGGTAGGCTCATTCTCAATGAGCATAATGTCATCATGGTCAGACAAGAGAAATGAGTATCTCTTAGGCTGACGACTTTCCCTATCAGACCTGCGAAGAGGTAGGTCTACCTGAACAGGTGGTTGTTCCACAACTCCTTGTGCAACAACCTCATCACCCACAACACTTTGTGGTTCTTGTTCAACCGCCATCAAGGCCTCAGTGTTATGGTCCTTATCTTGAATTTCTTCAAGATCGAACGTACTCCCACTAGTTTTTCTAGAAATAAAATCCCTTTCTAGAAAACCCCCAGTCTTAGCTACAAACACTTTGTGCTGACTGGGAATGTAGAAGTAATATCCCTTTATATCCTTGGGATATCCAACAAAATAGCACCTATCAGATTTGGGTCCCAATTTGTCTGAGACTTGACGTCGAACGTAAGCCTCACAACCCCAAATCCTCATGAAAGACATCTTGGGATTTCTCCCTGTCCATATCGTATATGGTGTCTTTATGACAGCCTTGGATGATACATGGTTAAGGGTAAAGGTTGTTGTGTCTAAAGCATATCCCCAAAAGGATATAGGAAGATCTGTGTGACACATCATAGATTGTACCATATCTAATAGGGTACGATTCCTCCTTTCGGATACACCATTCCACTGTGGTGTTCTAGGAGAAGTGAGTTGGGATAGAATTTCACACTCAACTAGATAGTCACGAAACTCATGGCTAAGGTATTCACCACCTCAATCTGATCGAAGTACCTTAAGACTCTTGTCAAGCTGGTTTTGTACTTCATTCTTGAATTTTTTGAACTTTTCAAAAGATTCTGATTTATGTGTCATAAGATACATATAACCATATCTACTGAAGTCATCAGTAAATGTAATGAAGTACCTGTAACCACCTCTAGCAGTAACATTGAAAGGATCACATACATCACTATGTATAAGTCCTAACAAATCTGTTGCTCTTTCGCTATTTCCACTAAAGGGAGTCTTGTTCATCTTGCCTAAAAGGCAAGACTCGCATGTCTCATATGATTCAAAATCAAATGAGTCTAGCAGCCCATCCTTATGGAGCTGAGATAAGCAACTTTCATTTATGTGACCTAAGCGACAATGCCAGAGATAGGTTTGGTTCAACTCATTTGACTTGAACCTCTTGGTACTTATGTTATAGATAGGGCTCTCTAAGTCTAGAAAGTAGAGTCCGTTCATTAGAGGTGCACTACAATAGAACATATCATTTAAATAAACTGAACAACATTTGTTCTTTATTATAAATGTAAATCCTTTCTTGTCCAAACAAGAAACTGAAATAATGTTCTTAGTCAAAGAAGGCACATAACAACATTCATCTAATTCTAGTACAAGCCCAGAGGGAAAAGATAGATCATAAGTTCCTACAACAACAGCAGCAACCCTTGCTCCATTGCCTACTCGTAGGTCCACCTCGGCCTTTGTCAATGCCCTGCTATTTCTCAGCGCCTGCACATTGGTACAAATGTGAGATGCACATCCGATATCTAATACCCATGATGAAGAAATAGATAGATTGACTTCTATAACATTTATACTTGAAGTAGAAGTCTCACTTCTTTTCTTCTTAAGATCTTCCAGGTAAGCTTTGTAGTTACGCTTCCAGTGTCCAACTTCCTTGTAGTGGAAGCATGCCCCTTCCTTAGCTACCCCTCCTTTGGGTTTAAGTTCTTTGCCTTTGCCCTTGGCTTGGGACTTTCCCTTACCTTTAGGCTTGCCCTTGCCTTTCTTTTTGTGCACCATCAAAATGGTGTCAGATTTTCCCTTCTTAAGGTTAAGCTCAGTAGTTCTCAAAATGCTGAGCATCTCAGGCAGTGGCTTATCAATTTCATTCATGTTATAATTCATGACAAATTGATTGTAGGCTTGTGGCAAAGATTGCAAGATCAGGTCAGTGGCCAGCTCTTGGCCAAGTGGGAATCCCAGCCTTTGTAGGTTTTCAACGTACCCAATCATCTTGAGTACATATGGACCTACAGAAGTCTCATCTTACATTTTGGACCCAAACAATGCCTTAGAGACTTCATATCTCTCATGCCTTGCTTGTCCTTGATATAGTTGACGAAGATGTCCGACCATATCATAAGCATTCATGAACTCGTGTTGCTTCTGAAGCTCAGAGTTCATGGTCGCGAGCATTAGACATGACACATCTAATGCATCATCTTGATGCTTCTTGTAAGCATCTTTGTCAGCTCACGAGGCAGTGGCAGGAGGTGCCTCCGGAATTGGCTGCTCCAGGACGTACAACTTTCTTTCTTGGGTGAGAACAATTCTCAGGTTCCTGTACCAGTCCAGGAAATTTGCTCAATTGAGCTTGTCCTTCTCAAGGACAGAACGCAGAGAGAGAGTGTTCGTGTTTGTCGACATAGTAATCTACAACATACAATGCAGAGAATTAATATCATATTCCTTTTATCATTTAATTAGGCCTTTAATCAAATGATGCTCCCACTGAATTATAGGAATTTTGTAGAATCGAGTTATGGATGTGGTCAAACCACATTACTAGATTCATACAAACTAGCTATAATTCTTGCGGAACAAGATCCACATCATACTAAGCCTTGAGTTAGCTTTGGCTAAATCGCCCAAGACTTAGTACGAACGGTGGGTAACACATTACCGATTACATCTCTATGCAACTCTTGTTTATAGGATCAAGACCCACATTTACAAAAGACCTTGAGTTAGCTTTGGCTAAATCGCCCAAGATTTAGTGTAAATGCGATCTTATCCTATCTTTCCAACGATTGGAATATGCCTATAGTTCTACTCGATCCAATTGAGTTAACTAGTTTTACTCAATCTAATTGAGCTTACTCTAACCCAAGTCATGATAGGCGGGACCAAGATTGTCCCTCCGCACCCTACCAATATAATATGCGTTGCTCTGCTTTGGCAGATTCAACAACTACAAATGATCGAGGTAGTGATGGATATCAAGGACCTGGTAGGCATTTACGAGTTGATTCGATTAAGATCTAATCTAATCGTAATGTGTATCATATACGCATTAAGGCCTTTATTATCCTATATTAGCATGCATCACATACATACATACATTATTCTAGCATGCATCATATACATACAAGAAAATTATCCTAGCATGCATCATATACATACAAGCATTATTCTACTAGCATGCATCTCATGCATACAAGCAAAATCAAATATATATATATATATATATATATATAAAATTAATTGTGATGTAGTCATGGCCCTACTACGATCTTCTCAAGCCAATGAGAAGATCGAATGGTCAACCTAAGGCTAACGGCTTCTCCAAGCACTTCCTTTGACTGTCATGTGTCGTCGACACCCTTCTCGTAACTTCGTCTACAAGTGGACTTTCCACCACTCCATTTTGTACATTACAAATATGAAACTCGAGTTACATTCGAGTCTAAAACTATTTACAACTAGAATTTCAAAAGAAGAGGTACGACGCGCAGGTCTCATACACTATACAACACGCACAACCACAAAAACGGCATTCAGGCCGTATTATGAATTACAACACATCATAATCCAATCAAATTGGGGTCATTGGGCCATGACAATCATAGAATTATACATAATTCTAAATTATGTATTTTTTACAGAAAATTTCTATAATTTTTCTTATTTTGTTTTCAATTTTATGAGTCACCTCTCTGTAACGGTCCCGCTAAGCGGTTTCCGGGCGCGATCGCGGGACAAGGCCCCTTTCGGGGATAGGGGCAGCGCTCCTATTCGCAAAATAAACTTTGCGAGTGTCCCTACTATGATCTTACAGCGACTTAAGTCGCTGTCCCAAAAACCTAAAGCGAGAACTCGCCGTTTTGGAGAGTTTTTCTCGATGGTTGAAGCCGACAAGTGTCCCAACACTCGTTGCTTCGACTCTTCGAGAAAAATATCCAAAAATTCTATAAAAATAGGAAATTTACAGAAACATAAAATTCTATAATTTTTATATCTAATATAAAAACCACAAAAATGAAACACATACATGCTTCGCACGTGGCTCTGATACCACTGTTGGGTTTTCCGAGCCGCAAAAACCGCTTTTTGCGTTGCGGAAACCTCGGAAGCTCCGGCCACAGATCCGTGTGAAATATAAAATATAAAACTAACATGTATGTGTTTAATACCTTTAGATCTACTCTAGATCTACATGATAAGAAGTTACTCTCGATGCGACGCCCTTCGCAAATCCCGCTCGTTCAAAAGGTTTGTTGGAACTCGAGAGTGTCAAGTGCACACTCCTCTATTGGTATCCACACAAGAAATAGGTGGAGAAAAATACCTTAGAGTGTGCTAGCACCCTTTAGGAATTTCGGCCAAGGAGGTTGGGAGAGCTTAAGAGGGTGATCAAAGGAAGAAGATGAAGTTCTGTAACTCACAAAATGAATTCACCATCTAATGGTAATAGTGGCCGGCCACTTTTCTTGGGGGGGGGGGGGGTTTACATGCATGCATGTAACTCCTCCAAGAGCCAATGGCTCTTGGTCTCCCTCATGAGGTAGCACCACATGCTAAGTCAATGATGATGTGGAGCATCATCATTGGACGGCCATGCCAAGTCTGTTAGTAATATATGAGAAATGTCCTAAGGCAATCGCCTTATGTATGAACCATTTATATGATAAATGAAGATTCACTATTTGAGTATACATGTTTTCATGTATTTGATTGGATCTTAAACTCATCTATTGAATGTCCACGATACGATTCACAGCATGAGAGAATTTGTGATTGGATCACAACTAGTGAGTATCTCTACATGTGTAATTGTGATTTATCGAAATTATCCCTAGTCGATGAATTGAGGGAATTGGACACCATCAATTCTGTCGAGACTAGCACGAGGTATACTCCTTGGTGTATCCAAGCAGCTGATTATCACTAGCTGGAGACATAGTGATGTCCAGAGTTGATCGTGGATGCTAGTTATGGTAACTAGTTTATTGGAGTGACTAGCCGTAAGACTTCATATGGTTCTCTGCATATATAGATATGTCAATGAAGTTCTTACTGTAGCTTAAGTGCGATGTTCCTTTGACTTGCGGTATTCAAGTCATCTTGATCATGGAGACTTATGCTTTGACATCTTAAGCAAACATCTCCAAGGAGATGTGGACCCGGGATGATTGGGTATAAGTCAAAGTGATCGAAGGTGTTTGAATAGCCTATAAAGGATTCACCACTCCTTGCGAGGAGATGTATACCCATGGCCTCTCGTCGGATTGTTACTAAAGTCTTTGGCCAAAGCATTACATATTTAGAGTAAGGTACTCTTCGATACATGTGCAGTAACTAGAATCCGTAGGACGAGGAAATGATACTTGGGCTAGGTGTGACGTAGTCAGCCTAGTGGGGACTGACACTATAGACCATGTCCTGAACCAAGTGGGTATAAGATGAGTGAAGGGAATGGGGAACGATTCATTCGAGCTGCTGAAGGGTTTCAGAAATAGTTCTGGATCAACCGTTGATCTTTTCGGTTAATTGGGGATCATGATGTACTACTAGGTGCCACTCATGATCGTTCTATAATTAATGGTTAATTATAGATGGTCAACATAAACCGAGAACCTATTTGGTCACACGCACAACGAGCGTAATCCAAAGGATTTAAAACGCGCTTGAGAATGGGATTCTCAGACCGAGAGAAACTAGGTTTGGTTGGACCAAACATGAAGCGAGCATGAAATCGTTTCAGTCGCAATGGAAGCGTGGATGGGTCGTGTCTTATGAAGACATAATGGATGAACCAAAATGGTTTGATCTAATCCAATGGAGGAGAATAAACCAAAGGGTTTAGTTTATTTTAAACGAATGAACCAAAAGTTGGTTTGGTTCGTTTTAACTTAAAATAAACCATCATGGTTTGGTTTATTTTAACTTATCTTAATGGAGCGGGTTAACGGGCCTAATGGTTATGATCCAATAACCATTAAGAGAATTAGTTCTCTATAAAAGAGGGCTTAAGGGATAATTAAGCCCTAATCCAAAAACCCTAGCTCAAGTTGCCGCCCACCTCATCCCCTCTAAGAATTGGCGCCAACCTCCATTGCCGCCCAACCTCTTGTGCCGCTGGCCCGTCAAGTTGTGTCTAAGCTTCGGCCGGTGATCCTCCGGCGACCCTCCGGTGATCTCCTTTAGGTTTGGCATCAAGGTGAGCTTTATCTTCCCTTGGTTGGCCGGCGCCTATCTCCTCCACCAAAGCTGTCCAGTTTTCTGGACAGCTTGTTCTCCTCTCGTCGGAGCGTCGTTTGGACGACGGTTAGAGCTCTGACAGTGGCTAACTTATCGGGGATTCGATCTCCGGTAATCCTCTGAGGTGGAGGACGAAGGATTCGTCAATCGGTTGACGAATACCTCTCCAGAGAAGCGAGTTTTGAGGACTCGTTTTTGGATCCGAATTTGGATTCGGATCATGATCATCTCTCGATCACGTCGTCTTCAACATGAGGCTAGTAACCCGTACGAAGACGAAGCTCGTGGCTTAGCGAATTCATCCAGAGGATACTCGGCGTGGATACGGATAGAGACGATTCTAGCGAGGATCGTTCCGGTTGATGTCATTCCCGCTACACGTCATACGAAAGGTATAACGTAGTTAAATTTCCTTTTATTGCAAATTTAAATTTACGGTTATGTCTACACATATTGTATTATGCATGCATGTGATGTGTGTGTTGTAATAAATGTAGATTTATTAATTTTATTGCTTCCGCTGTGCTCATGTTTACGAAACATGATCGAACACACACACGCCACGGTGCCGGAAACCCAACAGTGGTATCAGAGCCCAGGTTGTGTTTCGACATAATCGTAAAATGGTTTTGCGATAGTCATAATGTTATTTCTGGAAATTTTCTAATTTTTGAAATTTAGAAGTATTTATGGAAATTTTTCAATTTTGGAAAGTCTAGATGTATTTATGGAAATCTTCCACTTTTGGAAAGTTAGAAGTATTTATGGAAATTGATATTTTCCATAAATAAAATATTTTATTAGATTCTGGAAATTTGTTTCCTGATTTAATCATGATTTGATTTGGAGAATCAAATCTTAAAATATTTTATTTCCATAAGTAGTTTTGATGATTTAGGAAATTGGTTTCCTAAATTGATTTTCCTTAATCAATTATTTTCATAAATAAAATATGTGATTAGATTTGGAAATTTGTTTCCTAATTCAATCATGATTTGATTTGGAGAATCAAATCTTAAACATATTTTATTTCCATAAATAATTATGACAAATAAGGAAATTATGTACATGACATAATTGTATGCCATGTAATTGCATTAGATGCATAACATTATGTCATGCGTGTCGTGACATGTAGATGTATGTCATGTATGTCATGCCATGTAGATAATAGTTATTTGCATGCAAAGAGGATGAGACATAAAACCCTAACTCAATATTAAAGCCTACACCTTCCATTAATATGGTTAGAACCAGAGTTCTGTTTCTTGTTTGGGTTGTTGGGTTCACTCCAAGCCCGGCTTGAACCTGAACATGTTCAAATCATTGGAATAGTTTAACTCTAATATGGTAAGAGTCAGAGGTCAATCGTTAGTTTGGGTTGTTGGACTCACTCCAAGCCTGGCTAATTGGTTGAATGCGCTCTAACCATATTAAAACTATTTCGCGATTAATGGGTCGGCTCTAACTTGGAGCATCGATTTGTTGGACTCACTCCAAGGTCGATGTGAAGAGAGGTGAAGTTGGGTGCTATGCATATGATGCATACTTGTTAATGTGTTAACAACCCAATGTATGTGTAAACATTCAATTAGTTGTAAGCACATTGTGATAGTTACATATACATGATATGTAATCGGTATACTTGATACCCACCATCATAGCTAAGAATGACTTGTTGGACTCACTCCAAGGTTGTTCTTATCTATATTGGATATCAGCCCATTCGGAGATTGACCTACGATCTCCCGAATTGATTTCAAGGGTTTTTTAATTCGAAAAAATGAATGGGATTTTGTAAATGTATGTGGATGCATTTTAAAATCATCTTTCTCATATATGCTCGTTTTGTATTTCTAGGTTAATCGCTTGATCATGATGTCTTTGAATTTGCGCTCTATTTTGAATTCGAATAAATTGACTGGGCCGAACTTCTTGGACTGGCTTAGAAACTTGAGAATTGTTCTCAAGGAAGAAAAGCTTGAGTATGTCCTCGAAGCGTCTCTTCCCGCCCATCCTAGTGATGATGCAACACCGGACCAATTGTTGGCCCATCAGAAACATGTGAGTGATTATGAGCAAGTGAGTTACATCATGCTAGGGGCAAGGAAAGCAAAGATGAGCATATGGATGCTCATACCATAGTCCTTCATCTTTATGAGTTGTTTGATGAGCAAGTGAGATTCAAAGGTTCAAGTCTCCAAGCTCCTCTTCACCTCGAGATGCAAGAAGGTTCATCGTGTCGCTCAACATGCCGAAAACTCGTGAAGCCTTCGAGAAGCATGAGCAGGACGGTGTTAGTTGATTCCTCGAAGAAAGGTTCTAAGAGGAAGTCAAAGGAACAACAGAAGGGAAAGAAGAGAAGGGCTAAGAAGGTAGAACTAGCACAAAAGGAAACTTGCCATCATTATGGCAAGGAGAGCCATTGGAGAAGAAAGTGCAAGATTTATCTTGAGTCTGTGAAGAAGAATAAGGCATCGGATGCCCCATCTTCTTCAGATATCTTCGTTATTGATTGTCATTCTATTTCCTCAAACACTTGGGTATTGGATACTGGGTGTGGCTCACATATATGTAAAGACATACATGGGCTAAGGAATAGAAGAAGACTCGTCAAGGGAGAGTCAAATTTGCGTGTTGGGAATGGAGCAAAGGTTGCTGCACTCGCTAACTGAGTGTGCTTCGTTCCAGTTACGTATTGTGCTATCAAAGTTAATTTAATAAGTAGGTTCGCACAATTCCAAGCAGAACATCATTTCTATTTCTTGTTTAAATAGAAATGGGTACCATTGACTTTAGTAACAATTGTTGTTACATAACTTTGAATGGAGTTCTTTATGGGATTTGGAACTTTAAGCAATGGTGTTTATCGTTGGGCGTATCCGGTGGCATTTTCAATATCGAGCGAGCAACAAGCGTGCTCGAAAGGATAATCAAATAGACTCCTATATGTGGCATTGTCGTCTTGGCCATATAAGCAAGAAACGCATGTCCGAATTACACCGATGTGGAATTCTAGAATCGTTTGAATTGGATTCATACGATACATGCGAATCATGCTTAAAAGGCAAGATGACTAAGTTACCTTTTACTGGAAAAGGTGAACGAGTGGGAGAGTTACTAGGTCTAATACATCTTGATGTATGTGGACCATGTCAACTCAAGCTTTAGGAGGCTATAGCTACTTCATTACCTTCAGATGATCACTCACGGTTTGGGTATGTGTTCTTGATGAAACACAAGTCTGAAGCCTTTGAAAGGTTCAAAGAATTCAGAAATGAAGTAGAGAAACAACATGACAAGAGTATTAAAATACTTCGATCGGATCGAGGTGGTGAATACTTAAGTCAGAGTTTATAGATTATCTGAGGGACAATGGTATATTTCTCAATGGACTCCGCCGTATACACCACAACTTAATGGTGTATCTGAGAGGCGACACCGGACCTTGTTGGACATGGTCAGGTCAATGATGAATCACGCGAATCTTCCCAAGTCCTTTTGGGGCTATGCACTTCAGACAGCTGTTTACTTGTTAAACAGAATGCCAACCAAGGTAGTCTCTACTACTCCATATGAGATATGGAATGATAAGAAACCTCATGTATCTTACTGGAAGATATGGGGTTGTCCTGCTTATGTGAAGCGGACTGTATCAGACAAATTGGATGCTAAGTCTGATAAATGTCTATTTATTGGATACCCTAAGGAAACAAGGGGTTACCAATTCTATCATCCTGTGGAACAAAAGGTGTTTGTTTCAAGGCATGCTGTGTTTCTAGAGAAAGAGTTTCTCTTGCAAGAAAACAGTGGGAGTGTCATCGAGCTTGAGGAGGCTCGAGAGACTCAAATAGACATTGATGAGATACCTGGTGAAGCACAACAGCCGACAACTCATAGTGATGATCAATCGGCTGGACCTATTGTAACACCACATCTTCGTAGATCTGGTAGAACACGCAATATTCCTGAGAGATATGGATTTCTCGTAAGTGAATCGAATGACGTGTTACTCATTGATGATGAGGAGGCTACCAGTTATGAAGAAGTGCTGACAAGTTCAGAAAGGGATAAGTGGGTTGGTGCCATGAAGTCGGAAATGGATTCCATGTATGAAAACCAAGTTTGGAACTTGGTTGACCCACCTGAAGGCATAAAGCCTATAGGGTGCAAGTGGGTTTTCAAGAAGAAAACCGACATGGATTGTAATGTGATTACCTATAAGGCTAGACTGGTGGCGAAAGGATATCGTCAAAAACAAGGCATTGATTATGACGAAACCTATTCGCCTGTAGCTATGCTTAAATCCATTCGGATGCTCCTGGCCATAGCGGCTCATTATGATTATGAGATATGGCAGATGGATGTGAAAACAGCTTTCCTTAATGGAAACCTGCTCGAGGACATGTATATGATACAACCTGAGGGTTTCACATCGGTTGATAAAACCAAGGTATGCAAATTGCGACGGTCCATTTATGGATTGAAGCAAGCATCCGAGCTGAAATATCCGTTTTGATGAGACGATTAAAAAGTTTGATTTCTCACAAAATCCAGACGAACCTTGTGTGTACAAGAAGGTTAGTGGGAGTGCAGTCGTATTCCTAGTATTGTATGTCGATGACATATTACTTATAGGAAATGATGTTTCAATCTTACAGTCAGTTAAGGTTTGGTTATCCAAAACATTCTCCATGAAAGACCTGGGAGAAGCAACCTACATCCTCGGGATTAAGATCTATAGAGATAGATCGAAACGGTTGCTTGGTCTTTCGCAGTCTACATATATAGACCGAGTGCTAAAGAGGTTTAGCATGTTGTAATCCAAGAAAGGTTTTCTACCTATCAGGCATGGGATACACCTTTCGAAGTCTATGTGTCCGCGCACAGAAGACGAGAGGATTTGCATGAGTAAGATTCCCTATGCATCCGCAATAGGATCTATCATGTATGCTATGTTATGTATGAGGCCCGATGTATCGTATGCTCTGAGTGTCACGAGCAGATACCAGTCTGATCCAGGAATGGATCATTGGGTGACTGTTAAGACGATCCTTAAGTACTTAAGAAAAAATAAGGATGCGTTCCTAATATATGGAGAAGGGTACATGGTGATATGTTGGTATACGGATGCCAGATCCAGACAGACAAGGATGATTCCATGTTTTAGTCTGGGTATGTATTCACCTGGAATGGAGGCGCAATAAGTTAGAAAGGTTCCAAGCTTGACACTATAGCGAATTCTGCCACTAAGGCAGAATACATTGCAGCTTTGGAAGCAGCAAAGGAAGCGGTTTGGATCAAGAAGTTCATCTCTGAACTTGATGTGGTCTCATCAATGATCCAAACATGTGCTTCGCCGCTATCATCTTATCAGAGAGATCATCAGTAGGAATGAAATACAAATCGAGAAAATTCCCACTGAAAGGAACTTAGCGGATCCTTTGACTAAAGCATTACCTCAAAGTAAGTTTGAGGGTCATGTTAGAGCTTATGGTATTGGATACCATAGCGATTGGCATTAGGCCAAGTGGGAGTCTGTTAGTAATATATGAGAGATGTCCTAAGGCAATCGCCTTATGTATGAACCATTTATATGATAAATGAAGATTCACTATTTGAGTATACATGTTTTCATGTATTTGATTGGATCTTATACTCATCTACTGAATGTCCACGATACGATTCACAGCATGAGAGAATTTGTGATTGGATCACAACTAGTGAGTATCTCTACATGTGTAATTGTGATGTATCGGAATTATCCCTAGTCGATGAATTGAGGGAATTGGACACCATCAATTCTGTCGAGACTAGCACGAGGTATACTCCTTGGTGTATCCAAGCAGCTGATTCTCATTAGCTGGAGACATAGTGATGTCCAGAGTTGACCGTGGATACTAGTTATGGTAACTAGTTTATTGGAGTGACCAGCCGTAAGACTTCATATGGTTCTCTGCATATATAGATATGTCAATGAAGTTCTTACTGTAGCTTAAGTGCGATGTTCCTTTGACTTGCGGTATTCAAGTCATCTTGATCATGGAGACTTATGCTTTGACATCTTAAGCAAACATCTCCAAGGAGATGTGGACCTGGGATGATTGGGTATAAGTCAAAGTGATCGAAGGTGTTTGAATAGCCTATAAAGGATTCACCACTCCTTGCGAGGAGATGTATACCCATGACCTCTCGTCGGATTGTTACTAAAGTCTTTGGCCAAAGCATTACATGTTTAGAGTAAGGTACTCTTCGATACATGTGCAGTAACTAGAATCCGTAGGACGAAGAAATGATACTTGGGCTAGGTGTGACGTAGTCAGCCTAGTAAGGACTGACACTATAGACCATGTCCTGAACCAAGTGGGTATAAGATGAGTGAAGGGAATGGGGCACGATTCATTCGAGCTGCTGAAGGGTTTCAGAAATAGTTCTGGATCAACCGTTGATCTTTTTGGTTAATTGGGGATCATGATGTACTACTAGGTGTCACTCATGATCATTCTATAATTAATGGTTAATTATAGACGGCCAACATAAACCGAGAACCTATTTGGTCACACGCACAACGAGCGTAATCCAAAGGATTTAAAACGAGCTTGAGAATGGGATTCTCAAACCGAGAGAAACTAGGTTTGGTTGGACCAAACATGAAGCGAGCATGAAATCGTTTCAGTCGCAATGGAAGCGTGGATGGGCCGTGTCTTATGAAGATATAATGGATGAACCAAAATGGTTTGGTTCTAATCCAATGGAGGAGAATAAACCAAACGGTTTGGTTTATTTTAAACGAATGAACCAAAAGTTGGTTCGGTTCATTTTAACTTAAAATAAACCATCATGGTTTGGTTTATTTTAACTTATCTTAATGGAGTGGGTTAACGGGCCTAATGGTTATGATCCAATAACCATTAAGAGAATTAGTTCTCTATAAAAGAGGGCTTAAGGGATAATTAAGCCCTAATCCAAAAACCCTAGCTCAAGTTGCCGCCCACCTCATCCCCTCTAAGAGTTGGCACCAACCTCCATTGCCGCCCAACCTCTTGTGCCGCCGTACAAGTTGTTGCCGGCGTCCAAGCTTCGGCCGGTTATCCTCCGGCGACCCTCCGGCGACCCTCCGGTGATCTCCTTTAGGTTTGGCATCAAGGTGAGCTTTATCTTCCCTTGGTTGGCCGGCGCCTATCTCCTCCACCAAAGCTGTCCAGTTTTCTGGACAGCTTGTTCTCCTCTCGTCGGAGCGTCGTTTGGACGACGGTTAGAGCTCCGACAGCGGCTAACTTACCGGGGATTCGATCTCCAGTAATCCTCTGAGGTGGAGGACGAAGGATTCGTCAATCGGTTGACGAATACCTCTCCGGAGAAGTGAGTTTTGAGGACTCATTTTTGGATCCGAATTTGGATTCGGATCGTGATCATCTCTCGATCACGTCGTCTTCAACACGAGGCTAGTAACCCATACGAAGACGAAGCTCGTGGCTTAGCGAATTCATCCAGAGGATACTCGGCGTGGATACGGATAGAGACGATTCTAGTTAGGATCGTTCCGGTTGATGCCGTTCCCGCTACACGTCATACGAAAGGTATAATGTAGTTAAATTTCCTTTTATTGCAAATTTAAATTTACGGTTATGTCTACAAATGTTGTACTATGCATGCGTGTGATGTGTGTATTGTAATAAATGTAGATTTATTAATTTTATTGCTTCCGCTGTGCTCATGTTTACGAAACATGATCGAACACACACACGTCATGGTGCCGGAAACCCAACAAAGTCATCATCATGACATGGCATTTGGTCAAGTCAAACTTGACCTTTCATCTTCCCTATCAAGTCAAGTCAAACTTGACCTCTTATCTCCCATGGTTGATCAAATCCAACCATTTGATTCAAGTCAATTTAATTTAATGAATCTCTATTCATTAATTTAAATTGATTTGATGAATCAAATCTAAATTAGACTATTTCAACACTTGAATCAAATTGAGTCCAACTCAATTAGTCTAATTAGGATTACTCTTAATCCAATTTGGTTCATCCCATGAACCTCATCCTCATGGTTCATCATATGAACCTAATCTCCATCTAATTGCCCTTAGTGTGTGACCCTATAGGTTCTTGTAACATTGGCAATGTCCCTAAACCGATTTAAAAACATAAGCAATGAGCGGTATCTAGCAACACATCATTGCTACCCAAGTTACAAGAATGTTGAGCTCCAACATCACCTTTGTGACAATGTCCCTCTATCCTTGACATCTAGATTGACCAATTGAGGCATAGACCGTGTCATCCTCGGTACAATATATATCTTGAACTCCATGTAGACTCACTCTAATCAAATGAGCTAAATATCTCATATTGACTCATTTGGGCATGGCCATGCACTTCGTGGTCTCACTCTATCAAGAATATCGATGTCACCCCCGTCATATAGGAGGGATAGATCCCATCTACATCACTCACATCCCTCCGCATAATTTGTTACATACCCAGTAATCGCCTTTATAGTCCACCCATTTACGGGTGACGTTTGTGGCCAAAGTATGCAACTCCTTATGTAGGGAACCATGGTGACTTCAGGTCTAAGGACTAATAGTCATACTAATAGCCACATGAGAAAGTATATGACACTCATATAATGATCCATGATACTTTCTCATGGCGGGTCATTCAGTATACATTCTCCAATGCATACCCATGTGTCAACTTGATATCTCATATCCATGACTTGTGAGATCAAGTCATCGTGTTGACCTACATGCTAGTCTCTACGCATTAACATTGTCCCTGAATGTTAATACTCAACTAGGAATGATTAAGAGTAGTGTTCTCTATATCTTCTCACTATCGATTCAACCAATCGATTGATATAGATAAGAACCTACTACTCAAGGACATTATTATATTTAGTTATTTGGTATCAATACAAGTAAATATAATAACCATGCCTTTATAAATAGGAATATGATACAATAAAGTCCATACAACAATCATCACATGATTGGCTCTAGGGCTTTCACTAACATCAAGGACGTTATTATATTTAGTTATTTGGCACCAATACAAGTAAATATAATAATCATGCCTTTATAAATAGGAATATGATACAATAAAGTCCATACAACAATCATCACATGATTGGCTCTAGGGCTTTCACTAACAATCTCCCACTAGCACTAGTGTCAATCACCGTAGTATCTAATACCCAATGACCTAGTGTGACCATCATTCTTTTTCTGTGCCAAAGCCTTGGTTAAGGGATCTGCGATGTTAGCCTCTGTGGGTACTCTGCAAATCTTTACATCTCCTCTATCAATAATCTCTCGAATGAGATGGAAGCACCGTAGTATGTGTTTGGTCCGCTAGTGTGAGCGAGGTTTCTTAGCCTGTGCAATCGCTCCATTGTTGTCACAACAGAGCTCTATGGGATCTGCTATGCTAGGAACCACCCCAAGCTCAGTAATAAACTTACGCATCCAAACACCCTCCTTTGCTGCCTCAGATGTAGCAATATACTCATCTTTTGTTGTAGAATCAGCAACTGTCCTACTTCGAACTCTTCCAGCTCACAGCGTCACCATTCAAGCAAAACACGAACCCTGACTGTGATTTATAATCATCCTGGTCAGTTTGGATGCTGGCATCGTTGTAACCCTTTACGGCTAGCTCCTCATCGCCTCCAAATATCAAGAAATATTCTTTAGTCCTTCTCAAGTACTTAAGAATATTCTTGACTGCTATCCAGTGACGCTCACCTGGATATGACTGGTATCTACTCGTCATGCTCAAAGCATACGAGGCATCAGGACGAGTACACAGCATGGCGTACATGATAGATCCTATAGCAGATGCATAAGGGATCTTATCCATGTGGTCTCTCTCCTCTCTAGAAGAGGGACTTTGAGTCTTCGAAAGACTCACACCATGTGACATCGGCAGAAGTCCCTTCTTGGAATTCTGCATGGCAAACCATAGTAATACCGTGTCAATGTATGTACTCTGACTTGGCCAAGCAATCTCTTAGATCTATCTCTATAGATCTTGATGCCTAAAATACAGGCTGCTTCACCTAAGTCCTTCATTGAGAAGCACATCCCCAGCCAAGTCTTCACAGACTGTAGCGAAGGGATGTCATTCCCAATGAGTAGTATGTCATCCACATACAATACAAGGAAGACAACTGTGTTCCTATTAACCCTCTTGTAGACACAGGGTTCATCTTCATTCTTGATGAAATCAAATTGTTTGATCGCATCATCGAATCGAAGATTCCCGCTCCGAGAAGCTTGCTTTAGCCCATAAATGGACCTTTGCAGCTTGCATACTTTCCCAGTATGCTGTGGATCTTCAAAACCCTCATGTTGTGTCATGTACACATCCTTGAGTAAGTTTCCATTCAGAAATACGGTTTTGACATCCATCTACCAGATCTCATAATCGTGGTATGTTGCAATAGCAAGCAAGATCCGAATGGACTTAAACATCGCCACTGGAGAAAAGGTTTCATCATAGTCAATACCATGAATTTTCTTGAAACCTTTAGCCACCAATCGGCCCTTATAGGTATGCGTAAGTCCATCCATGTCAGTCTTTCTCCTAAAGACCCACTTACACCCAATGGGTTTGACCCCTTCAGGTGGATCAACCAAAGTCCATACTTGGTTGGTGTACATGGATTCAATCTCGGATCTCATGGCCTCTAGCCATTTCTCAGAATCTGGGCTCATCACAGCTTCCTGATAGGAGGTAGGCTCATTCTCAATGAGAATAGCATCATCATGGTCAGACAAGAGAAATGAGTATCTCTCAGGCTGACGACGTACCCTATCAGATCTGCGAAGAGGTAGGTCTACCTGAACAGGTGGTTGTTCCACAACTCTTTGTGCAACAACCTCATCACCCACAATACTTTGTGGTTCCTGTTCAACCTCCATCAAGGCCTCAGTGCTATGGTCCTCATCTTGAATTTCTTCAAGATCGAACGTACTCCCACTAGTTTTTCTAGAAATAAAATCCCTTTCTAGAAAAACCCCAGTCTTTGCCACAAACACTTTGTGCTGACTGGGAATGTAGAAGTAATATCCCTTTGTATCCTTGGGATATCCAACAAAATAGCACCTATCGGATTTGGGTCCCAGTTTGTCTGAGACTTGACGTCTAACGTAAGCCTAACAACCCCAAATCCTCATGAAAGACATCTTGGTATTTCTCCCTATCCATATCGTATATCGTGTCCTTATCACAGCCTTGGATGGTACACGGTTAAGGGTAAAGGCTACTGTGTCTAGAGCATATCCCCAAAAGGATATAAGAAGATCTGTGTGACTGATCATATATCGTACCATATCTAATAGGGTACGATTCCTCCTTTCGGATACACCATTCCACTGTGGTGTTCCAGGAGGAGTGAGTTGGGATAGAATCCCACACTCAGCTAGATAGTCACGAAACTCATGGCTAAGGTATTCACCACCTCGATCTGATCGAAGTATCTTAATACTCTTGCCAAGCTGGTTTTGTACTTCATTCTTGAATTCTTTGAACTTTTCAAAGGATTCTGATTTATGTGTCATGAGATACACATAACCATATCTACTGAAGTCATCAGTAAATGTAGTGAAGTACCTGTAACCGCCTCTAGCAGTAACATTGAAAGGGCCACATACATCACTATATATAAGTCCTAACAAATCTGTTGCTCTTTCGCTGTGTCCACTAAAGGGAGTCTTGGTCATCTTGCCTAAAAGGCAAGACTCGCATGTCTCATATGATTCAAAATCAAATGAGTCTAGCAGCCCATCCTTATGGAGCTGAGATAAGTGACTCTCATTTATGTGACCTAAGCGACAATGCCAGAGATAGGTTTGGTTCAACTCATTTGACTTGAACCTCTTGGTACTTATGTTATAGATAGGGCTCTCTAAGTCTAGAAAGTAGAGTCCGTTCATTAGAGGTGCACTACAATAGAACATATCATTTAAATAAACTGAACAACATTTGTTCTTTATTATAAATGTAAATCTTTTCTTGTCCAAACAAGAAACCGAAATTATGTTCTTTGTCAAAGCAGGCACATAACAACATTCATCTAATTCTAGTACAAGCTCAGAGGGCAAAGATAGGTCATAAGTTCCTACAGTAACAACAGCAACTCTTGCTCCATTGCCTACTCGTAGGTCCACCTCGCCCTTTGCAATGCCCTGCTATTTCTCAGCGCCTGCACATTGGTACAAATGTGAGATGCACATCCGGTATCTAATACCCATGATGAAGAAATAGATAGATTGACTTCTATAACATTTATACCTGAAGTAGAAGTCTCACTTCTTTTCTTCTCAAGATCTTCCAGGTATGCCTTGCAGTTACGCTTCCAATTTCCAGCTTCCTTACAGTGGAAGCAAGCCCCCTCCTTGGCCACCCCTCCTTTGGGTTTAAGTTCCTTGCCTTTGCCCTTGGCTTGGGACTTTCCCTTACCTTTAGGCTTACCCTTGCCTTTCTTCTTTTGCACCATCATAATGGAGTCAGATTTTCCCTTCTTAAGTTTGAGCTCAGCAGTTCTCAACATGTTGAGCATCTCATGCACTGGCTTATCAATTTCATTCATGGTGTAATTCATGATAAATTGATTGTAGGCTTGTGGCAAAGATTGCAAGATCAGGTCAGTGGTCAGCTCTTGGCCAAGTGGGAATCCCAGCCTTTGTAGGTTTTCTACGTACCCAATCATCTTGAGTACATATGAACCTATGGGAGTCCCATCTTGCATTTTGGACCCAAACAATGCCTTAGAGACTTCATATCTCTCATGCCTTGCTTGTCCTTGATATAGTTGACGAAGATGTCCAACCATATCATAAGCATTCATGAACTCGTGTTGCTTCTGAAGCTCAGAGTTCATGGTCGCGAGCATTAGACATGACGCATCTAATGCATCATCTTGATGCTTCTTGTAAGCATCTTTGTCAGCTCGCGAGGCAGTGGCAGGAGGTGCCTCCGGAATGGGCTGCTCCAGGATGTACAACTTCCTTTCTTGGGTGATAACAATTCTCAGGTTCCTGTACCAGTCCAGGAAATTTGCTCCATTGAGCTTGTCCTTCTCAAGGATAGAACGCAGAGAGAGAGTGTTCGTATTTGTCGACATAGTAATCTACAACATACAATGCAGAGAATTAATATCATATTCCTTTTATCATTTAATTAGGCCTTTAATCAAATGATGCTCCCACTGAATTATAGGAATTTTGGTAGAATTGAGTTATGGATGTGGTCAAACCACATTACTAGATTCATACAAACTAGCTATAATTCTTGCGGGACAAGATCCACATCATACTAAGCCTTGAGTTAGCTTTGGCTAAATCGCCCAAGACTTAGTACAATCGGTGGGTAACACATTACCGATTACATCTCTATGCAACTCTTGTTTATAGGATCAAGACCCACATTTACAAAAGACCTAGAGTAAACTTTGGTTAAATCGCCCAAGATTTAGTGTAAATGCAATCTTATCCTATCTTTCCAACGGTTGGAATATGCCTATAGTTCTACTCGATCCAATTGAGTTACCTAGTTTTACTCAATCTAATTGAGCTTACACTAACCCAAGCCGTGATAGGCGGGACCAAGATTGTCCCTCCGCACCCTACCAAGATAATATGCGTTGCTCTGCTTTGACAGATTCAACAACCACAAATGATCGAGGTAGTGATGGGTATCAAGGACTTGGTAGGCATTTACGAGTTGATTCGATTAAGATCTAATCTAATCGTAATGTGTATTATATACGCATTAAAATCTTTATTATCCTATATTAGCATGCATCACATACATACAAGCATTATTCTATCATGCATCATATACATACAATAAAAATATTCTAGCATGCATCATATACATAGAAACATTATTCTACTAGCATGCATCACATACATACAAGCATAACAAATATATATATATATATATATATATATATATATATATTAATTGTGATTAGGTCAAGGCCCTACTACGATCTTCTCAAGCCAATGAGGAGATTGGACGGTCAACCTAGGGCTAGCGGCTTCTCCAAGCGCTTCCTTTGACCGCCATGTGTCGTCGGCACCCTTCTCGTAACTTCGTCTACAAGTAGACTTTCCACCGCTTCATTTTGTACATTACAAATATGAAACTCGAGTTACATTCAAGTCTAAAACTATTTACAACTAGAATTTCAAAAGAAGAGGCACGACGCGCAGGTCGCATACACTATACAACATGCACAACCACAAAAATGGCACGCAGGGCATATTATGAATTACAACACATTGAGTCCAATCACATTGGGGTTCTTAGGCCATGACCATCACAGAATCATACATAATTCTAAATTATGTATTTTACAGAAAATTTCTATAATTTTTCCTATTTTTTATTCAATTTTATGGGTCACCTCTCCGTAATGATCCCGCTAAGCGGTTTCCGAGCGCGATCGTGGGACAAGGCCCCTTTCGGGGTGAGGGGAAGCGCCCATACTCGCAAAATAAACATTGCGAGTGTCCCTACTACAATCTTACAGTGACTTAAGTCACTGTCCCAAAAACCTAAAGCGAGAACTCGCCGTTTCGGAGAGTTTTTCTCGATGGTTGAAGCCTACAAGTGTCCCAACACTCGTTGCTTAGACTCTTCGAGAAAAATACCCAAAAATACTATAAAAATATGAAATTTACAGAAGCATAAAATCCTGTAATTTTTATATCTCATACAAAAACTACAAAAACAAAAACACATACATGCTTCGCACGTGGCTCTGATACCACTGTTAGATTTTACGAGCCGCAAAAACCGCTTTTTGCATTGCGGAAACCTCAGAAGCCCCGGCCATGGATCCGTGCAAAGTATAAAAAATAAAACTAACATGTATGTGTTTAATACCTTTAGATCTACATGATAAGAAGCTACCCTTGAAGCGATGCCCTTTGCTTATCCCGCTCGTCCAAATGGATTGTCGGAACTCGAGAGTGTCAAGTGCACACTCCTCTATTGGTATCCACACAAGCAATAGGTGGAGCAAAGACAATCTTGAGTGTGCTAGCACTCCTTGAAGGTCTCAACAATGGAGGTTTGGGAGAGTAAGAGAGGAAGAGAACCAAGGAAGAAGATGATCCAAGGAAGAAGAAGATGGAGTTACCCAAAATCAATTCACTCCTCATCAAGAAGTGGCCAGCCACTTCATGGGTGGGAGTTACATACATGCATGTAACTCCAAGAACCAATGGTTCTTGGTATCCCTCATGAGGTGGCACCAATTTATAAGTCAATGATGATGTAGAGCATCATCATTGGCCGGCCATGCCAAGTCATCATCATGACATGGCATTTGGTCAAGTCAAACTTGACCTTTCATCTCCCTCTCAAGTCAAGTCAAACTTAACCTCTTATCTCCCATGGTTGATCAAATCCAACCATTTGATTCAAGTCAATTTTAATTTAATGAATCTCTATTCATTAATTTAAATTGATTTGATGAATCAAATCTAAATTAGACTCATTCAACACTTGAATCAACTTGAGTCTAACTCAATTAGTCTAATTTGGATTACTCTTAATCCAATTTTGTTCATCCCATGAACCTAATCCTCATGGTTCATCATATGAACCTAATCTCCATCTAATTGCCCTTTGTGTGTGACCCTATAGGTTCTTGTAACATTGGCAATGTCCCTAAAATGATTTAGGAACATAAGCAATGAGCGGTATCTAGCAATACATCATTGCTACCCAAGTTACAAGAATGTTGAGCTCCAACATCACCTTTGTGACTACTAATTGTGAATCTCACAATATGTCACAATGTCCCTCTATCCTTGACATCTAGATTGACCAATTGAAGCATAGACCGTGTCATCCTTGGTACAATCTATATCTTGAACTCCAAGTAGACTCACTCTAATCAAATGAGCTCAATATCTCATATTGACTCATTTAGGCATGGTCATGCACTTCGTGGTCTCACTCTATCAAGAATATCGATGTCACCCCCGTCATATAGGAGGGATAGATCCCATCTACATCACTCACATCCCTCCGCATAATTTGTCACATACCCAGTAATTGCCTTTATAGTCCACCCATTTACGGGTGACGTTTGACGAAGCCAAACTATACAACTCCTTATGTTGGGAACCATGGTGACTTTAGGTCTAAGGACTAATAGTCATGTTAATAGCCACATGAGAAAGTATATGACACTCATATAACGATTCATGATACTTTCTCATGGCGGGTCATTCAGTATACATTCTCCAATGCATACCCATGTGTCAACTTGATATTTCATATCCATGACTTGTGAGATCAAGTCATCGTGTTGACCTACATGCTAGTCTCTATGCATTAACATTGTCCCTGAATGTTAATACTTGACTAGGAATGATTAAGAGTAGTGTTCTCTATATCATCTCATTATCGATTTAACCAATCGATTGATATAGATAAGAACCTACTACTCAAGAATGTTATTATATTTAGTTATTTGGCACCAATACAAGTAAATATAATAACCATGCCTTTATAAATAGGAATATGATACAATAAAGTCCATACAACAATCATCACATGATTGGCTCTAGGGCATTCACTAACAAAGTCAACCAAGGGCAAGCAAGGTTTGAGTCACAAACCTAAGCCTAAGGTGGCTTATCATAGTGTTCCATTTGATTATGGAACACAAACTAGGTCTAGGAAGACCAAGGTCAATAGGGAAGTCATCCCTAGAGTTGACCATAGTGTGTACCTAGTGGCTAGAGTTTCAAGGAAACCTAGGGAAGCCACTAAGAAGGTTGCAAGTGGAGTTACCCCTAGAGTCAACCTAGGTAAGACCACAATGACCAAGGCTAACAAGCCTAGAAGGGTCATTAGGAGGGTATCTAGGGAGGTTATCCTTAAGGAATACCTAGTAAACCCTAGGAGCTCAAATAGGTTTTCAGTTCCTAAGAGCGTGATTGATTCACGCTAGATGGGTTTAGGGTGTGCCAACCTTGATTGGATGGGTAGTTAACTCAACCATGGCAAAGGTGGTACTTTAGGTAATTTTCAAGGTTATGGATATCTTGAAAATAGTTTTGATCTATTATCCTAAAAGATTTTAGGATGTGCCAATATATTTTTGGGATTATGAAAAATCAATTAAATTGACACAATTTAGGATTAGAGTCATAGTGTTCCATTTTGGGTTTTTGGCACACTAGGGAGAAAAGTAGTATTATGGCAAAATATACTTAATTATATCAAATGGAATTTAATATTAAAATTTAGGTATTATTATACCTATATATTTTATATGTCATGCTTTGTTTGCCATATAACATGTCATGACATCATGCTTATTTTTAATCATTTAAAATGTCATGATCATGTTTAGGGTTAGGTTTAATGTCATGTGTTTTTATATTACATCATATGCCATGACATCATGATCATTGGTCATGATTAATTATTGCTATTATTTATGCCATGATCATTCATGCATTTAATTTGATTTAAATTGATTTAAGGACAATGACATGACTTGGAGTCCCATTTATAAGGGAATCAAGTAGTGTTGCCTTAGAGAATGCATGAAACCTAGATTAGGATGAACAAAACCCACATCTCACATCACATTGACATGTATGTGTATTTATACACCCTAGATACATGTGAGATGATAGGATATGAGTTAAGTTCAAGGTGCATAGTTTTTGCATCTAGATGAACCTAAACTCATCTTATATTAGTGGTGGATCATTGGGAAAGCTTGTGTACAAGTCATGTACATTGAGCCCAAGGAATATGATCCAAAATAATGTTTTGAAAACATTTTAAAATCCTTTTGAAAAACCTTGGTGAAGTCTATCTTTTGATAGCAATCACCATTGATGAGATTGATACAAAGTGAGCTAAAACTTTGAAGTTTTTATTCACTTTTGGATTTTGTATCAATTTCAATATTTTATGAGTAAAATATTTTTCTATCATTTTTCACTCATTGTATTAGTCATAAGTACTATACGTATGAATTTTCGTGATTTTTCAAATTACGTATAATTATTTATGATTTTCTGAATTTCATTTCTGATAATTAAAATTCTGATATTTCAGTTATCAGTCGACTGCCCTTGGTGGCTGTCGACTGATGAGTGTGGAAGTCGACTGGTAGCTGAGAGAGTCAACTGTCAATGCTGATTTCAAGAAAACAAGGTATGTTTAGCCCGTGTTCAGCTACGGTTAAGGTCCCTAACCACTTCTAACCCTAGGATATGCTTTGGAAAGCATTATAAAGGGTGAAAATTCATTGGATACGAATTAGGAGAGGTGTTAGGATAATGTATCAAATTCAAGGTGTTGGAAAAGTTCAATGTTGAATTTCTAACCTTATTTTTGGTGGTTTAGAGTTCCTATTGGCTTAGGGACTTCCCAAGGATATTGTTGGTGCAATGGTCAAGGAGGAGCAAGCCTTTAGGAGGAGGTATCCATCATGGTATGATGGATGGTATTTTTCCTCATGAGGAGGAAAATGAAATTTTGAGATACCCAATTTGGAAATTAGGAGAGTGTATAGGATTGCCTCTCTTGAGTGATATGGGATTTATCACTAGGAAGATGATAGGCATCCTAGGTATGTTTGGACCAAGAGGGAGATTGTAAGATCTCATTGGATATGAGACATTGACCTCCTTGGAGAGATCCTTTTTGATGTTAGTCAAAAAGGGGGAGAATATTTTGGGGGAGAATTTATTGAGAGAATGACATCAATTGGGAAAATTGATGGGGACGATTGGTTTGAGTTAGATGGTCTAACTCAATGGTTTGTTTGGTTTTTGTCAAACATCAAAAAGGGAGAGATTGTTGGTGCAATCGGCCCAGGTCACGATTGACCAGGACTCGAGTTTGACTCGAGAGATGTTTTGATGTTCGACAAAAACATATGGCAATGTGATTGTCATGGAAAAGTCCAAGTCTTGAGTACTTGGAATGGAAAGTCCAAGTGGGACACTTGGCATTTGGAAAGTCCAAGTCTTGAGTACTTGGCAAGGAAAAGTCCAAGCATGGGTCTTGGCATGGAAAGTCTAACATGGGTTGGCAAGGGAAAGTCCAAGCTTGAGTCTTGGCAATTGAGAAGTCCAAGGGGTTTGATATTGGCAATGTAAAATCCAAGTGGGAGTCTTGGCAGCATAAGTCTAATGGTTGCCGGCGTAAAGTCCAAGCGGAGTCTTGGCGGTGTAAGTCCAATGTGCCTTGGCGGTGTAGACACCGTTAGCATGACATAGCCGATGGAAGCACCTGAAGGCTAGTGCGATGGATGAACAAGTCATGGATGACTTGGAGGGATCCGAGAGGCGTGAGCCTGATGGAGGAGGCTAGAAGGGTCTAAGCTAAGGGTGGTCTAGCAAGTATAGGGGAACCATACTTGGGCTAAAACCTTATGTTTGAGGTGTGTCAGTCGACTGGTGTCATATGGCAGTCAACTGGTGAGAGTCAACTAAGGTTTGACTACGGGAATTGGCTTAGCAGTCGACTGCCAGAGGAAGGCAGTCGACTGATCGGTCGAGCAGTCGACTGATCATGTGATCAGTTGACTAGTGCTCGGGTTTTGGAGCACAGAATAGAGTCTCACTCGACCGCTGCGGTCAGCAGTCGAGTGATGGCTTGATCAGTCGACTGATGATGGATCCGTTGGATTTTTCCAGCGTGAATCTAGCCGTTGTCTCACGACAATAGTGGCATCAGTCGACTGATGGTCCCGAGCAGTCGACTGATCGGCATTTTCCAGCACAGGTTGAAGCTTTAAATGGAGCTCGTGAAGGAGGAAAAATCCATGGTTCTTGAGCATCCTTTGGGCGATTTGTTGCTGCAAATCAGGGTCTCCAGGGCCATTCTTCAAGCAACCAAAAGCAAGCAATCCAAAGGCATTCGTAAAGTATTTTCTTTACTTGTATTGCATTATATTTCATTATAATTTCTTGTTGTATTTAGTTTATTGTTGTAAACTATTGTAAGAGATTTCTCCACCTCCAACGTGTTGTTGAGAAGGAGTTTATTGCTTAGTGGTGTTTGTGGCATCGCTAGAGCTCTTTAGAGCTCGATCAGTGGAGTAGGAACCATTCGGTTCCGAACCACGTTATATTCTTGTATTCTTGTGTGATTGTCTATTGTTATTATTATCTATATTCCACTGCACTAACGAAGTTTGTAGACGAACACGCGAAAGAATTTCATCACGCACTAGCTCGACGCTATTCACCCCCTCTAGCGTTCCAACGATCCCCTACAAAATTTACATGCTTAGCACCTAAATAATAAAATCTATTATTTCTACTAGCATGTTTTTCATTAACAATATCAAGAGTACTAAAATAATTTCTATCATGCTTTTTAAACCTAGAACTAGAAGGTGCATTAAAGTATACCTTAGGGTTTGCTTTTGAAGCTCCCCCTACTTGTGTAACTCCTTCTTGCCCCTTCTTCCTCCCCCTGGGGCATTGGCTTCGATAGTGTCCCCGTTGATGGCACTTGAAGCACACAATGTGCTCTTTATTTTTTTTAGCGAGGACTTCAGCATCCTTAGACTTGTCCTTGACTTTTGGTGCCGACATTTTCTCCTTAGCCAATTTTGGGCACTTTCTCTTGTAATGCCCTTTCTCCCTACACTAAAAGGAAATTATATGATCTTTACTATTAGGAATTGCATTTGAGTTACCTAGGGTAATGGAAGCCTCTAGGTCTTCACTTCTCCCGGATGTAGACGCTTCTTCTTGTTTTTGCTTCGGGATGGAAGATCTTTCCTCCCCCTTAATGCTAGAGGTGGAGGTTTCCTCCAATTCATCCATATTATCCGATGTTGATGGCAATTCTTCCTCAGCATAATTCTTGTTAGTGAAAGCCCTAGAGTCAATCATATGATGATTGTTGTATGGACTTTATTGTATCATATTCCTATTTATAAAGGCATGGTTATTATATTTACTTGTATTGGTGCCAAATAACTAAATATAATAATGTCCTTGAGTAGTAGGTTCTTATCTATATCAATCGATTGGTTGAATCGATAATGAGATGATATAGAGAACACTACTCTTAATCATTCCTAGTCGAGTACTAACATTCAGGGACAATGTTAATGCGTAGAGACTAGCATGTAGGTCAACAAGATGACTTGATCTCACAAGTCATGGATATGAGATATCAAGTTGACACATGGGTATGCATTGGAGAATGTATACTGAATGACCCGCCATGAGAAAGTATCATGGATCGTTATATGAGTGTCATATACTTTCTCATGTGGCTATTAGTATGACTATTAGTCCTTAGACCTGAAGTCACCATGGTTCCCTACATAAGGAGTTGCATACTTTGGCTTCGTCAAACGTCACCCGTAAATGGGTGGACTATAATGGCGATTACTGGGTATGTAACAAATTATGCGGAGGGATGTGAGTGATGTAGATGGGATCTATCCCTCCTATATGACGGGGGTGACATCGATATTCTTGATAGAGTGAGACCACGAAGTGCATGACCATGCCCAAATGAGTCAATATGAGATATTGAGCTCATTTGATTAGAGTGAGTCTACTTGGAGATCAAGATTTAGATTGTACCGAGGATGACACGGTCTATGCCTCGATTGGTCAATCTAGATGTCAAGGATAGAGGGACATTGTCACATATTGTGAGAGTCACAATTAGTAGTCACAAAGGTGATGTTGGAGCTCAACATTCTTGTAACTTGGGTAGCAATGATGTGTTGCTAGATACCGCTCATTGCTTATGTTCCTAAATCGGTTTAGGGACATTGCCAACGTTACAAGAACCTATTGGGTCACACACATAAGAGCAATTAGATGGAGATTAGGTTCATATGATGAACCATGAGGATTAGGTTCATGGGATGAACCAAATTGGATTAAGAGTAATCCAAATTAGACTAATTGAGTTAGACTCAAGTTGATTCAAGTGTTGAATGAGTCTAATTTAGATTTGATTAATCAAATCAATTTAAATTAAATGAATAGAGATTCATTAAATTAAATTGACTTGAATCAAATGGTTGGATTTGATCAACCATGGGAGATATGAGGTCAAGTTTGACTTGACTTGAGAGGGAAGATGAAAGGTCAAGTTTGACTTGACCAAATGCCATGTCATGATGATGACTTGGCATGGCCTGCCAATGATGATGTTCCACATCATCATGGACACATCATGGGGTGCCACCTCATGAGGGAGACCAAGAGCCATTGGCTCTTGGAGTTACATGCATTCCTGTAACCCCCTGATAGTGGGTTATGGATGATGTGAAGTTAAGTTGTGTAACTTCATCTTCTTCCTCCTCTCTTCCTCAAGCTCTCTCTTCCTCATCTAGCCATGAACGTCCAAGGGTGCTAGCACACTTTAGGATGCTTTTCTCCACCTATTGCTTGTGTGGATACCGATAGAGGAGTGTACACTTGACACTCTCGAGTTCCGAACCTTTGGACGAAGCGGGATAAGCGAAGGCGTCGCTACGAGGTAACACTCTCACCTTCTAGATCTAAGGTAGATCTAGGGTTTTTATATAAACACATACATGTTTTGTTTTAATACATCTTCGCACGGATCCGTGGTCGGGCTTCCGAGGTTTCCATACGCAAAAGCGGTTTTTGCGGCTCGGAAAAACCCAACAAAGGTATCGAGCCACGCGCGCATGTATGTGTTTCGCTTTTGTAGTTTTTATATTAGATATAAAAATTACAGATTTATATGTTTCTGTAAATTTTCTTATTTTATAGAATTTTTGGGTATTTTCTCGTAGAGTCAAGCAACGAGTGTTGGGACACTCGTAGGCTTCAACCGTCGAAAAACTCTCGAATCGAGTTCTCGCTTTAGGTTTTTTGGGACAGCGACTTAAGTCAGCTGTAAGATCATTGTAGGGACACTCGCGAAGTTTATTTTTGCGGTAGGGCCTGCCCTATCCCGAAAGGGGCCATGTCCCCGATCGCGCCGGAAGCGCTTAGCGTACCGTTGAGTTGACTCATAAATTCGAAATAAATTAGGAAAAATTATAGAAATTTCTGTAAAATACATAATTTAGAATTATGTATAATTCTGTGATTGTCATGGCCCAATGACCCCAATTTGATTGAATAAGTGTGTTGTAATTCATAATACTACTCTGCGCTTTGTGGTGTGCGTGTTGTATAGTGTATGCGACCTGTGCGTCGTACCTCTTATTTTGAAATTCTAGTTGTAATTAGTTTTTAGACTCGAATGTAACTCGAGTTTCATATTTGTAATGTACAAAATGGAGCGGTGGAAAGTCCACTTGAAGACGAGATTACGAGAAGGGTGACGACGACACATGGCGATCAAAGGAAGCGCTTGGAGAAGCCGCTAGCCTTAG
This sequence comes from Wurfbainia villosa, assembly GCA_025175895.1. Classification (NCBI taxonomy): domain Eukaryota; kingdom Viridiplantae; phylum Streptophyta; class Magnoliopsida; order Zingiberales; family Zingiberaceae; genus Wurfbainia; species Wurfbainia villosa. The sequence continues at coordinate 64,440,758 of CM045994.1, read as the reverse complement.
GTTGACCGTCCGATCTTCTCATTGGCTTGAGAAGATCGTAGTAGGGCCATGACTATATCACATTTAATGATATATATATATATATATGTTGATATATATATATGTATATTTAATTGATTTTGCTTGTATGTATGTGATGCATGCTAGTAGAAAAATGTTTGTATGTGTATGATGCATGCTAGGTTAATTTTCTTGTATGTATATGATGCATGCTAGAATAATTAATGTATGTATATGATGCATGCTAATATAGGATAATAAAGGCCTAAATGCGTATAAGATACACATTACGATTAGATTAGATCATAATCGAATCAACTCGAAAATGCCTATGAGCCTTGATACCCATCACTACCTCGATCATTTGTTGTTGTTGAATCGCCAAAGCGAGCAACGCATATTATCTTGGTAGGGTGCGGAGGGACAATCTTGGTCCCGCCTATCACGACACTGGTTAGAGTAAGCTCAATTAGATTGAGCAAAACTAGTTAACTCAATTGGATCGAGTAGAACTATAGGCATATTCCAATCGTTGGAAAGATAGTTAAGATCGCATTTACACTAAATCTTGGGCGATTTAGCCAAAGCTAACTCAAGGTCTTTTGTAAATGTGGGTCTTAATCCTATAAACAAGAGTTGCATAGAGATGTAATCGGTAATGTGTTACCCACCGATCGTACTAAGTCTTGGGCGATTTAGCCAAAGCTAACTCAAGGCTTAGTATGATGTGGATCTTGTCCTGCAAGAATTATAGCTAGTTTGTATGAATCTAGTAAAAGTGATTTGACCACATCCATAACTCGATTCTACAAAATTCCTATAATTTAGTGGGAGCATCATTTGATTAAAGGCCTAATTAAATGATAAAAGGAATATGATATTAATTCTCTGCATTGTATGTTGTAGATAACTATGTCGACAAACACGAACACTCTCTCTCTGCGATCATCTGAGAAGGACAAGCTCAATGGAGCAAATTTCACGGATCGTATAGGAACACGAGAATTGTTCTCACCCAAGAAAGGAAGTTGTACGCCCCAGTTCATTCCGAGGCACCTCCCGCCACTACCTCGCGAGATGACAAAGATGCTTACAAGAAGCATCAAGATGATGCATTAGATGTGTCATGTCTATTGCTCGCGACCATGAACTCGAGCTTCGTACAACACATGAATGCTTATGATATGGTTGGACATCTTCATCAATCAGATCAAGGATAAGCTAGGCATGAGAGATATGAAGTCTCTAAGGCATACGGAAGATCTTAAGAAGAAGAGAAGTGAGACTTCTACTTGGTATAAATGTTATAGAAGTCAATCTATCTATTTCTTCATCATGGGTATTAGATAATGGATATGCATCTCACATTTGTACCAATGTGCAGGGGCTGAGAAATAGCAGTTCATTGACAAAGGGCGAGGTGGACCTACGAGTAGGCAATGGAGCAAGGGTTGCTGCTGTTGCTGTAGGAACTTATGATCTATCTCTGCACTCTGGGCTTGTATTAGAATTAGATGAATGTTGTTATGTGCCTGCCTTAACCAAGAACATCATTTCAGTTTCTTGTTTGGACAAGAAAGGATTTTCATTTATAATAAAGAACAAATGTTGTTCAGTTTATTTAAATGATATGTTCTATTGTAGTGCACCTCTAATGAACGGACTCTACTTTCTAGACTTAGAGAGCCCTATCTATAACATAAGTACCAAGAGGTTCAAGTCAAATGAGTTGAACCAAACTTATCTTTGGCATTGTCGCTTAGGTCACATAAATGAGAGTCGCTTATCTCAGCTCCATAAGGATGGGCTGCTAGACTCATTTGATTTTGAATCATATGAGACATGCGAGTCTTGCCTTTTAGGTAAGATGACCAAGACTCCCTTTAGTGGACATAGCGAAAGTGCAACAGATTTGTTAGGACTTATACATAGTGATGTATGTGGTCCTTTCAATGTTGCTGCTAGAGGTGGTTACAGGTACTTCATTACATTTACTGATGACTTCAGTAGATATGGTTATGTGTATCTTATGACACATAAATCAGAATCCTTTGAAAAGTTCAAAGAATTCAAGAATGAAGTACAAAACCAGCTTGGCAAGAGTATTAAGATACTTCGATCAGATCGAGGTGGTGAATACCTTAGCCATGAGTTTCGTGACTATCTAGCTGAGTGTGGGATTCTATCCCAACTCACTCCTCCTGGAACACCACAGTGGAATGGTGTATCCGAAAGGAGGAATCGTACCCTATTGGATATGGTACGATCTATGATGAGTCACACAGATCTTCCTATATCCTTTTGGGGATATGCTCTGGACACAGCAGCCTTTACCCTTAACCGTGTACCATCCAAGGCTGTGGTAAAGACACCATATACGATATGAACAGGGAAAAATCCCAAGATGTCTTTTATGAGGATTTGGGGTTGTGAGGCTTACGTTCACGCCAAGTCTCGCATAAACCGGGACCCAAATCCGATAGGTGCTATTTTGTTGGATATCCCAAGGATACAAAGGGATATTACTTCTACATTCCCGGCAAAGTGTTTGTGGCAAGACGAGGTTTTTCTAGAAAGGGATTTTGTTTCTAGAAAACTAGTGGGAGTACCTTCGATCTTGAAGAAATTCAAGATAAGGACCATAGCACTAAGGCCTTGATGGAGGTTGAGCAGAACCACAAAGTGTTGTGGGTGATGAGGTTGTTGCATAAAGAGTTGTGGAACAACCACATGCTCAAGTAGACCTACCTCTTGCAGTCCGATAGGGTACGTCGTCACCGAGAGATACTCATTTCTCTTGTCTGACCATGATGACGTTATGCTCATTGAGAATGAGCCTACCTCCTATCAGGAAGCTGTGATGAGCCCAGATTCTGAGAAATGGCTAGGCGCCATGAGATCCGAGATGGAATCCATGTACACTAACCAAGTATGGACTTTGGTTGATCCGAAGGGGTCAAACCCATTGGTGTAAGTGGTCTTTAGGAGAAAGACTGACATGGATGGACTTACGATACCTATAAGGGCCGACAGGCTAAAGGTTTCAAGCAAATTCATGGTATTGACTATGATGAAACCTTTTCTCCAGTGGCGATGTTTAAGTCCATTCGGATCTTGCTTGCTATTGCAGCATACCACGATTATGAGATCTGGCAGATGGATGTCAAAACCGCATTTCTGAATGGAAACTTACTCGAGGATGTGTACATGACACAACCTGAGGGTTTTGTAGATCCACAAGATATCGGGAAGGTATGCAAGCCGCAAAGGTCCATTTATGGGCTAAAGCAAGCTTCTGAGCCGGAATCTTCGATTCGATGATGCGATCAAACAGCTTTGGTTTCATCAAGAATGAAGATGAACCCCGTGGTCTACAAGAGGGTTAATGGGAACACTTGTGTTCCTTGTATTGTATGTGGATGACATACTACTACTCATTGGGAATGACATCCTTCGCTACACCGCTGTGAAGACTTGGTCAGACGGCTTCAATGAAGGACTTAGGTGAAGCAAACAGATTCTAGGCATCAAAGATCTATAGAGATAGATCTAAGAGATTGCTTGGCCTAAGTCGAGTACATACATTGACAGGTATTACTGGTTACACATGCAGAATTCCAAGAAAGGACTTCACGATGTCACATGGTGTGAGTCTTTCAAGACTCAAAGTCCTCTTCTAGAGAGGAGAGAGACTGCATGGATAAGATCCCTTACGATCCGCTATAGGATCTATCATGTACGTACGTCTCGATGTCTCGTATGCTTTGAGCATGACGAGTAGATACTACGATCCGTGAGCGCCATCGATAGTAGCCAAGAATATTCTTAAGTACTTGAGAAGGACTAAAGAATATTTCTTGATATTCGAGGCGATGAGGAGCTAGTCAGAAGGGTTACAATGATGCCAGCCTTCCAAACCGACTGTGATGATTATAGATCGCAATGTGGTTCGTGTTTTGCTTGAATAGGTAGCACCGTGAGTCGAAGAGTTCCAAGCAGGACACAGTTATTGATTCTACAACAGAGGCCGAATATATCGGTGCTTCCATCTCATTCGTGAGATTGTCGATCGAGGAGATGTGAAGATTTGTAGAGTACCCACAGAGGCTAACATCGCAGATCCCTTGACCAAGGCTTTGGCACAGAAAAAGCATGATGGTCACACTAGGTCATTGGGTATTAGATACTACGGTGATTGACACTAGTGCTAGTGGGAGATTGTTAGTGAAAGCCCTAGAGTCAATCATATGATGATTGTTGTATGGATTTTATTGTATCATATTCCTATTTATAAAGGCATGGTTATTATATTTACTTGTATTGGTGCCAAATAACTAAATATAATAATGTCCTTGAGTAGTAGGTTCTTATCTATATCAATCGATTGGTTGAATCGATAATGAGATGATATAGAGAACACTACTCTTAATCATTCCTAGTCGAGTACTAACATTCAGGGACAATGTTAATGCGTAGAGACTAGCATGTAGGTCAACAAGATGACTTGATCTCACAAGTCATGGATATGAGATATCAAGTTGACACATGGGTATGCATTGGAGAATGTATACTGAATGACCCGCCATGAGAAAGTATCATGGATCGTTATATGAGTGTCATATACTTTCTCATGTGGCTATTAGTATGACTATTAGTCCTTAGACCTGAAGTCACCATGGTTCCCTACATAAGGAGTTGCATACTTTGGCTTTCACAAATGTCACCCGTGAAATGGGTGGACTATAAAGGCGACATCGGGTATGTAACAAATTATGCGGAGGGATGTGAGTGATGTAGATGAGATCTATCCCTCCTATATGACGGGGGTGACATCGATATTCTTGATAGAGTGAGACCACGAAGTGCATGACCATGCCCAAATGAGTCACTATGAGATATTGAGCTCATTTGATTAGAGTGAGTCTACTTGGAGATCAAGATTTAGATTGTACCGAGGATGACACGGTCTATGCCTCGATTGGTCAATCTAGATGTCAAGGATAGAGGGACATTGTCACATATTGTGAGAGTCACAATTAGTAGTCACAAAGGTGATGTTGGAGCTCAACATTCTTGTAACTTGGGTAGCAATGATGTGTTGCTAGATACCGCTCATTGCTTATGTTCCTAAATCGGTTTAGGGACATTGTCAACGTTACAAGAACCTATTGGGTCACACACATAAGAGCAATTAGATGGAGATTAGGTTCATATGATGAACCATGAGGATTAGGTTCATGGGATGAACCAAATTGGATTAAGAGTAATCCAAATTAGACTAATTGAGTTAGACTCAAGTTGATTCAAGTGTTGAATGAGTCTAATTTAGATTTGATTAATCAAATCAATTTAAATTAAATGAATAGAGATTCATTAAATTAAATTGACTTGAATCAAATGGTTGGATTTGATCAACCATGGGAGATATGAGGTCAAGTTTGACTTGACTTGAGAGGGAAGATGAAAGGTCAAGTTTGACTTGACCAAATGCCATGTCATGATGATGACTTGGCATGGCCGGCCAATGATGATGTTCCACATCATCATGGACACATCATGGGGTGCCACCATAAGGGAGACCAAGAGCCATTGGCTCTTGGAGTTACATGCATGCTTGTAACCCCCTTATAGTGGGTTATGGATGATGTGAAGTTAAGTTGTGTAACTTCATCTTCTTCCTCCTCTCTTCCCTCAAGCTCTCTCTTCCTCATCTAGCCATGAACGTCCAAGGGGTGCTAGCACACTCTAGGATGCTTTTCTCCACCTATTGCTTGTGTGGATACCGATAGAGGAGTGTACACTTGACACTCTCGAGTTCCGGCGAACCTTTTGGACGAGCGGGATAAGCGAAGGGCGTCGCTACGAGGGTAACACTCTCACCTTCTAGATCTAAGGTAGATCTAGGGTTTTTATATAAACACATACATGTTTTGTTTTAATACATCTTCGCACGGATCCGTGGCCGGGGCTTCCGAGGTTTCCGCAACGCAAAAAGCGGTTTTTGCGGCTCGGAAAAACCCAACAATTCTCTACATGTGCCAGTTCAGGATTCTCATGGAATTTTACCAACTTATTCCATTGGTCCTTAGCATCCCAGTATTCACCTAGCTTGCACAAGATATGGTTAGATATTAATTTAATTAACATTTTCGTTACCTTAACCGTTGTCTTGAATTGTTGCCTTTGCTCCTCGGTCCATCTTGAATTTTCAATTTGCTTGCCTTCTTCATCCTTAGGCACTTCGAAACCATCTTCAATTGTTAGCATTATATCAAAATCGGTTTCGAAGTATACCTCCATCCTTTTCTTCCACCAAGAAAAGTATCCTTCGAATTTCGGTGGACGGATGTCAATGTCGGCCATCTTATTGATTGTCGCGGCAGTGAGTCTGATGACAACCTCCTCGCTCTGATACCACTTGTTGGAGGATCGGTGGCCGGCTAGAGGGGGTGAATTGCCCAATTCGTGTGTATGTTGGAAATCGTTCTTTCTTGCATGCTCGTCTATAATTCGTTAGTATGCGCAGCGGAAATATGAATACAAACATAAAGGAAATATACAAGCACACACAATACACGGTGATATATGTGGTTCAGAACCTTAGGGTTCCTACTCCATGGGGTGAGCTCAACGAGCTCGAGTGATGACCACACCACTACTCAAACTCCTTCTCGACAACAAGTCAGAGGTGAAGAAGCCTTGTACAAGAAATTACAAAGTAATACAAAAACATACAAGCAAATACAAAGGCGAAATTAAATACATAAAGAAAACTTTATAACAAATGGCTTTTGAACTCTTGCTTTTTGCTTGCTTTGGTTTGTTGTTGAAAGTCTAGAATGCAGCAGCAATTCCCCACCAAAATATCCTAAAATATCGCTGCAAAATCCTCCAACTCGAGCTCTTTTTATAACTTACATCGAGCTGATTTCATGCCCATCAGTCGATTGCTCCTGCAGCCATTGTGAGACAATGACATAATCTACGTTGGCATCCAGCCAACGGATACACTTCCAGTCGACTGCCCAATATCATCGATCCGATCCGACCTCATAGGCGATCGATCACGGCTACCAAACGCTCAGGCTCTGCGACCACTTTCACCGATCACATCCCTTGGCAATCGATCGATGGACCAAGAAATAACTGCCATCCTTATCGGTCAGAAACACCAATGATCCCTATCGACTTGGATCAGTCAAACTGACACCTATATCAGTCAACTGCTGTGGGTAAAACCTCAAACAAACACTTTGTTTGAGCATCGGGTAAAACCTCAAACACCATGTTTGAGCATCTGACACTTCATTTTTAGCAACTTGGCCAAGTCCACCTCATCCTCTCATGGAGTTCCCCACCGAAGCTCTCTTCCCTCAGCCTACGTCCCTCGGATGCACCAAGTACACAGCTTCGCAATGTCATCCTTCGTGTCTTGCCCTCGAAGTCTGCTTCCCGTCTAGCGGTCCCTCGGATACATCAAGCGCACGACTTCCGCAATGTCATCCTTCACTGGCTCAAGGACCCTGAACCTACGAGACTAGTAACCTTGCCAAGTCCTCAAGACTTCTCATTGCCAAGGCTACACACTTGGACTTACCAACACCAAGCCCCATGATTGGAATTTCCATGCCAAGTCTACACACTTGGACTTTACCAACACCAAGCCCTATGCTTGGATTTTCCCAACACCAAGCCCCATGCTTGGACTTTTCATGCCAAGGATATACACTTAGTCTTCCCATGCCAAGCCCCATGCTTGGACTTTTCATGCCAAGGATATACACTTAGTCTTCCCATGCCAAGCCCCATGCTTGGACTTCCCATGACACTCACATGTCATACATTTTTTCTAACATCAAAATATTATTCGAGTCAAACTCGAGTCTGGTCAATCGTGACCTTGGTCGATTGCACCAACATAACCCACATTTCACCTTGTTTTCTTCCCCTACCCCTCTATAAAAACTAAACTCTACCATTCCCCTCCCTTCAATTCTACTCTATTTCTTTTCATGGTGTCCCCATCACACCCTATCTACATAAATACTGATACCATCCAAACTTCTGATTCAGACACTCATTCCACAGCAACCTCAGCCAACCGCCCACTACCCCCGGAGAATACAGTGGCTCCAGCCCAAAGAGGACCCTTTCAATCCCCTTTCCCTTCCTTCAGCAATAGTCTATTCAATCCTCCAACTCTCCAATGGCAACCCCTGATGGCTCCTCCTCCTCCACTGGCTATCATCCATCCTCCTTTGATAATTCCACCACCCTACCTAGAAGGATAGTCTTCTGTGGATTCTTCTCCCCCTTAGCCCCTTGTAAATAAGAATGTTCTCCTTATATCATCTAAACTTTCGGTTATTTTATATAAAGAATCATATATTCTCCTCATATGCATACTAAGTATTATAAATGAAAAAGAAATATCAAGTAATGAAAACATAAGAACAACCTCATGGGGTATAAGAGTCAAACCAACAACCATATGAGTTACGTTGTGGAATACCATTTGCCTTCAACTCATCTATATGTGAATCAGAAAACCAATACGGACTAGGAATAACAGATAACCCAAAATCATCGGCACAATAAGTTGATACATCCGAGGAAAATATAACACTGAATTTCTTTATTCTGAAAAAATAGTAAAATTCCAGAGACAACAATATACTTAATTTTTTAACTCAGAAATACCTCTGAAATTAAGAAAGGACCACTACCAATAACTATCTCCGAACAATACTCCCCCCTAATAGCTACTTCAGAAATACCATAGAACACCCCCGTGCCAAACTTAATCAAAGAAATCTTTACTTGCAAAAATCAGACCCAGTGTTCTTTCCCTGGATGATACATAATATACTCTCATATGGGCTAGATTTCTAAAAAGATTTCTTAGTAAATTTTCCCTTCTGGCCCGTTCGAATAGTATCGACATAACACCTTCGAGAGAGTTGTAGATCACTTTTGACTTCCCCCACTTCATTTCCAATAGGAAACTTAATTTTCTGATGATAAGGAGAAATCACTGCTTATAAACTGCCTAGAACAAACCTACCCAAGATTTCATTATAGGAAGAAGCATGTCAACTATTGTAAAATTGATCAGTATTGTTGTTCTCCTTGGTGCTTCTCCTAATGTCAAAGGCAATTTTATTTGACCCATGGGATGCACCTCTTGCCCAAAAAACCCAAATAAAGAGGTGTCGACTGTATGTAAGTCATTTATACTAACTCCCATTTGCTCTAAAGTCAACCAATATAAAATATCCACTGAGTTGCCCGGGTCTACAAAAACCCTTCTGATGCACGCGAACGCGACCTCAAGTCTGGCGACGGAGACCGTTGAGGACCCAAGTGCATGGATGTCGTCAAGTAATAAAAATATTATCGATCCCACAGGGACTGAGATTCGAGTATCGATTTGGTAAGTGGAGGTTATTGTTCAGAATTTAGATATAAGGGTTATGATTGCGAGGGTTGACTGCGGTCCCAACTCAATACGGTGTCACACGGAAGAAGAAAGGAACTAGTTGCGAGTCTTTGGAAGGGATTATAGGATTTCGGTTTCGTTTGTGTGTCGCAGAACACGTTGTCAATTGGGTTTTTGTCTAGGTTTCTAGCTACGGTTTTATGGAAAGGACATCATACACTCCTCCGATGAGCCTTCGTATCTATCGGAAGCTACCTCTGCCATTACCAGGTCGACCCCTGGACTTAGGATGGGATAGTCGGTACGAGGATGCCTAATTGATCCCTGTGATGAGTCGAAAATGGGGCACATTTCCTACTCTATCGCATCCTTCTACCCACGGTTATGGGAGATGAGGCCAACTCCTCAAGTTCCTCCTTAATTCTCCTAAATCTTAGATACGAGGGTTGTCACCCCTCGTATCAACTAGCACAGTAGATAGAAGACCAAATGAATAACTATAGCTCAAAAACCAAACGCCAATTGTAAATAGAAATTCAAGAACAGAATTCAAATTTGAAATAACATGTTCTATGCACTCAAACTACTCTCTAATCCTAGAATCGGAAAGTCTACTCCATAGATAGGAGAGGAGAATGACAAGGCATTGTTGAATTTGTAAATACAAAATAAAGCATGGAAAGAATATAGATTACAATGCGATGGTGCTCTTCTCCTTGGAGTTGAGGTGCAAAATTTGGATCTCCGACGGCTTTCCTCCTCCCCGTTGTGAGTTCCCGATGCTTTTTAGGGCACCGGTGTGCCGTCCCAGTCGTCGGGCCTCTCCCCTAGGGTTTGGGCGTAGCTTTCCTTATATAGACATCACGTCGGATCCTCACGAAATCTGAAAAAACCCCTAGTCACGTCATTGTTGGATCGATGCAGTTCGCTAGAGGGGGGGTGAATAGCGAAAAACCTTTTCTTTTTCTTTCGTTCGTTAAAATTCGAGAGATAATAAATTAATTGCAGCGGAAATATAAATATAAAATAAAAGAGACAATCGACACAAGGGTTTTACTTGGTTCGTAGCCGAAGGCTACTACTCCAAGGCCCTAGTGGTCCTTGACCACGTACGGAGGGCAGAAGCACTAAAGGAACTCCTCCTCGTTGGAGGTAGGAGTTAATCGATACAAAAAAACTTTAAGGTAGAGGGACACTCCCCCTCTCCTCGTATATGATAAAAGCTCCGAAAAGTAGATGAACAACTAATAACAAAATAATACCGACGTAAAAAGACAAATAAGAAAAATTAAACCTAGACGTCGGAAGGAAGGACTTCGTTGTCAGAGAATTGTAGCTTTGCGGAGACTTTTTGGAGGCTTAGAAATGTTGATGAAACCCTAGGTTTGGCCCTCCTTTTATAGCCTTTGAGCCCCTTTTCGAGAGGAACCCTAGCCAATCAAATTTGAGCACATCTTCCCTTGAAATTTGGTGATAATCCTTGACTCCTCGAATCTGATCATTGACCATCGATCGGTGATGGCCATCATCGATCGTGATGGCGACATCGATCGATTCTTGACTGGCGATCATTGTTTGGCGACAATCGAGTCCTCCAAGCCGCGAATCGATGCTTGCTGCAAGTCAAAGTTAGCACAACAAAAACATAATTTCGATGGTCATCGACCATCCGATCTCGACCTAGACCATCTATAAGAAGTCTTTGGTCGGATCTACGCTTAAGATCATCCCCGTAAAGAGGATACGACCTTACTTACTCTCGCACACACGAGCTTACCTCGATACTTACGTGTCGCTTTTGCTTCCGGCCTTCCACTCGATTCCTTCGGCTCCCTCCGAAGTAACTCGAGTATCGCCCGACCACCGCGGCTTCCTCCGGGTGTCGCTAGCCTTCAGCTCCAGCTATATCAATCTTCTGCACACTCGATTCAGCTCGTGAGAAAACAAAATAGACTTAACTTTTGTGTCTTTGCTATAATCAAAACACAGGTTCGATTTCGGTGCCTCATCACTGCACCAACAATCTCCCCCTTTTTGATCTATGACAAAAACACACAAAGTTAAGGAAATTAAGTGTATGAAACAGTAAAGACAAGAAGCAAAAGTAGGAGTAGTAAAAATATTTCTCAAGTTCTCCCCTTAGAGGAACCCTCCCCCTTGACCGAGGGTGAGTACTTGAAAAAGACTTTTAGTTCTCCAAACACAAAAGGTAACGAGTTAAGTAAATGGCATTACTTAACTTAGGCCTTTAAAGTTTTCAATTCAGAAGAGTTGAAACCTAAACCTTACTCCCCCTTAACTTAGGCCAGAATCAAAGTTAAAATTTGAAATTGAACCTTAACTTTGGCCCTTTCTCCCCCTTTTGACATAAATCAATCAAAAAGTGGGGGGGGGGGGGTTTAAGAAAACTTTAAGTCCAAGCATAATGATTTTGAAAATAGTATGTGAAAATAATTCATCTAAATGTTCAACTCTAGTTTGACTTGATTGAAATGATATTATCAACAAGTCCTGATTAGAGTTGGTTAATATTAGTTGCATATTTATACTCCGAGGTTCATATTGACGCACTTGATCTACATCTTGGAACCTGGAGTAGGTCCTAACATCTCACGCCCATCTACGTGGCTAAGTACACAAACACATTAGTCCTATGTGTTGTGAGATGTACTGGCTCCTTAAATCTATAGGTGCATGGTATCTAAGGTATGTCCTATGCTAGTTCCATCAAAATGAAAAATACGAAATAGTAGAAAGAAAATATAGTTTGCAAGTTCTTATTCTATTACGCACATGCCCAATTTTCGTCTTAATAGACTAAATTCGGCTTCGGGTAGGGGTTTAGTAAATAGGTCTGCTAGGTTAGACTTCGATTCGACATACTCGAGTTGTATGACTCCGTTGGCCACATGTTCTCGAATGAAATGGTGTTTGACTTCTATATGCTTGGTCCTAGAGTGACATATTGGATTCTTGGTAAGATTAATTGAACTAATGTTATCTACGTGAAGTTTAGTATTCGTAAAGTCTAACTTAAAGTCACGAAGAGTGTGCTTCATCCAAAGAAGTTGAGTGACACACTCACCCATCGCGATGTATTCGGTGGTAGATAAGGCAACACAATGTTGCTTCCTACTGCACCAACTCACTAGACTCGAGCCGAGTAGTTGACAACAACCACTCGTGCTCTTCGCCGAGAGTTTACTACGGCATAATCCGAATCGAGTAGCCGATTAGTTCAACTCGAGATCTAGGATACCAAATACCGACATTAAGTGTACCCTTTAGATATCTAAGGATACGCTTAACTAGGGTTAGGTGAGACTCCTTAGCACAGTTTGAAACTGGCGCACATACTTCATCGCAATAGGATGTCGGTCGATCACAGCTAAGTATAGAAGACTTCCTATTGCGCTCCTATAGTACTTTAAGTCAATGGACTTACTTTCTAGGTCTTCTCCTATGTTAACATTTATCGCCATTGGGGTGTTTATTCCTTAGCGTCTTGCATTCCAAATCTTTTAATTAACTCCTTAGTGTATTTTTGTTGATATAGGTATATACCATCCTTAGTTTGTTTAATTTGTAGACCTAAAAAGAAACTTAACTCGCCTACCAAGTTCATTTCAAACTCACTTTCCATGAGCGAAACGAACTCGTTTAGTAAGGCTGAGTTAGAGGTTCCAAAAATTATATCATCTACGTAAATTTGAGCTATGAATATTTCTTTACCTAAGGTTTTTACAAAGAGAGTTGGGTCAACTAAGCCTTGGTTAAACCCTTTTGACTTAAGATGGATTGAAAGTCTCTCGTACCAAGCTCGAGGAGCTTGTTTAAGTCCATAGAGAGCTTTCTTAAGTTTTAGAACATGGTCGGGTTTATCTAGATTTTCGAATCCGGGGGGTTGGCTAACATAAACTTCTTCTTTAATGTATCCATTTAGGAATGCCGACTTAACATCCATTTGAAACAGCTTAAATCCTCGATGTGCGGCATAAGCTAGCAACATTCGAATGGATTCGAGTCTAGCCATGGGGCATAGGTTTCGTCGTAATCTAAGCCTTCGACTTGGCTAAAACCTTTGGCGACTAACCTAGCCTTGTTTCTAACTACTTCACCTTTATCATCAAGCTTATTTCGAAACACCCACCTTGTTCCAATTATCGTTTTGTCTTTAGGTGGTGGTGGTACTAATTCCCACACCTCATTCCTAGTAAATTGAGCTAGCTCTTCTTGCATTGCAATAATCCAATCGGGATCAAGAAGAGCTTGTTCAATTGATTTGGGTTCTATCTTTGAAATTAAGGAAATTTGACTAAGGTTCCTATAGGATGCTCTAGTTCGAACTCCTAGATTAGGATCTCCTATCACTTGATCGATAGGGTGGTTAGTTTGAATCCTAGATTGGGTTGGGTTTGTGTCACCTAATGCTTGATCAATGTGGTGACTTGGTTGAACACTAGTTTGGTTGGAGTCATCTATCACTTGATCAATAGAGTGACTAGGTTAGGATTAACACTAGACCTGATATCCGGATCAGAGTTAGGTCTAGTATGAATCGGCTCGCTAATTGGGGTTGCCGGGGGTTTTGTAGGTTCATGTTCTTCATCAAATACTACATTGATAGTCTCCTCGACTCTAAGGGTGTCGTGGTTATATACTCTATAAGCTCTACTTGTAGTCGAGTATCCTAGAAAGATTCCGGTCGTGGTTTTGGATGTAAATTTCCCTAGGTAATCCTTAGTGTTTAGGGATTACACCTAGGTACATTGATAGTATGTACCTTACACCCAAATACCCTAAAGTACTTGATGTTAGGTATTTTATCGTGATAAATCTCGTACGAGGTCTTAAGGTGCCTCTTTACCATAAGGATCCTATTTTGGACATAGCATGTCGTACTCACGGCTTCTGCCCAAAACCTATCGGGTAGATCGTATTCGTTCAACATGGTCCTAGCGGCTTCTTGTAGAGTTCGGTTTTTCCGCTCCACTAGGCCATTTTGTTGAGGGGTCCTAGGGCAGGAGAATTCATGGTGGTATCCGTTTAGGTTACAGAAGTTGGTGAACCTTTGATTTTCGAATTCACCACCATGATCGCTTCTAAGTCTTTTAACCTTAAGGTCTTTTTGATTCTCGATTAATTTGAATAGATTAATTAATTGATCTAGGGTATCATTTTTATGTTTGATGAACCTAACCCAGGTAAACCTGGAGTAGTCGTCAATTATGACTAAGCAATATTGACTTCTATTGAGTGACTTGGCTCCATGTAAATCGAATAGATCCATATGCAGGAGCTCAAGTACTCTTGAGGTTCGTTCTTGGTTAGTTAACTTGTGTTGTGTTCTAGGTTGTTTTCCTTGTTGACAAGCATTACAGATTTTATTAACCAAGTTGTTGAGGTTGGGTAAGCCTCTGACTAAGCCACTCTGACTCATCTTGTGGACGAGTCTTGGGTGCGAGTGACCGAGTCGTCGGTGCCACAACCATGATTGTCACGCCCCGAGGGAGTCCCCGCCAGACAAAAATCCGGCAGCATCTCCCCTGTACGGGTGACAATATCAATTTTTATACAAGGCCTACACGGCCACTATACATCGGTCAACACGACCGGAATCATACCCCAACACACGCAGATAATAATAAGGCCTCAGGCCAACAAATCTAGGTAAATAAAGTCTACACTAACTAGACTTACCCCTTCTGCCATCTGGGCAGGAATACCCAACCAAACCAATCAAAATAAGATCCGACCAATGGTCCACAAGGACCCCAAAAAAATCCACGAGTATATATAAATCCAATTCCAAGCCTAAACATATCTTCTATACAAAAATCCAAATCATAACTCATACAACTAATAAACTGTCACTACGAGGGGGGGATATGGCAACTGGACTCTCCTGACAGCTTCATCCTGAAATAAAAATAAAACCACGGGGTAAGTTCAAAGAACTTAGCGGATACTAGTCGATATGAATAGTAAGAAATAGCTAACAATACTAATCATGCCAGTACAGTCTCATATATATGGTAAGCAAGAAATAAATGCAAAAGGACTGTACTCACCTGAGTCTCCTACCCTGATATAGGAGCATGTGCCCTACTATAAGAGATAAAGTCATCACCATATAAGAATATGAATCCTGTATGCATGACAATCATATGCAACATCCAAGGCATCAATACAATAATGCAGCAAACACAATACAAATGCAATCCGTGCAAAAATGCTTGTCGTGCAAATGACATGGTCACCCCTGACGCCAGTCAGCCGCCTCACACGCGATGGTGAAGCCGAGTAGGTAGGGCTATGACAACTGTGCACTCTGCCATCATCGCTTCCCGAGTGTGACCGAGCGGGACAGATGCCGCTTGAGTACACCTATCCTCCCGCCCCAAACATAGTGGGGAGCTAAGCTCTCATCTCCCTGTCATAGACGGAGGAGGGATCTGCCGCTACCACGCACGCCTGCGCTACCCATGAGCGGACTGCTCGACAGAGCAACTGCACACACCCTCCTGATGTACCACTAACCCATGAGTGGCAGTGTGTGCAGGCCATGTAACTGGCTGCGGGCTCAACAATAATGGAACCCCGTCCAGCCAGCATGCAATCATGCAAGATGGTGCATGATACTAAAGCATGTCAATCCTACTCAAAATACCTATCCGAATAATATGTACAATCGATATGTACATATCCATAATCCAAGTAACTATGATCCAAATAAAAACAGGGAAATATAATCATATCCTATCCAATGCATGTATCAATAGGCACAAAAACATACTAGGCATATAAACATGAATATTATTGCATGCTATCCTAACTAACATATCAACTTGACTATATCTAAAAGATAAGTCAAAGTACCCGCCTGATATAATGCTCGAGAAAACAACCAAATCGTCACGACCGTAATCCTGCCTCGTGACCGAAACCTGCATACAGCATAACTATTGTTAAGCACAAAAATGCAATCCACTGTCAAATCAAATCCTAAGCCGATCTCGGACTTAAACCAATTAACCCAAATGCTTAATAAAATCCCGATCAACTAGATTGACCTAGTTATCTCATTTAACCTAATCGATCCTCCATAAATAATTACAGAACCGATCAACCTCACACCGAAATCAGCAACCCATCATACACACATCTATGCATAGTCATTGAACACTCCAATCAAAACCTCACAGCCAACATCCCATAATCTATCAATTTACAGCTAATAAAAAGAGAAGATAGATCAAGCTTACCAAGCTCCGGCCAATACCAATCCATCGGCAATCCTTTCACATCCAACCCACACTCCACTTCACAACCGACTCAATCGGCCAACCTAATTCACAAAATCCCAACTCACAGCCCACTCCATATATCATACATCCATAATCTAGCAATTATAGATAAAGAGAACAGTAAATCCAGCTTACCAGTCCTAGAAAACTCCACTGGCAGCCTCCTTCCCACTTCCTTTGTCCACTGGAAAAATTGGTCGTTGCCCTTGCTCTGGCGACCACCGACGCAATTCCTCTTCCTATCCATTATTCACTGGCTCCGGATCAACTTGCCCCGGTAGAGACTCGTCGCTCCCGCAGAAACAGACAGAGACAACTGCCGGCGACGCGCACACTCTCGCCGATGCGGCTTCACGCCACCAGCCGCCTATCTTGTCCGGCAGAGGCCGTCCCGACACCACCACCTGCTGGTGAGGATAAGGAATGAAAGGTGGATGGAGTCGGCGAGCCACGTCGCGGCAGAGAGGATCGCAAGAGAGACCGAGCTCTAGGAGGGAGAGGTCAGCGATGTTTTGGCCGGCTTAGGTGGCGATGGCGATGCGAGCTCGAACGGCGATTTTGATCGTGCAGAGAAGGATCGCAGGTTTCGATCGGCAGAAGAATTCGGAGAAGAGGGGAATCGCGAATCAAAAGGGTGCGGCGTGAGGAACCGTTCGGGAATAGGTAGGTTGCGGTAAAAATGAATAAAGATGGAGGAAGATTAATAAAACCTAAACCTAGGTTTAGGTATTTAAAACATAGAGTTAATTAAATCCATTAATCCATTAACTAGATAATTTAATCTTTTCCCATATGTTAAGAGAAATAACCAAATAAATTTCTGAAAATATTTGGAAAATTCCATAGGATATTTTCCTAATTACCAATTATTATTATTTTATTTTATTTATTTATTTATTTATTTATTTTTTTTTCGATATCTTACAATGATTCCTCTTGCCGTGTCATAAGACACTTAGTTGAGGAGTTGGTTAAGTTAATCATATAAATGTTGTTATTTCTAGTTCCTTTAAGAATTGTTTCAGAGGTTTTGTTGGTATTAATTACGCATTCATTTTCTAGAAATATAACCTTATAGTTATTATCACACAATTGGCTTACACTAAGTAAGTTATATTCAAAATTCTCTACAAGTAATACATTTTTAATGACAAAATTCGTGTTAAGATCGATGTCACCTGATCTGATGATTTTGAGCTTGCCGTTATTCCCAAAGGCAACCGATCCTTGTCGTTTGAATCGAAGCTTTGCGAATTTGAGTTGATCCCCGGTCATGTGTCGGGAGCAACCGCTGTCCAACATCCATTGATCCTACACACAAGGTGGTTGGATTGGATGTTAGATTTTTGTTAAGAAAATTGGTTGTAAGTTGTTAACCCTAGGTCATCTCACCGGAGTCTATATGATCAAGCATGTTATACTTATGTGTTTTTTTTTAGATGACTTCCAGTTAAGTTGATTAAGTGGATTTAGGTTCAAGTAATTTTATGTTAGATTTGGATTTAACCCTAGGCTTGTCAAGTTTACCTTTTCAAGATCATGGCTTCCAGGTCGTGGCGAGGCACAGGGGCCTTCTTTTATCGGATCATCGACCACTTCCTTAGACAAAGCCATTTTCAAGAAAATGATGACTTGACTCACCTAAAATTATTTCCTCGTCTAACTAGTTATTTTTGAAAAGAGGCTCCCCGAGGCTCAATCTTTTCGAAGGATTTTAGTTGGTTATTTGAAAAGAGGCTCCCCGAGGCTCAATCTTTTCGAAGGCTTTTAGTTGGTTATTTACGTGTTCTAAGTGAGTTCACGAAAAAAAAACAAAAAAAAATCTAACCATACAATTTCTAAGTTAAAACACAAACATGTTTTGTACTGGCTCCCCCTAGACCGTTGAATCGGTTCGGTCTATCCACATAGTGGATTTGGTCCTTGGGAACCCAGTACGAGTTGGATCCTAGAGTTGAAATCAAAGTGGCCTTAGGGACCCATGCTTGGACACATTTTTTATGTCTACTTACGATTGACATATACGACTTATTGGTCGTGTTTGAGCTAAACCCTAGTCCGGCCTTGTTGTACACGGCCCTTTGCGATCCAAGTAGGAGGTCAAGTCCTTTGGATCCCAAAGTAAACCTTTCCAACGTATTCCTAAGATCTTCGACTTGACTTTTCAAGAGTGAGTTCTCAACTTCGAGTTTTTCAACCCGAGTTGAGTCCTTCTCTTGAACTCGACTAGTCGAAGAGGTTAGGGAGACCTTGTGTTTGAGGAGTTTAACTTCCTCAACCAGGGTCTCGACCTTGGACTCGGACTTAGCTAACTTCCTAGACCAAAACCTAACCGTATTATGTAAAGTATTAAATAAGGTTCGACTCACCTTAAGGGTATCTTTTGAACCGGATGCGTATCCGTGGCTTGACTTGAAGGTAGCTTCATAGTCCGAGTCATCCTCAGGTTCTGACTCAAGTTCGGTCTCCGTGTCTGACTCAATTGATTTCGCCATGAAGACATGGTCTTCGTCTTCTTCGGATGACGCTTCTTCCCATGTCGCGTTGAGGGCCTTCTTGTGCTTAGGTGCTTGGTTGTTGAGCTTGGGGCACTCGGACTTTATATGTCCAAACCTGTTACACTCATAACACCTAATATTAGAACTTTTAGGCTTACCTTGGTTGGGTCGAGTTGTGGTTCGCTTTCGTCCCTTGGCTATCCTTCGAGCTAGGTTCATTAGTTCTGAATAATTCCGGGTCAACTTCTTCTTCGGACTCATCTTCCTCCTCGGGTGGTGGTGGCTTGCTTGCGATTTTCTTCTTCTTTGAACCTGCAAACAAGGCTATACCCCTCTCGGGTTCCGAGTTGGACTGCTCATGTAATTCAAAATCCGAAAAGAGTTAATCTAATCTAAGTTTAGAAAGGTCCTTGGAGACCTTATAGGCATCAACCATGGATGCCCATAAGGTAGTCCTCGGAAAAGAGTTTAGGACATACCTTATAAGGTCGCGGTTTTCGACCTTTTGCCCGATTGCGTGTAGGTTGTTGACTATGTCTTGGACACGGGCGTGGAGTTGCGTCACGGACTCGTGTTCCTGCATTTTTAGTGTGTACAATTTATTCAATAACAAATCACGTTTGCAAACCTTAGCTTGATCCGATCCTTCATGTAACTCGATTAGCTTTGTCCAAAGATCCTTTGCGCTTATGAAGGGGCCGACGCGATTTAGCTCCTCCTTGGACAAGCCGCATTGGAGGATTTGTGTTGCCTTGGCATCGGCTTCGACTTGTCGTTTTGTTGCAACGGTCCATTGATCATAATACAAGGAGTCACCCACTTCATTAGTCGGAAGTGTGAAACCCGTTTGGATTATGATCCACATCTCGATTTGGGTTTTGAGAAAGCATTCCATCCGACCTTTCCAGTAACGGAAATCATCTCCGTTGAAAAACGGAGGTCGGACGGTGCTAAAACCCTCGAGATGGGCCATTAGAACAAAAAAACAAGGAGACTAAAAAGAGGACCTGGCAACGAAAAAAAAACACACGAAAGTACCAAGACTTGCGTCTTGGATTAGTAGTGTGGGAAATAAAAAGAAACAAACGAAAAATAGAAAGTTAAGCAAAGAAATAAGAAACTAAATAAAAAGTAAGTACTCACAACCTTCAATGTCCCCGAAAGGATACTAAACGTCGATTTTTGAGGATGAAAACAACTTGTTACAGGGGTAAACCCCTTGTAAGAAGTGTAGATCTCTGCGAGGGCTTCGATTTGGTAGGTAGACCGTGTCGTGGGTCAACTTGTACAAAAAGTTATGCCCGTTTGACCGTCGGCTACTCCAAAAGCGAATACTTGCAAAACAAAATCAAACGAAGAGTACCAAGACTTCGTCTTGGATTAGTAGTGCGGGAGAAAAATTTAAATGAACGAAAAACAAATCTGTAAAAAAAATGTTAGATTGGTGGTTTCACCAAATCTAAGCGCCCCCGGCTCTGATACCAATTGTTGGATCGATGCGGTTCGCTAGAGGGGGGTGAATAGCGAAAAACCTTTTCTTTTTCTTTCGTTCGTTAAAACTCGAGAGATAATAAATTAATTGCAGTGGAAATGTAAATATAAAATAAAAGAGACAATCGACACAAGGGTTTTACTTGGTTCGTAGCCGAAGGCTACTACTCCAAGGCCCTAGTGGTCCTTGACCACGTACGGAGGGCAGAAGCACTAAAGGAACTCCTCCTCGTTGGAGGTAGGAGTTAATCGATACAAAAAAACTTTAAGGTAGAGGGACACTCCCCCTCTCCTGTATCGATAAAAGCTCAGAAAAGTAGATGAACAAGCGATAACAAAATAATACCACGTAAAAGGACAAATAAGAAAAATTAAACCTAGACGCGCCGAAGGAAGGACTTCGCTTGTCGAGAATTGTAGCTTATGAGACTTTTGAGGCTTAGAATGGTTGATGAAACCCTAGGGTTGGCCCTCCTTTTATAGCCTTTGAGCCCCTTTTCGAGAGGAACCCTAGCCAATCAAATTTGAGCACATCTTCCCTTGAAATTTGGTGATAATCCTTGACTCCTCGAATCTGATCATTGACCATCAGTCGACTGATGGCCATCATCACCGATCGATGGCGATCGTCGATCACGACCTTCGAATGATCGCTTGACGGCAATCGAGTCCTCCAAGCCGGGCAATGATCGATGCTTGCTGCAAGTCAAAGTTAGCACAACAAAAACATAATTTCGATGGTCGTCGACCATCCGATCTCGACCTAGACCATCTATAAGAAGTCTTTGGTCGGATCTACGCTTAAGATCATCCCCGTAAAGAGGATACGACCTTACTTACTCTCGCACACACGAGCTTACCTCGATACTTACGTGTCGCTTTTGCTTCCGGCCTTCCACTCGATTCCTTCGGCTCCCTCTGAAGTAACTCGAGTATCGCCCGACCACCGCGGCTTCCTCCGGGTGTCGCTAGCCTTCAGCTCCAGCTATATCAATCTTCTGCACACTCGATTCAGCTCGTGAGAAAACAAAATAGACTTAACTTTTGTGTCTTTGCTATAATCAAAACACAGGTTCGATTTCGGTGCCTCACTGCACCAACAGTCATGTTGCCTGGCCACCACATGCCCGTGTGAAAACACATGGTCAGGCCGTGTGTAAGGCTGTGGCAGCCATTTTCGAACCCTGGACACGGCCGTGTGTAGCCACACACCCAGGCTGTGCCTCACTCTGTGTCCAGCTACCAAATGCCTCCTTTTTGCTTCGAAAGCGCATCGTTTTCCCCATGGAATGCTATCTTGCACACAAAAGTACAAAGAGTATATCTCTGAATCATAAAATAGGAAATGCATGCAAAATAAAGTAGAATATGCATGAAACAAACATAAAACGAAATGAGATGTGAGCGAAAACTACTTCTAAAATTAAATATGTTTCGCTCATATCAATTCCCCCAAACTTAGATCTTTGCTTGTCCTCAAGCAAATCTCAGTTCCATGAAATTTTAAAAAGGTATTGTTCCATACTTAGCATGTTAACTAGATTTATCAAGTGGTATTTGCAATCAAACCAAAATAGATATGTTCTAAAAATTCACTAAGTTAGCTCCTCGTGCTCGTGCCAAGCGAATCTTCTTAGGGAATACTCATTCCATGATAAGTTAAGTCGTTATCCTATAGCTTTCCTGAGGTCTCCGGCTCTTAGGCACTTACCTTCCTAAAGCGAGGCTCGTTCCTAGATCTAGCACAAAGTCTCAAAGGCGTGCTCGGTATTGAGAGAAATTGGTAGGTGTTTCCCTAGTAACCTAACTCGGTCTAAAAGGGGCACCGAACCATTTCCACCCACGACAACTATTTTTTTATCCCTCATAATCTCTTTTTCTTCTTTCTTTTCTTTTTCATTTATTTTTCTCTCTTTTTTTTTTAATTTTATTTTTTGGCTCACTGAGATTTTGATTTTTTTGAATAGCCTTACACAATCCGAGCATCTCCAATAACTAAAATGCTAAACTTAGGGTCACCTGTGGATTCCAAAGTACTAGACTACTGAGATGAATCATAACTAGGTATGTACTAGACTCTCCCTTTCAGAAAGTTCATCATGTGTATGTGTAAAATAAAAGCTAACCAGTGTAAGTCTAGAACATTCATTCAGAGCAAATAAAATAAAATAATATGAGGTAAATGAAGTTAAGCTACCCATGGAAACAACTCATGAAGAAAACTTTTAAAAATACTACTGAGGCAGCTTATAAATAGCAAAAACTAAGTGCTGAAAGAAACTAAACAACCAAAGCATGAATAAATGAATGCTAACTACAATGCAAATATCACGAAAGAAACTACTACTAGAAAAAAAAATAAAACTTGGGATCCCCCCAGACTTAAGCGAAGCATACCTCTAGTATAGTGGATGAGGTGGAAAGTTTGGTAGCCTCGGCATCTCGGGATCCTAGGAGAACCTGCTGTTGAGTCGCTAATAGCACATGTACATGTGGTCCATTTGAGAGTTGGTGGATGCAGCGACTACTCGGTGCTCCTCCTCCCTAGCCCACTGTGCTTGCTGGGTTCGCATATGTTGTCGCATCTCCTGGCGATAGGTGGCCTTCGCCTGGCGATGGGCAGCCTCCTCCTGGAAGTAGATGCGGGCCTCACCGTAGAACTCCTCAGCCCGCTGGAAGTGCTCTCGAAAACCCTGAAACTCTACCTGTGTGTAGGCGCTCTGCTCCTCCCATCGCTACCTCTGCGTCTACTTCTCGGCGTATATGTCATCGAGGCACGATCGGAACTCCAAAAAATCATAGGCAGATGTACCTGCATCTTGCTCAAAAGTAGAAAAAGGTGGTGGTGCAGGTGCAGGCTCATGTCGACGTGGACTAGGTGGGCTTCTGTGTATGCGTGGGCTGGAGGGAGAGTGATGTAAAGGGGGAGAGATGGGTGCCTCTGTGGATGGTCCCTCATACGGTAGGGACTCCACTATCAGGTTTAAGCGCCAGTTAGCACGTGTGGTGATGGTGGTACGATCAGGGTTGGGGAGCCTAAGGGTCGTCAAGTTTTTCCTTACAAAGTATAGGGAGTGTCCCTCTCTTACAATCATCTTCATGGTCATACACACTCTCAGGTCGATCCTAGAGCTCCCCTTTATGCTATCTAGCATGGTGTAGTCGTACCCCATCTTATGGCAAATGTGGGTAAGTAGGCCCCCCACATTAATCTCTCCTCTCGTTGCTTTGCCCATTTTCACTAAGTGTCTAATGAAATGGGACCCTACATCAATGCTACTCCTTTCTTGTAGCATGTCCCATAAGCAAAGCAGCTCACTAGCTATCATTACACTGTCACTCTCCCCACAACCAAAAATAGAACTCGCCATGATTCGGTGCAGGTACCGTAAAATGGTTTTTTGGAGGCGCGATGCTTTGGCCCTAGAAGGGTCATAAGCATGTTCTCCTATCAATTCGGTCCAAAAGATACGAGAGTTAAACCCAATAGGGGTTCTTTTCTCTCCCCCACTAGGCAAGCCAAAGCATGTGTTCCATTGGTGTAGTGTCCATTCATGCTCAATGTTGAATAGCCTAAAGGTAATTCTACCCTCTTCGCTTTCTCTCCCCGTTAAGATTTCCACTTCTAAAGAACTTAAAAATTCCAGAACTATCCTAGGGTATGTTGGGTGTCTTATCCCCATTATTTCTTCCCACCCCATTTTTGCAAATAGGGCTTGAATATCACCAAACAAACCTAGGGTCTCTAAGATATCCTCATCAAGATACCTAGTAGCGGTGATTCTTCTAGTAGAAAGCATATTAAATCTCTCCCTATGCTCATTATTGCGGAAGAGAAGGGTTGAAAGAGCATTACCTTCCTCTGGAGCTTGAGGGGCACCCGTTCTCCTTGCTCTTCACTCTGAGGTAGTAGATCGGGGTGCTACTTGCCTTGTCCTCCTCATCCTTGCTTCTATTGGGCCTCCTTAAGGGTTAGAGAGGGACCTAGGTGGTGGGGAAGATGGTTCCACACGGCTAGGGCAAAGGAAATCAAAGCACATGATGCATTTGGGGTGAAAATGCACGACTTGGCCCTCTTAAACCCCACGCGCCATGGCCGGTGAAAACACATGGCCAGGCCATGTGCGCCGCTGAGGGTTGGGGGCATGACCGTGTGAAAATACACGACCAGGCCGTGTGTCCCCCGTTTCCTTCTCACGGTGCACAATGGTCCCAATTCTCCTTACTCGCTTAGTCGTGTAGGTTCAAAGTGTTTTTTATTTTTAAGTAGAAGGTTCTTTCTGTTGGTGCAAGGGCACCAAATAATCGAACCTGTGTTTTGATTATGGCAAAGACACAAAGTTAAGTTTACATTGTTATCTCACGAGCTAAATCGAGTGTGCAGAAAAGTGCTAAAGATGAAGCTGAAGGCTAGCGACACCCAGAGGAAGCCGCGGTGGTTGAGCGACACTCGAGTGACTTCGGAGGGAGCCGAAGGAATCGAGTGGAAGGTCAGAAGCGAGAGCTACATGGTAAGTATCGAGGTAAGCTCGTGTGAGTGAGAGATGGTAAGGTCGTGTCCTCTATATGGGGACGACCGTAGGCGCCGATCCGACTAAGACTTCCTGTGGAAGGTCTAGGTCGAGATTGGACGGTTAGAAACAGTCGCATTTACCATTTTTCGTGTTAACCTCTTACTGCAGGGAAGTGGCCAGGCTAGCAGTCGACTGCTGGACATTGGGCAGTCAACTGATGGCGACGAATCAGCCTTTGCGCTAGGTTAAAACAGATAAGGTTTGACGCGACCACTTCGCGATAAAATTTAGTACAACTTCGTGATCTATTCCAAAAGATGAGGAGACATATTCAAAGGCCAAACTCTATAAAAGGAGGGGAGGATTTTAACTCCAAAGATAATCAAGATTATTCTCAAGTGCTAATACAACGCCAAAGCTCCAACAGCGTCATAACACCAACGCGACGACAAGTTCTAATCCTCTTCGTCGACAGTAGCAACAAGTAACATATTTTGTTATTGTATTCTTTATTTTTATTCGTAACGAGGTGAGGTAGGCTTGTTACCTCATCCTCGTACTTTCGGTTTTGTGATCGTTGTCTCCTACCTCCAACGAGGAGGAGACGTTATAGTGTTTTGCCCTGCGTACGTAGTCTAGGACCGTTAGGGCCTTGGAGTAGTAACCGCTGGGTTGTGAACCAAGTAAAAATAAATGTATCTTTTTATTTTTTCACTGTGCTTACTCGTGTATCAAACGAATGAACGAAAAGATTTACGCTCGTTATTCACCCCCCCCCCCTCTAGCAACGCTTCTCGATCCAACAATTGGTATCAGAGCGGGGGCGCTAAGATTTGGTGAAACCACCAATCTAGCACTTTTTGGTTTTATTTTCGTATTTTTCAAGTCATGTTTTTTTTAGGTTTTTTTTTCTCCCGCACTACTAATCCAAGATGAAGTCTTGGTACACTTCTTTTGGTTGTGTGCTTGCAAGTATTTTCTTTTAGAGTAGTCGACAGTAAAACGACCATAACTTTTCATGCAAGTGGACTCACAAAACGATCTACCTACCAAATCGAAGCTCTCTGAGAGATCTACATTTCTTACATAGGTTTACTCTTGTAACAAGCTGTTTACAGCCCCAAAAATATACGTTTAGTACCCTTTCGGGGACATCGAAGGTCGTAAGTTGTTAGTTTTTGTTAGTTTCTTATTCATCTCATTTATTTCTATTTATTTCCTATTATTTCCCGCACTACTAATCCAAGACCAAGTCTTGGAATTCCCTTTGGTTTTTATTCGTGTTTTGCAAGATACTTAATGGCTCACATTGAGGGGTATAGCACCACCCGACCTCCGTTCTTTAACAGAAATGATTTCCGTTATTGGAAAGGTCGGATGGAGTATTTCTTGAAAACACAAGTCGAGACTTGGATAAAAATCCAAACCGGATTTGGTCTACCCACCAATGATCAAGGGGAGCCCTTGGACTTTAACAAGTGGACAAATGCAACCAAGAGGCAAATCGAAGCCGATGCAAGAGCAACCCAAATATTGCAATGCGGCTTGTCCAAGGAGGAACTCAACCACATTGGACCATTTATTAGTGCCAAGGACCTGTGGAACAAATTAATTGAGGGAACGTTCGATGCTAAGGTATGTAAACATGACCTGCTTTTTAATAAGTTGTATAACCTTAAGATGCAGGAACACGAGATGGTGACGCAACTACACACCCACATCCAGGACATTGTCAATGGCCTGCACACCATCGGACACAAGGTCAAAAACCGCAACCTCCTAAGGTACATTCTTAATTCATTTCCTAGTACTACCTTGTGGGCATCCATGGTCGATGCCTACAAGGTCTCTAAGGACCTTTCAAAGCTTAGGTTAGATGAATTATTTTCCGAGTTTGAACTTCACGAGCAGACTAACATGGTCCGGGCTGAGAGAGGTATTGATCTACTTGCAGGACAAAGAAACAAGCCACCTACCAGGCAAGAAGATGGACTCGAATCCGAAGAGGTGGAGACAATAGTGAACGTAGTGCGGAAGATCGTTCGGAGGGAAAGGAGGCTACTAAAGAACCAAAAAAGGGCACAATTCAAATCACATCAAAAGAAGGCGTTCCATGCAACTTGGGACAACAAAGAAGACATAGATTACATGGCAAGACCGGAGGAGTCCGAGTTAGAATCCGAAGCCGAGTCCAACTACAACTCTGACTCCGACCCTGAAGACTACTTCGAGAGGAAACTCAAAGCCGGACCAAAAGGAAAAGTCAAGGTTAGCCGATCTTTAATTAGTACACTTTACCTTACAATTAAAATGCTTACTAGGAAATTAACTAAGTCCGAGTCTGGGGTTGAGTCATTACTTGAGGAGGTTAAAACTCTCAAGCAAGAGGCTACTCTAACCTCTTCAACTAGTCAAGTTCAAGAGGAAAACTCAGCCCAAGTTGAAAAACTTGAGGAGGAGAATTCTCTCTTGAAAGATCGAGTTCAAGAGGTCGAGGCTAGGTTGTAAAGGTTCACGTTGGGATCTAAGAATCTTAACCGACTACTTGGAACCCAAAGAGCCATGTACAACAAAGCCAGACTCGGGTTTAGTCCAAAGACTACGAATAGATCATATATGTCTATCGTAAATCGTAGTCATCAAAGAGTCCAAGCATGGGTCCCAAAGGTTTTATTGAACTCACATATAAGGACTAATAAGTTTTGGATTCCCCAGGATCAAGTTCATTATTTGAATAGACTATATTGGTTCAATGGTCCAGGGGGAGCTAACACTAAAATAGTATACCCGCTTACTTAGTAAAACCATTGCATATTTTACTTTAATTTTTAGAACGGCTAGATAGAAAAAATAGTTAGTGCATTAGGGAAACAAAGTCTCGTGTATTCGATCTAGATAAGGTGTGTCTAGTTTGGTGCACTTGACCGAGTGGAACTAGCTGAAGCTACCTCGTCGTATCCTAAACTAGCTAGACCAGGAAGTAACCCTACGTGACTTAAGTGATATTTTCTTGAATTTAGCTTTGTCTAAGGAAGTGGTCGTTGTTCCGATCAAAGAAGGCTCCTGTGCCTCGCCACGACCTAGAAGCCAGTTTCTCGAAAAGTTACTTAACGATCTAAAGGTTAAATTCGAATATAACCCAAGGTTGACTATCTTTAATCAATTTAAAATCATCTCACAAAACATATAAGGTCAACAAATTCTGAGATACATAGAATGGGTGAGATGTTAAAGATAATTGAAATATACTTAAAATACAACCTCTTAAAAATGCTACTTATTTTCTCAACTATTGTACTTAATGACAATTTACAACTCTTTAGGCCAAAGTTTAGCATGTGGGGGATCGATCGGCCGGCTAGAGGGGGGTGAATATCCCTTTGTCGTTGGATGGTGGAATTTGCTCGTCTACACAATTGTTAGCGCAAGCGGAATACTAATAAAGACAAGAAAATAAAACAATGAAGAATACAAACAATGCTAACATGAGATATAACATGGTTCACAGCTACGCCACTAATCCACAGTCCCTGATTCGTCCTCAGTGAATCACTCCGCAACCAAATCACTATTGGTCTCTCCTTTGCACTAAGCTAGGTGGAGGTAACCCTTACAACTCAAAGACACTCCTTTTACAATATATGTGAAAGAAAACTAAGAGAAGGAGTTTAAATCTTGTAGAGCACTTGGATGGTTACTTAGAGCATAAGCATTAGCCATTCAAAAGCCCATACCCTCTCTTTTTATAGAGAGGGTTGATTTCTTTCCGTTGGCCGCCACCAGTCGACTACTGCCCTTGGCAGTCGACTGCCGCCACTATAACGGCCTCTGAACACATCGGATCCCGACCGTTGTAGTCCAACAGAACACTTGGCAGTCGACTGATGGATCCCATCAGTCGACTGATGCCTTTGTAGTCGACTGTCTAGTCGGCTACGAGCGATTCTGTGCCCGCGACATCCTCTGGCTGTCGACTGGCATTCCATGGCAGTCGACTGCTGGGCGTAACCCCATCAGTCGGATACCAGTCGAACCCATTCGACTCAGAGCAGTCGACTGCCATTCCATGGCAGTCGACTGATGTCGGGAAAAAATCATCCGACACTTAGCCATTCGGCCAAGTTCACCTAATAAGCTACTTACAATTCACTCATTCTCTCATCTCACTCGAAGTCCCTCACCGAAGCTCTCTTCGTTCGCGGACACGTCCCTCGACAGCATCATGCGCACGACTCTGCAATGCTCCTTCCCGTCTCTTGCCTCCGAAGTCTGCTTCCTTGGCTTCACTTCAAGTCTTCTCATCCGGCGGTTCCTCGGCAGCATCAAGCGCACGACTCTGCAATGCTCCTTCTCCGACTCAAGCACGAGGTTCTGAGTGGTGAACCCGCCAAGGCTCCATGTGCGAATTACTAAGTCCTGCAAGACTCCAACGCATATATCAAATCATAATAACAACCTAACTTAAACCCTTTGCCACACACATCAAAACCATATCACGGCAAGAGATTGCCCTAACATAGCGCCCCCTACATCTCTTATACTTCATATATTTAACTAAAGGGGAGAGCAAACTAACACTAAGGGTTATATTACAAACCTTTAGATTATTGGTGCAGAGGGACACCTCGAACTAATCTATCTAATTACTGCTAGACGCATGCTTGGACTCATAGTTGATTGATCTAGATGCATGCATATACGATGTTGTTTTTCAACCCCTATTTTATATAAAAAACCCTGGCATTTTTGATTTATGGAAAAAGGGGAAGAAGAGTGAAAGTTAAGGGGGAATAACAATAAGGGGGAGTAACACAAAATTTGATTTTGAAAACTAAAGTATCTCTTTCAAAACTCACCTAAGGTTAAGGGGGAGTTTTTGGAAATGACATTCATCATTTACTATACTTGTTTTATGCTTTAATTTCACTTAACTTTGTGTTGGTTTGCCATAGATCAAAAAGGGAGAGATTGTTGGTGCAGGGGCACAAGATAATCGAACCTGTGTTTTGATTATGGCAAAGACACAAAATTAAGTTTACATCGTTATCTCATGAGCTAAATCGAGTGTGCAGAAAAGTGCTAAACCTAGAGCTGAAGGCTAGCGACACCCGGAGGAAGCCGCGGTGGTCAGGCGACACTCGAGTGACTTCGGAGGGAGCCGAAGGAATCGAGTGGAAGGCCGGAAGCGAGAGCTACAAGGTAAGTATCGAGGTAAGCTCCTGTGAGTGAGAGATGGTAAGGTCATGTCCTCTATATGGGGACGACCGTAGGTGGCGATCCGACTAAGACTTCCTGTGGAAGGTCTAGGTCGAGATCGGACGGTTAGAAACCGTCGCATTTATCATTTTCTGTGCTAACCTCTTACTCTAGGGAAGTGGCTAGGCTGGCAGTCGACTGCTGGACATTGGGCAGTCGACTGATGCTCATCAACCGACTGATGGAAGGCATCAGTCGACTGATGGCGACGAATCAACCTTTGCGCTAAGTCAAGGCAAATAAGATTTGACGCGGCCACTTCGCGATAAAATTTGGTACAACTTCATGATCTGTTCCAAAAGATGAGGAGACATATTCAGAGGCCAAACTCTATAAAAGGAGGGTAGGATTCCAACTCCAAAGATCATCAAGAATATTTTCAAGTGCTCCTACAATGCCAAAGCTTCAACACCGTCATAATGTCGATGCGATGACAAGTTATAATTCTCTTCGTCGGCAGCAACAACAAGTAACATATTTTGTTATTGTATTTTTTGTTTTTATTCGTAACGAGGTGAGGTAGGCTTGTTGCCTCATCCTCGTACTTTCGGTTTTGTGATTGTTGTCTCCTACCTCCAAAGAGGAGGAGACGTTATAGTGCTTTGCCCTCCGTACGTGATCTAGGACCGTTAGGGCCTTGGAGTAGCAACCACTGGGTTGTGAACCAAGTAAAAATAAACGTGTATTTTTATTTTTCCACTGTGCTTACTCGTGTATCAAACGAAAGAATGAAAATATTTACGCTCGCTATTCACCCCACCCCCCTCTAGCGACGCTTCTCGATCCAACACTTTCTAGTCCTAATTCATGTTAAAAATGCTAAATGAATGAAATCTAAAGTTCAAATTAAACAAACGCAAGAAAACATAAAAACTAAACTTGGGTTGCCTCCCAAGGAGCGCTTTATTTAAGGTCTTTTAGCTCGACCTTATTCCTACATTTCATTTAAGGTGTTTGAATCTTGCTCGTGGGGGAGCAAGATATTTGCTCACCTTACGTCTCCTCCATTGTGGTCCCTTATCACCATATCTCTTAAATATTGCTCGTGGAAGGGCAAGATATTTATTAGCTGCCTTCCTTGGTTCAAGATTGAACATGCTTAGCCTCAAGTAATCATTAGGAGTTTGATCATAATATTCTATTTTGTCCAAATGTTGTAAATTACATAATTTACCATGGACATCCTCAACAAAAGATTGATTAATAGATTCTATTATGTCGAATGAAATTTTATCATTACAAATCACTAAATGAGCTTCATTATTGGTAGCTAAAGTTTCAGTGAGGGTTAAGGTAGGCTCTTCTAGATCCTTGAGGTTAGGAGGTGTTTCGATTGAAGCAATGCACTCCTCGATTAAAGTATCAATTAAATAGTCATCAAGTTCTTCTTCAAGTGGTGTTTGAATGGATTGTCCTTTTTCACTTCTTGGTAATCGACTCGGTGTTCTAGCAAAATGACTGGCGATCTATGCTATCTGAATCTCCAGCTTCTTTTGACGGCTAGCAATGTCATTCACAAATGACCTTAATTCTTCAATCATCGTTTCTGTCTGCGAATGCCGCTCCTGAAATTCAGCGTTCGCCTCTTGTTGCTTCTGAATAAAGCTTTCTATCATCTGCTATAGTCGAGATTTAGGCAAACAATATTGAGGATTTAAGTAGCCAGGGTCATAACTATATGAATAGGAATCATCTTGTGACCACTGGTTGTAATTGTAGGTGACATCTTCTTGTTCAAATTGTGAATGTTCAAATATATTCGGACAATCATTTATGGTATGCCATGTTTCACCACAATGCTCACAATAAATGTTACCGAAACTCATAGCATTAAATTGACAAAAATCATGAGTAAAAGCATGCATCATTATATGCAGGAAATTATAAATAAGGAAAGAGCAACTGAATAAAACTGAAATAAAATAAAATAAAATAAAACAAGAAAATTAAATCTAGCCTAGGTCCGATCTAATTATCCACTTCTCGATTCGATATCGAATCAATAAGTCCCCATCAACGACGCCAAAAACTTGATGCACGCGAACGCGACCTCAAATCTCATGATGGAGACCGTCGAGGACTCAAAGCGCGTGCTCGCGCTCAACGCCCACAAGTGCACAGATGTCATCAAGTGATAAAAAGATTATCGATCCCACAGGGACTGAGATTCGAGTACCAATTTGGTAAGTGGAGGTTATTGTTCGGAATTCAGATCTAAGGGTTATGATTGCGAGGGTTGACGATGGTCCAAACTCAATACGGTGTCACACGGAAGAAGAAAGGAACTAGTTATGAGTCTTTAGAAGGGATTCTAGGATTTCAGTTTCGTTTGTGTGTCATAGAACACATTGTAAATTGGGTTTTTGTCTAGGTTTCTAGATACAGTTTTGTGAAAAGGACATCATACACTCCCCCGATGAGCCTTCGCATCTATCGGAAGCTACCTCTGCCATTACCAGGTCGCCTCCTGGACTTAGGATGGGATAGTCGGTACGAGGATGTCGAATTGATCCCTGCGACGAGTCAAAAAGGGGGCGCATTTCCTACTCTATCGCATCCTTCTACCCATGGTTACGGGAGATGAGGCCAACCCCTCAGGTTCCTCTTTAATTCTTCTAAATCTTAGATACGAGGGTTGTCACCCCTCGTATCGGCTAGCACAGTAGATAGAAAACCAAAAAAATAACTATAGCTCTAAAACCAAATGCCAATTGCAAATAGAAATTCAAGAACAAAATTCAAATTTGGAATAACATGTTCTACGCACACAAACTACTCCATAATCCTAGAATCGGAAAGTCTACTCCATAGATAAGAGAGGAGAACCACAAGGCATTGTCGAATTCGTAAATATAAGATAAAGCATGGAAAGAATATAGATTGCAATGCGATGGTGCTCTTCTCCTTGGCGTTGAGGTGCAAAATTTGGGTCTCCGACGGCTTTCCTCCTCCCTGTTGCGAGTTCCCGATGCTTTTTAGGGCACCGGTGTGTCATTCCGGCCATCGGGCCTCTCCCCTAGGGTTTGGTCGTAGCTTTCCTTATATAGACATCACGCCGGATCTTCGCGAAATCTGGAAAAACCCCTGGTCGCATCAAGTTGCCTGGTTGCCACATGGTCGTGTGAAAACACATGGCCAGGCCATGTGTAAGGTTGTGGCGGTCATTTTCGAACCCTGGACACTGTCGTGTATAGCCACACGCCCATGCCATGTCCCACTCTATGTCCAACTACCAAATTCTTCCTTTTTGCTCCGAAAGTGCGTCATTTTCCCCATAAATGCTATCCTGCACATAAAAGTACAAAGAGCATATCTTCGAACTAGAAAACAGGAAAAGCATGCAAAATAAAGTAGAATATGCATGAAACAAACATAAAACGAAATGAGATGTGAGCGAAAACTACTCCTAAAATCCTATATGATTCACATCACCTTCCTACATCAAAATTAGCTATAAGGGCTCGGATAACTAAGGCATCAGTGTGAGGGGTCATTACTCCCTTTAAGTGACTAGGACCGAAACCCAGTAGAGGTCCTCCTGCTCTAGGTAGAGCAGCTACAACTACACACTCCTCTCGACTATGCCTTTTCTAAGCTCTGTATGAATCTCTATTAGTGGAACCATCAAAAATTATATTAATAGAGCCTCTGACCATAGGCTAATCAGCAGACACTATTATACCAGTTGCTATCTCCCGTTATTGAGCAGGCTATATGGGTCGGTTCATAAGAGGTCTCACCATATTTCCTCTACCATAGTTTCTTCCTCCAAACCTCTACTGATATGGAACTGGATTCATAACCATAGTCCATATATGGGGATGAACCCCCTTAATTCTCTGCAGATAAGAATCTAACTGTTGGCAGTCCTAAGTATTGTGGACATACTCTTGATGATAAGAACAAAAAGTAGGAGATGGTAACCTCCTAGGCCCTCTAGCAGCTCCAAAAGGTCTTCTCTGTTGGATCGAAGCGGATCGCTAGAGGGGGGGTGAATAGCGATAAAAACTTTTCTTTTAAATCGTTCGATAGACAATTAAATGCAGCGAAAATGTAAATAAAAACTAAATGAGACAAATAGTTTTTTTACTTGGTTCGTAGCCTTCGGCTACTACTCCAAGGCCCTAACGGTCCTAGACCGTGTACGGAGGGCAATTCACTAAAACACTCCTCCTCGTTGGAGGTAGGAGTTTTACGATTACAAAAGCTTTCGAAACAAAAAGATAGAGAGACAAACCCTCTCTTCTATTAAAGTAAAATGCAACGAAAAGCCTCGATTAAAAAGAATTGCAATATTGAAAGCAATAACAAATTAAGATTATACCAACAACTAAACAAAAGAAACTTTAAGCTAGGGTTGTTGGCAGCACTTCGTTGTTGTAGAGTCGTGGGAGAGTTGCAGCGTAACGGAGGCTTTTGAGCACTTAGAATTTATGATGAAACCCTAGGTTTGGCCCTCCTTTTATAGCCTTTAAGCCCCTCAACGAATGGGTCTTCAACCAATCACAAATGGGCACAAAACTCCTTGAAAAATGGTGATAAAGCTTGACTCCTCGAGGCTGATTTTTGACCACCGGTTGAACTGGCGCCGGTTGAACTGGCCGGTTGAACTGATGGCCAGGATTTTTTACTACAATAAAGAGTTAGCTCAAAATATAAGTGGATTCGACGACCACTTGTCGTCCGATCTCAACATAGACCTTCCATGGGAAGTCTTGGGTCGGATCGTCGCCTAAGATCATCCCCGTAAAGAGGATACGACCTCACTTACGCTCGCACACACGAGCTTACCTCGATACTTACATGTCGCTTTTGCTTCCGGCCTTCCACTCGATTCCTTCGGCTCCCTTCGAAGTAACTCGAGTGTCGCCCGACCACCGCGGCTTCCTCTGGGTGTCGCTAGCCTTCAGCTCCAGCATTGAGACTTTTCTACACACTTGATTTAGCTCGTGAGATAACAATATAAGCTTAACTTTATATCGTTTGCTATAATCAAAACTTAGGTTCGACTTAGGTGCCCACTGCACCAACAATCTCCCCCTTTTTGATTTATGGCAAACCCACATACAAAGTTAAGACAAAAATAAGTATGAGATTATGCATGAATGAGTAGGAGTATATAAAAATTCTTTTTCAAGTGCTCTTGAGGAATCCTCCCTCGATAGAGGGTGAGTACTTGAGAAAGGGTTTTAACTCTCCCCTTGATATGTGCTACTAAGAAAAAGAATTAAGTAAATCAAATTACTTAATATTGGCCATAGTGTTTAAAATAAGTTTTAAGTTAAGAAACCAAATGATTTCTTAACCTTGGCCTTTTGTTAAAAGTTAAATAAGTTTTCAAAACTTAAAGTTAACTTTTGGTTTAATTGTGAAGTAAGAGTTAAGTTATCAAAAAAAAAATTTTTTTGACCCCTTAACTTTTCTCCTTTTTCTCCCCCTTTTGCCGTATATCGAAAAGAGTAAGGGGTGTGTGGAAAACAAAATAAATGTTAAATTTAAAGTCCAAGCATGTTCCACATTTTTATTTTTAAAAATAATATACTGAAAATAAGTTCATCTATAAAATGTTCGACTCATTTGGCTTGATTGATATGAAGGATCAACCAGTCCTGGTCAGAGTCGGTATGATTATACTCCGTGGTTCATAGCGATGCACTAGCTCTACATCTGGAACCAGGAGTAAGGTCCTAACATCTCACGCCTATCTACGTGGCTAAGTACACAAACACATTAGTCCTATGTGTTGTGAGATGTATTGGCTCCTTAAATCTATAGGTGCATGATATCTAAGGTATGTCCTATGCTAGTTCCATGAAAAAAAAGTAAGAAATAGTAGTAAGAAAATATAATTTGTAAGTTCCTATTCTATTACGCACATGCCTAATTTTCGTCTCAAGAGACTAAATTCGGCTTCGGGTAGTGGTTTAGTAAATATGTCTGCTAGGTTAGACTTCGAGTCAACATATTCGAGTTGTACTGAGTCGTTGGCTACATGTTCTCGAATGAAATGGTGTTTTACTATATATGCTTTGTCCTTGAATGGCATATAGGGTTCTTAGTTAGATTTATCGAACTTATGTTGTCTACAAAAATTTTAGTTTTGGTGAAGTCCAACCTAAAGTCTCGGAGAGTGTGTTTCATCCAAAGAAGCTAAGTTACACACTCACCCATCGCAACGTATTCGGCTTCGGTGGTAGATAAGGCAACACAATGTTGCTTCCTACTGCACCAACTCACTAGACTTGAGCCGAGTAGTTGACAACAACCACTCGTGCTCTTTCTATCGAGTTTACTACCGGCATAATCCGAATCGGAGTAGCCGATTAGTTCGAACTCCGTAGATCTAGGGTACCAAATACCAACGTTAAGTGTACCCTTAAGATATCTAAGGATACGCTTAACTAGGGTTAGGTGAGACTCCTTAGCACAGGTTTGAAACCTGGCGCACATACTTACTGCGAATAGGATGTCGGGTTGACTCGCAGTTAAGTATAGGAGACTTCTTATCGCGCTCCTATAGTACTTTAAGTCAATGGACTTACTTTCTAGGTCTTCTCCTATGTTAACATTAATCGCCATTGGGGTGTTTATTATCTTAGCGTCTTGCATTCCAAATCTTTTAATTAACTCCTTAGTGTATTTTTGTTGATATAGTATATACCATCCTTAGTTTGTTTAATTTGTAGACCTAAAAAGAAACTTAACTCGCCTACCAAGTTCATTTCAAACTCACTTTCCATGAGTGAAACAAACTCGTTTAGTAAGGCTGAGTTAGAGGTTCCAAAAATTATATCGTCTACGTAAATTTGAGCTATGAATATTTCTTTACCTATGGTTTTTACAAAGAGAGTTGGGTCAACTAAGCCTTGGTTAAACCCTTTTGACTTAAGATGGAATGAAAGTCTCTCGTACCAAGCTCGAGGAGCTTGTTTAAGTCCATAGAGAGCTTTCTTAAGTTTTAGAACATGGTCGGGTTTATCTAGATTTTCGAACCCGGGGGGTTGGCTAACATAAACTTCTTCTTTAATGTATCCATTTAAGAATGCCGACTTAACATCCATTTGAAACAGCTTAAATCCTCGATGTGCGGCATAAGCTAGTAACATTCGAATGGATTCGAGTCTAGCTACTGGGGCATAGGTTTCGTCATAATCTAAGCCTTCGACTTGACTAAACCCTTTGGCGACTAACCTAGCCTTGTTTCTAACTACTTCACCTTTATCATCAAGCTTATTTCGAAACACCCACCTTGTTCCAATTATCGTTTTGTCTTTAGGTGGTGGTACTAATTCCCACACTTCATTCCTAGTAAATTGAGCTAGCTCTTCTTGCATTGCAATAATCCAATCGGGATCAAGAAGAGCTTGTTCAATTGATTTGAGTTCTATCTTTGAAATTAAGGAATTTTGACTAAGGTTCCTATAGGATGCTCTAGTTCGAACTCCTAGATTAGGATCTCCTATCACTTGGTCGATAGGATGATTCGTTTGAGTCCTAGTTGGATTTGGGTTTGAGTCTACAACTTGATCCATAGGATGACTCGGTTGAACACTAGTTTGGTTGGAGTCATCTATCACTTGATCAATAGAGTGATTTGGTTGACTTAGGTTAAGATTAACACTAGACCTGATCTCCGGATCAGAGTTAGGTCTAGTATGAATCGGCTCGCTAATTGGGGTTGCCGGGGGTTTTGTAGGTTCATGTCCTTCATCAAATACTACATTGATAGTCTCCTCGACTCTAAGGGTGTCGTGGTTATATACTCTATAAGCTCGACTTGTAGTCGAGTATCCTAGAAAGATTCCGGTCGTGGTCTTGAATGTAAATTTTCCTAGGTAATCCTTAGTGTTTAGGATATGTACCTTACACCCAAATACCCTAAAGTACTTGATGTTAGGTATTTTATCGTGATAAATCTCGTATGAGGTCTTAAGGTGGCTCTTTACCATAAGGATTCTATTTTGGACATAGCATGTCGTACTCACGGCTTCTGCCCAAAACCTATCGGGTAGGTCATATTCGTTCAACATGGTCCTAGCGGCTTCTTGTAGAGTTCGGTTTTTCCGCTCCACTAGGCCATTTTGTTGAGGGGTCCTAGGGCAAGAGAATTCATGGTGGTATCTGTTTAGGTTACAGAAGTCGGTGAACCTTTGATTTTCGAATTCACCACCATGATCGCTTCTAATTCTTTTAACCTTAAGTTTTTTTTTTATTCTCGATTAATTTGAATAAATTGATTAATTGATCTAGGGTATCATTTTTATGTTTGATGAACCTAACCCAGGTAAACTTGGATTAGTCGTCAATTATGACTAAGCAATATTGACTTTTATTGAGTGACTTGGCTCCATGTGAATCGAATAGATCCATATGCAGGAGCTCAAGTACACTTGAGGTTCGTTCTTGGTTAGTTAACTTGTGTTGTGTCCTAGGTTGATTTCCTTGTTCATGTTGTGGTATTACAGTTTATTAACAAATTGTTAGGTTGGAGCCTCTGACTAAGCCACTCTGACTCATCTTGTGGACGAGTCTTGGGTGCGAGTGACCGAGTCGTCGGTGCCACAACCATGATTCCTCTTCCTGTGTCATAAGACATTTGGCTGAAGATTTTATTAATTTAATTGTGTAAATGTTATTTGTCCTAGTTCCTTTGAGTATTGTTTTAGCTGTTTTATTTTTTTTAATTACACATTCATTTTCTAAAAATACGACCTTATAGTTATTGTCACATAATTGGCTTACGCTAAGCAGGTTATATTCAAAATTCTCTACAAGTAATACATTTTTAATAACAAAATTCGAGTTAAGCTCGATATCACGATCAGATGATTTTGAGCTTGCGTTATTCCCAAAGGCTCTAGATCCTTGTCGTTTGAATCGAAGCTTTGTGAATTTGAGTTGATCCCCGGTCATGTGTCGGGAGCAACCGCTGTCCAACATCCATTGATCCTACACACAAGGTGGTTGGATTGGATGTTAGATTTTTTTTTAAAAAAAAATTGGTTGTAAGTTGTTAAACCTAGGTCATCTCACCTGTGTCTATATGATCAATCATATTATACTTATGTGTTTTTTGTGAGATGACTTCCAATTAAGTTGATTAAGTGCATTTATGTTTAAGTAATGTTAGATTTGGATTTGACCCTAGGCTTGTCAAGTTTACCTTTTCAAGATCATGGCTTCCAGGTCATGGCGAGGCACAGGGGCCTTCTTTTATCGGATCATCGACCACTTCCTAAGACAAAGCCATTTTCAAGAAAATGATGATTTGACTCACCTAAAATTATTTCCTCGTCTAACTAGTTATTTTTTAAAAGAGGCTCCCCGAGGCTCAATCTTTTCGAAGGATTTTAGTTTATTATTTGAAAAGAGGCTCCCCGAGGCTCAATCTTTTCGAAGGATTTTAGTTGGTTATTTGAAAAGAGGCTCCCCGAGGCTCAATCTTTTCGAAGGATTTTAGTTGGTTATTTGAAAAGAGGCTCCCCGAGGCTTAATCTTTTCGAAGGATTTTAGTTGGTTATTTACGTGTTCTAAGTGAGTTCACGAAAGAAAAAAAAAATCTAAGCATGCAATTTCTAAGTTAAAACACAAACATGTTTTGTACTGGCTCCCCCTAGACCGTTGAATCGGTTCGGTCTATCCACATAGTGGATTTGGTCATTGGAAACCCAGTACGAGTTGGATCCTAGAGTTGAAATCAAAGTGGTCTTAGGGACCCATGCTTGGACACATTTTTTATGTCTACTTACGATTGACATATATGACTTATTGGTCGTGTTTGAGCTAAACCCTAGTCCGGCCTTGTTGTACCGCGGCCCTTTATCCAAGTAGGAGGTCAAGTCCTTTGGATCCCAAAGTAAACCTTTCCAACGTATTCCTAAGATCTTCGACTTGACTTTTCAAGAGTGAGTTCTCAACTTCGAGTTTTTCAACCCGAGTTGAGTCCTTCTCTTAAACTCGACTAGTCAAAGAGGTTAGGGAGACCTCGTGTTTGAGGAGTTTAACTTCCTCAACCAAGGTCTCGACCTTGGACTCGGACTTAGCTAACTTCCTAGACAAAAACCTAACCGTATTATGTAAAGTATTAAATAAGGTTCGACTCACCTTAAGGGTATCTTTTGAACCGGATGCGTATCCGTGGCTTGACTTGAAGGTAACCGTGAGTCAAAGTCATCCTCGAGTTACGACTCAAGTTCGGAGTTCGGACTCAATCGATTTCGCCATGAAGACGTGGTCTTCGTCTTCTTCGGATGATGCTTCTTCCCATGTCGCATTGAGGGCCTTCTTGTGCTTAGGTGCTTGGTGGTTGAGCTTGGGGCACTCGAACTTTATATGTCCAAACCTGTTGCACTCATAACACCTAATATTAGAACTTTTAGGCTTACCTTGGTTGGGTCGAGTTGTGGTTCGCTTTCATCCCTTGGCTATCTTTTGAGCTAGGTTCATTAGTTCGGCAGTCAATTCCGGGTCAACTTCTTCTTCGGACTCATCTTCCTCCTCGGTTGGTGGTGGCTTCCTTGCGATTTTCTTCTTCTTTGAACCTGCAAACAAGGCTATACCCCTCTCGGGTTTCGAGTTGGACTGCTCATGTAATTCAAAATTCGAAAAGAGTTCATCTAATCTAAGTTTAGAAAGGTCCTTGGAGACCTTGTAGGCATCGACCATGGATGCCCACAAGGTAGTCCTCGGAAAAGAGTTTAGAACATACCTTATAAGGTCGCGGTTTTCGACCTTTTGCCCGATTGCGTGTAGGTTGTTGACTATGTCTTGGACACGGGCGTGGAGTTGCGTCGCGGACTCGTGTTCCTGCATTTTTAGTGTGTACAATTTATTGAACAACAAATCACGTTTGCAAACCTTAGCTTGATCCGATCCTTCGTGTAACTCGATCAGCTTTGTCCAAAGGTCCTTTGCGCTAATGAAGGGGCCGACGCGATTTAACTCCTCCTTGGACAAGCCGCATTGGAGGATTTGTGTTGCCTTGGCGTCGGCTTCGACTTGTCGTTTTGTCGCAATGGTCCATTGATCATAATCCAAGGAGTCACCCACTTCATTAGTCGGAAGTGTGAAACCCGTTTGGATTATGATCCACATCTCGATTTGGGTTTTGAGAAAGCATTCCATCCGACCCTTCCAATAACGGAAGTCATCTCCGTTGTAAAACGGAGGTCGGACGGTGCTAAAACCCTCGAGATGGGCCATTAGAACAAAAGACAAAAAGGGACGAAGACGAAGAAACTAGCAACGACAAAAACACAAAATAAAGTACCAAGACTCCCGTCTTGGATTAGTAGTGCGGGAGTAAATTTAACAAAGCGAAATAAATCAGAAATAAACAGAAATAAAAGAAAAATAAATCTGTGAAAAATTGCTAGATTGGTGGTTTCACCAAATCTTAGCAACCCCGGCTCTGATACCAATTGTTGGATCGAAGCGGATCGCTAGAAGGGGGGTGAATAGCGATAAAAACTTTTCTTTTAAATCGTTCGATAGACAATTAAACGCAGCGGAAATGTAAATAAAAACTAAATGAGACAAATAGTTTTTTTACTTGGTTCGTAGCCTTCGGTTACTACTCCAAGGCCCTAACGGTCCTAGACCGTGTACGGAGGGCAATTCACTAAAACACTCCTCCTCGTTGGAGGTAGGAGTTTTACGATTACAAAAGCCTTCGAAGCAAAAAGATAGAGAGACAAACCCTCTCTTCTATTAAAGTAAAATGCAGCCTCGATTAAAAAGAATTGCAATATTGAAAGCAATAACAAATTAAGATTATACCAACAACTAAACAAAAGAAACTTTAAGCTAGGGTTGTTGGCAGCACTTCGTTGTTGTAGAGTCGTCGGAGAGTTGCCGCGTAACGGAGGCTTTTGAGCACTTAGAATTTAGGATGAAACCCTAGGTTTGGCCCTCCTTTTATAGCCTTTAAGCCCCTCAACGAATGGGTCTTCAACAAATCACAAATGGGCACAAAACTCCTTGAAAAATGGTGATAAAGCTTGACTCCTCGAGGCTGATTTTTGACCACCGGTTGAACTGGCCGGTTGAACTGATGGCCAGGATTTTTGACTACAATAAAGAGTTAGCTCAAAATATAAGTGGAGTCGACGGCCACTTGCCGTCCGATCTCAACATAGACCTTCCATGGGAAGTCTTGGGTCGGATCGTCGCCTAAGATCATCCCTGTAAAGAGGATACGACCTCACTTACGCTCGCACACACGAGCTTACCTCGATACTTACGTGTCGCTTTTACTTCCGGCCTTCCACTCGATTCCTTCGGCTCCCTCCGAAGTAACTCGAGTGTCGCCCGACCACCGTGGCTTCCTCCGGGTGTCGCTAGCCTTCAGCTCCAGCATTGAGACTTTTCTGCACACTTGATTTAGCTCGTGAGATAACAATATAAGCTTAACTTTATATCGTTTGCTATAATCAAAACTTAGGTTCGACTTAGGTGCCCACTACACCAACATTCTCAATAGCTGCTGCGCTTCACATATATTCATAGCTCGCTCCTTAGAAAACCTTAACTGATGAACATATAGAGACCTGTCTTCTGAAGGTTGGATGGGTCTTACCCATTCAACCCTCCTCTCTGGAATTTCTACCATTCTATAATCCCGAGAAGTTTGCTGAGACTTCTGAGCATCGTCGAGATTAATAAACTTCTCTGCTCGGGATAATAAATCATCAAAATTTATAGGAGGCCTTTTAGCTAAAGATTTAAAGAAATCCCCTTCCCTGAGCTCTTGAGTGAAGACTCCTACCATCATGCCAGACCCCATAGTGGGAATTTCCCGCACTAACTGTGTGAATCTCTACACATATTGCAACAAAATTTCTTACTCTCTCTAATTAAGATAAAAAAGACTTAATGGTTGAGGCAAATATTTTTTAGAGCTAGAAAAATACCTTAAAATAATGTCAAGAAATCCTTAAACGAAGTAATACTTTGTGACTTCAAATCATTAAACCATTATTGTGTCGAACCTACTAATGTAGTAAGAAACACCCGACATTTAATCTCATCATTATCGCGGTATAATAAAGCAAAATTTTCAAATATACTCAAATGATCCTTAGGTTCAAAGGAACTAGTATATTCAGGCATCTAAGGAATTTGAAAGTGCCGAGGTAACTCTTCGTTGAGAATATCCTCTGTAAAGGGATCTAACTCCTCTACTTTTAAAATGGTACTTACAAAAGGAACATCTTCCTCAGGCTGTGCACTCTCAAGAGGAGCTACACACTTCTTTTTCATCCCCTTGGCTTGCTTGCAGACGCAAGAGGAATCATTCTTCGGGCGAGAAACTCTGACTACCTCTTCTTTAGAGTCATCATCGGATGCATCATCTTGTTTCACCTTCTTCGGGGTGGCCCTTTGTGACATCTGATCCATCACAGTGGCCACCACTTGCATAAGATCTTCCTTGTACAAGGGCTCATAACACCTTCTGCTGGTGCCCCCTTTAGAATACTAGAGATAGATTTTTCTTCCTCCATTGGCTCCTTCAGCGTTGTCCTAGTGTTCACCATCATGACTTTTTGTTTAGATTCCCACAGACGACGCCAATTTGATGGTGTTCATTTCTTCGCCCTACAAAGATCTCCCTCCCCCTTCTCACCAATATCCTCTGATCACCTTAGATCTAGAAGTTCCCAGATGGATCTGCCACCAAAAGAGTGTTAAGAATGAAATAATGAACAAACTCTTCTATGATCACCTTAAATCTTTGAGAGGGAAAGCTAGATCTGTCACTTCACAAGAGAGTGTTAGAGATGGGCTGGCTTCCCGACATGGACCCTCCGACGTTCAAGTCAGAAAATAGTAGGATGAAGAAAGTAGGAATGAAAAAAGAATGAAGAAGAAGAAGAAGTGAGAAGAAGATCCTTGAGATAGCCAATAGCGAAGAAATAATCATCCCCCACTT
This sequence comes from Wurfbainia villosa, assembly GCA_025175895.1. Taxonomy (NCBI): domain Eukaryota; kingdom Viridiplantae; phylum Streptophyta; class Magnoliopsida; order Zingiberales; family Zingiberaceae; genus Wurfbainia; species Wurfbainia villosa. The sequence goes on along the minus strand of CM045994.1, from coordinate 64,396,323 downwards.
CCTTTCACCTCTTCCCCTTTTATAGATGATTTATCCCGCCTTCTCCTTGAATTTGAATTTAATTTAATTCCCTTTATAGGATCGCAATAATCCGAGAGAGGGGGTGAATCTCGGAGTTTATAATTTTCTTTAATTTAAAACTTTTTTTTTCAAATATGAGTATGTAGTGGAAATTAAATGAAATTCAGACACAGTCAGTTTACTTGGTTTACAACCCTAACTGGGTTACTACTCCAAGGCCCGTAGCTCTTCCTAGAGCTACCTCGATGAGCAATCACAATAGTACCCTCCAATTCGAGAACTCTCGACTTCGGAGGGGTTCACTTTTTACAAAGGTAAGAGATGGGTAACACACTACCCTCTCTTTGAAGTTAAGTACACAAGCAAAAAATAATATAGAAAATTACAAGCTACTTTATATCGACACAGATGAAGGCTTGGATGTAGGCACGAGGTGTCGGAAAATCACCTTTGTGTAGAGTCAAAGCTTTTGTGAACGAGAGTAAATTTTGACAGCACTTCGGCGTAGTAGTAGTATTCTTCTCGGATCTGGTCGAGCATATGTGTTATAACCCTTTTCCAGTCTACTCCATATCAACCTGTCGATATGGAACTTCTTGTCTTCTAGTCGACTGAAATCTCTCCAGTCCACTCTAGGTTACCCAGCTCCGCATCGAGAAGTTTCCCACTTCAATTGACTGAAACTCTTCAGTCGACTGAAATACTTTCTAACTACGGTGCCAAATCTTCGACCGATCACCAGCTAATCCTGCCAAGTGTGTATCAAGTTGACTGAACCAAACAAAGTCGACTGGACATCAGTCGACTGAAGTACATTCAGTCGATTAATCCCTATAGAACGAGATTAGCATAAATGGATAAAATCAAATGTGATAGCAGTAGTAATACTGCTCGATCTCGACTACTATATCCCACGTGGACTTTCCGTCGGATCGACGCCTAGCTTTGTCCCCCTACAGAGGACTCGGCCTCACCTCTTCACTCGAGGCTTACCTGTCGGCTGCCTGTCGGACTTACCACTCTTGACATCCGATCTGACCCACCATGTCTTACACCAGTTGTCCGATTTGCTTGACCCAACTGGACTTTTTGTCAATTGTTCGATCGCCTGACCCAACGGGTCTTTATGCCAAAAGTTTGGTCCACGTGACCCATCTGGACTTCATGTCTAGTGTCCGATCCTCCTGATCTGTCAAGTCAACTGTCTAATATCCGGTCAACACAACCTACTAGGACTTCCTGTTAATTCTACACACTTAACATTGATATTAGAACACAAGTAATTCCTAACTTTAACTACGGTTCATACATCAAAACCAAGGAGTGATGCTCACTGCATCAACAATCTTCCTCTTTTTGATGTATGACAACACATCAGTTAAAGTTAGAAGAATAAGACAGCAATATTCAAATTTTGACATATATAAGAAATGCATATGTATGAGTTGCATATATAAAATTTTACATCTCCCTTTCAATAAGTCGCTTTTCTTTAATTTTATATCTCCTCTCTCCCCCTTTGGCATAGATCAAAATCAAAATTAAGCCTAAGATGCCACAACTTCAAAGCTGAGAGTTAAAGTGTTTTAACCATGAGAGTTAAATATTAAGGTAAAAAATGCTTATGTTTTTGAAATCAATCTTCTCCCTATAGGGTTTTCTTTATTTAGAAATAGGATCTCTCCCTTTAAAAATTTTCAAAAGATAAAAAAAAATTTCCAAATTTTAATTGTCAAAATTTTAACAACCCCTAGACTCCAACATATTTTCAAATTGCAAAATTTTCAAAATTTTCTTACTCCCCTTGAATAATAACATATTTTCAAAATTTTCAAAAACTTTCAAAATTTTCTAACTCCCCCTGAATAATAATATATTTTCAAAAATTTCAAAAATTTTCAAAAACTTACAAAATTTTCTAACTCCCCCTGAATAATAACATATTTTCAAAATTTTAAAATCTTTGAAAAACTTTCAAAATTTTCTAACTCCTCCTGAATAATAACATATTTTAAAAAAAATCTAAAATTTTTCAAAAATTTTCTAACTCCCCTGAATAATAACATATTTTCAAAATTTTTAAAATGATGCAAATATGATAGTGAATATATCCAAGCATGAATTTCCAGATTTTATTTTTTTATATATAAATACACATCTAAAAATCATCCTTAAAGCAAATGTCCAACTCTCTACTAGCTCAAATATAGTTAATCATCTAGCTTTGAATAGGGTTAGTCACCGAAGTAATTGATTTTCTCTTGTAAACCCCATGTTGGTTCATGTCAATGCACTTGATCTACATCTAGAACTAGGGGTGCAGTCCATCATCTCACGCCCATCTTTGTGGCTCAATACAAAAATAGGTAATCCTAGGTGTTTGTGAGATGCAAAGGCTTACTTAAATCTATAAGATCATGACATCTAAATGGTCCTAGATTGTTTTTTAACTTTTCTTTAAAAAATAATATAATATTACTTTTCAAAATAAATTTGAGTAATGAGTATGAAAACATCGTAGTCTACCAATCATAAGCCTAATTGTCTTCTAAGCATACTAAATTCTACTTCCGAAAGTGGTTTAGTGAAGATGTCAGCAAGGTTAGATTTGGACTTAACATAGTTGATTTCAATACTACCCTTTGCCACATGATCTCTTACAAAATGATGTTTAACATCAATGTGTTTAGTGCATGAGTGATGAATTGGATTTTTAGTTAAATTTATTGAACTTAAGTTATCAACTAATGTTTTGACCTTTTTGTAGTCTAATTTGAAATCCTTAAGTGTGTGCATCATCCATAATAGTTGTTACACATTCTCCTAGTGCTATGGATTCTGCTTCAGTTGTGGAGAGAGCAACACAATGTTGTTTTCTACTGAACCAGCTTACTAAGCATGATCCTAAGAGTTGACCTCCTCCACTAGTACTTTTTCTATCTAGTTTGCACCCTACATAGTCTGAGTCAAAGTATCCTATTAACTCAAAGTTACCAGATCTTGGGTACTACATACCTACATTAATTGTTCTTTTAATGTATCTTAGAATTCTTTTGACATGTGTTAAATGTGATTCATTAGCACAAGTTTGATATCTAGCACACATACTTACTGCAAATAGTATGTCGGGTCTACTTGCAGTTAAGTATAGTAAACTACCTATGGCACTCCTATAGTACTTTAGATCTACAGACTTTCCTTCTTTGTCTTCATTTAATATAACATTCGTAGCCATGGGTGTTTTAATATCTTTTGCATTTTCCATTCAAAATTTTTTAATTAATTCTCTTGCATACTTATTTTGGTATATATAGTTAACGTCTTTTGTTTGTTTTATTTGTAAACCTAAGAAGAAGTTTAACTCACCTACTAAACTCATTTCGAATTCTTGTTCCATTAGGTTTATAAATTCTTTTAAAAAATTTGAATTTGTTGATCCAAAGACTATATCATCTACATATATTTGAGCAATAAAAATGTCTTTGTTCAAGGTTTTTAAGAAAAGTGTTGAGTCAATTTGACCTTGTCTGAAGCCTTTAGATATTAAGTATGAGGAAAGTCTCTCATACCAGGCTCTAGGAGCATGTTTTAATCCATATAAGGCCTTTTTTTTAACTTGTATACATAATTAGAGTATTCTAAGCTCTCAAAATCTGGGAGTTGACTTATGTATACTTCTTCTTTTATTACTCCATTTAAAAAGGCGGATTTGACATCCATTTGATATAACTTAAATCCTTTATGTGCCGCATAAGCAAGCAACATCCTAATTGACTCAAGCCTAGCTACTAGGGCATAAGTTTCATCATAATCTAACCCTTCTACTTGACTAAACCTCATGGCTACTAAACGAGCTTTATTCCTTATGATTTCTCCTTGATTGTTTAATTTATTTCTGAATACCCATTTAGTTATTATTGATTTATTGGATGATGAAGGTACTAAGTCCCACACTTCATTTCTATCGAATTGTTCTAGTTCTTCTTGCATGGCTATTATCCAATCAGGGTCCGATAAAGCCTCATCTATTGACTTTGGTTCTATTTTTGATATCAATGAGATTTGACTTAAATTTCTTATGGTTGATCTAGTTTGAACTCCTAAAATTGGATTTCTTAATACTTGTTCAAGTGGATGATTAGGATTAATTCTAGATGTCTTTAAGTTTTCTTCACATTGGATTTGTTCTTCTTCATCATGTGTTATTTCATTTGACTCATTTTGATTATCTTTTAATATGTTTAGTTGATCATTATTAATTTCTTCCTCATCAAATTTTACATTAGTTGTTTCTTCAATTTTTAAAGATTTCTTATTATAAATCCTATAAGCCCTACTAGTGGTCAAATACCCTAGAAATATCCCTTCATTAGTTTTTGAAGAGAATTTTCCAAGATGGTCTTTCGTATTTAAAATAAATACTTTGCATCCAAATACTTTTAGATACTTTATTGATGCTATTTTATTATTAAAAATTTCATAAGATGTTTTATTATATAATTTATTAATTATTATTCTATTTTGCACATAACATGCAATGTTAATAGCTTCAACCCATAAGTAACTAGGTAAGTTGTATTCATTTAATATTGACCTAGCAGCTTCTTGTAGGGTTCTATTTTTTCTTTCTACTATTCCATTTTGTTTGGGGAGGGCATGAATATTCATGGTGATATCCATTTTCTATACACATGTTTGTAAATTTCTCATTTTTAAATTTCCCTCCATTATCACTTCGTATTCTTTTTAACTTTCGGTCTTTTTCATTTTCTATTTGTTTACTAAAGTTTTTAAATACTTCAAATGTTTCATTTTTTTTTTGTTTTAGGAATTTTACCCATGTAAACCTAGAGTAATCGTCAATTATCACTAAACAGTATAAATTTCCACTTAGTGATTTTACCCCATGTGAATCAAACAAGTCTAAGTGAATTAACTCAAGTATTGAACTTGTTGACCTTGATTAGTTGATTTATGTTGAGACTTAGTTTGTTTTCCTTGTTGGCAAGCATTACAAACTTTGTTTTCAATATTTTTAAGTTTGGGCAACCCTTTAACTAGGTTAGTTTCACTTAACTTCGTTATATTCCTAAATTTGGTGTGAGCAAGTCGCTTATGCCACAACCAACTTTCCTCTTACTGTGTCATATAACACTTAATTGAGAATCTTTCTAAATTTATTGAATATATATTTTTATTCCTAACTCACATAAGTAATATTTTTGGGTTTTCAATATTGTTAATCAAACATTTATTCAATAAAAATTTCACTTCATAACTAGCATCATAAAACTGACTTATACTAAGCAAGTTAAATTTGAAATTCTCTACAAGAAAAACTTTTTGTATAACAAAATTTGATTCTAGTTCAATGTTACCGATCTAATTACCTTAAGTTTGTCGTTGTTTCCAAAGGTGACTGTACCTAGATTCTTGTAGCTTAATTATGAGAACTTTTGACTATCTCCAGTCATATGTCTGGAGCAGCCAATATCCAAAATCCATTGGTCAATTCTGGAGTCCTACATGAATTAAAATCTTTTTAAGATAATTCACACCTTGAATAAGATGAATCATCTTGAGTTTATTTGTGTTGTAAATTTATCAAGTTAAGCTTATTTGTTATGTTGAGTTGAGCTTAGTGTATTAACTTGAATTTAGTCAAGTTTAATTAAGGTAAGTTGTTTAGTTAATTTATTGAGTTTGAGTTGAGTATATTAAGTTGAGTTAAGTTAAATTAGTTTAAGTAAAGTTGTTAATTTAGGTGAATTGTATTAAACTAATTAAGCTTGATTAATTTCAAAATCATCTCACCCAGGCTAGGTTTTCAATACGCGTTAATCCTATGGGTTTTGTGAGATGAGTATTTCTTTTTTATCTTAATTAAGTTTAATGAGCAATTTCAAAGTTTTTAAACCTATGTTAGATTCAAGCTTAGTTTGAGCTAGTCAAGTAGGTTTTTCCAGCATTGACTTTCAGGATGTGGCGAGGCACATGGCCTTCTTGAATATCAGAGCAACAACCACTTCCTAGACAAAGTCAATGAAGGAATCAAGTACTTGATTCACTTTGGATTAAGCCTTGGTCTAACTAGTCAAAGACTTAGTGAGTTAGCTTCGGTTAGTTCTACTTGACTTAGTGCACCATGTCGTGGCGAGGCACATGACCTTCTTGGATATCGGAGCAATGACCATTTCCTAGACATGCACTTCGAAGAGTTTCCCTAACTTACTATCAGTTCACTTCATCTTAGTACTAGGTTGTTCAAGTTTAAACTAATTTGTTTTCTATCTAGTCCGTTCTAAATTAAGCAAGTAAAGTAAACTAAAGCATGCAAGAGTTTAACTAAACAAGGAAACAAGAAAGGTTTTAGCTCCCCCAAAGTGGTAGCTTGTTTGAGTTTTGTTCACTAAGTGAACTTGACTTTTGGAATACAAAATTGATTTGGTCCAACTTGGTTGACTAAGCTAGACTTAGGAACTCATGCTTGGACTCTATTCTTAGTGTTTCGGCTAAGTAATGACATGTATGATTTATAGGAGGATTTAGCTTTGTATCCGAGTCCAGACTTGTTGTACATGGCTCACTGAGATCAAAGCATCATGTTGAGATACTTAGAGCCCGAAGTGAACCTTACCAACAATCCGATTAGATCTTATACTTGCTTTTTTAGGACTGAGTTCTCTTCCTCAAGCTTTGCAACTTGAGTTGAGTCTCTATTTTTAATTTGGCAAGTCAAAGTCTTCAAGTTGACTTGCTCCTTAAGTACTTGGACTTCCTTAAGTAGTGAGTCGACTCAATTCTTGGACTTAGCTAACTTCCTACCTAGGCATGCAATTATATTGTACAACTTATCTTTTAAGGGAGAATTTACCTCATCTAGTCCTTCATAAATGGATGTGGATCCTTGACTTCTCTCAGACTCGGAATCAGACTCGTACTTGGAACTTGACTCAGCTTCGGAGCTCAATTCGGCCATGAACGCCACGAAACTTCTCTTCATGTCTTCTGCGTCCGACTCTTCCGATGATGACTCGTCCCAAGTTGCCCTAAGCGCTTTCTTCTTCTTTTCCTTTTTTGGTTTTTCTTCCTTTTTTAGGTTTGCTCACTCAGACTTGTAGTGTCCCTTTCCGTTGCACTCGTAGCATGTCACTTCCGATCGGGGTCTTGGCTTGTTATCAATAACTTTCTTAGTGTCCTTCTTTGTAAACCTCTTTCTCTGGTTGAACATCTTCTTGACCATGTTTATGATTTCGTCTTCTCCGTTTGACTCCAACTTCGACTAGTCTTCGGATTCACTTTTTGCTTTTCTTTCCTTTTTCGTCGAACCTGCCACTAAAGCAATATCATTCTCGGTTTGACCCCAGTTAACTTGTTCGTGTAGTTCAAGTTCGCAAAATAATTCGTCTAGTCTAATTGTGGAAAGATCCCTAGAACCTTTATAAGCATCGACAATCGATGTTCATAAGACATTTCTCGAGAATGCCTTAAGTGTATACCTAATTAAGTCTCTATTTTCTATTTGGTGTCCTATTAAGTGTAATTCATTTAAAATGTCTTTTATCCTTATATGAAGTTGACTAGCATTTTCATTTTCATTCATTTTACAATAAAATAATTTATTTAGTAACATGTCCCATTTAGCTAACCTAGTGTCATTTATACCTTCATGAAATTCAATTAATTTATCTCATAATTCCTTAGAGTTTTTTAATGCACCCACCATATTGAGCTCTTCTTTGGTAAGTCCACATTGTAAGGTGTTAAGCGTTTTGTAATCGACTTAAGCCCGTTGTCTAATGTCCGCGGTCAATTTTTCCGGTTCTAACAACTCACTCGAGTCGTCTACCAGAGCTACGAACCCTTTCCTAATTGAAAACCAAACCTCTAGGTCGGTATTCAAGTAACACTCCATTCACCTTTTTCAGTAGGAAAAGTCCTCTCCGTTGAAGAGAGGAGGGTGAACAGTGTTATAAAGAAAGAAAAAAAAAAAAAAAAAAAAAAAAAAAAAAAAAAAAAAAAAAAAAAAAAAAAAAAAAACTAGTATGGTTCAGTACGATTTGTTAATATTTTTATAAAAATTAAATTTATACTAAGTGCACAAATTAATGAAAAATTTATTCTAAGTCAAAATTATTCTAGAATAAAAATTAAACTAAGTGCAGAAATTAATTAAAAACTAATCTAATACAGAAAATAAATTTAATTAATCCAATATGTAGATAATTAATTTAATTAATCTAATATGCAAAAAATAATTTTAATTAATTTAATATGCAGAAAATTAATTATTCTAATGCTGAAAAAAAATATTTTAACAATTATTTTAATGCTGAAAAAATATTTTAACAATTATTTTAATGATGAAAAAAATATTCTAACAATTATTTTAATGGTGAAAAAAATATTCTAACAATTATTTTAATATAGGAAAATAATCTAACAATTATTTTAATGTAGGAAAATATTCTAACAATTATTTTAATTCTGAAAAATACTCTAACAATTGTTTTAATGCAGGAAAATATTCTAACAATTATTTCAATTCAGAAAAAAAATATTCTAACAATTATTTTAATGTAGAAAAATATTCTAACAATTATTTCAATGCAGAAAAATATTCTAACAATTATTTCAATGCAGAAAAATATTCTAACAATTATATTAATTCAGAAAAAATATTCTAACAATTATTTTAATGTACGAAAATATTCTAACAATTATTTTAATTCAGAAAAAATATTAAAAATTAATCTAATGCTAGAAAAATATAGAAAACTATCCTAATGCTCTCGATGGTGGTTGCACCAAATTCGGAGCACCCCGCTTTAATACCAATTCTAGGATCGCAATAATCCTAGAGTTTATAATTTTCTTTAATTTAAAACTTATTTTATATTTTAAAATATGAGTACATAGTGGAAATTAAATGCAATTCAGACACACTCAGTTTACTTGGTTCACAACCCTAACTGGGTTGCTACTCCAAGGCTCATAGCTCTTCCTAGAGCTACCTCGATGGACAATCACTATAGTAACCTTCGATTCAAAAACTCTCGACTTCGGAGAGATTCGCTTTGTACAAAGGTAAGAGATGGGTAACACACTACCCTCTCTTTAAAGTTAAGTACACAAGCGAAAAATAATATAGAAAATTAAAAGCTACTTTATACCAACACAGATGAAGGCTTAGATGTAGGCACGAGGTGTCGGAAAAGCTCCTTTGTGAGGAGTCGAAGATTTTGTGAACGAGAGTAAATTTTGATAGCACTTAGTAGTAGTATTCTTCTCGGATCAGGTCGAGCATTTGTTTTATAAACCTTTTCCAATCGACTAGAATGCCTTCTAGTCGACTCCACATCAGTCCGTCGATATGGAACTTCCGGTCTTCCACTCGACTGAAACCTCTCCAGTCGACTCCAGGTCACCCAACTTCGCATCGGGAAGTTTCCCCCTTAAGTCGACTGAAACACTTTCCAACTACGGTGCCAGATCATCGACCGATCACTAGGTAATCCTGCCAAGTGTGTATCTAGTCGACTTAATCAAACAGAGTCGACTGGACTTCAATCGACTGAAGTACATTCAGTCGATTAATCCCTGCAGAATGAGATTAGCATAAATAGATAAAATCAAACGTGATAGCAATAGTAATACTTCTCGATCTCGACTACTAAGTCCCACGCAGACTTTCCATCGGATCGACGCATAACTTTATCCCCCTACAGAGGACTCGGCCTCACCTCTTCGCTCGAGGCTTACCTGCCAGCTACCTATCGGACTTACCACTCTTGACATCCGATCTGACCCACCAGGTCTTCCACTAGCTATCTGGTCTGCCTAACCCAGCTGGACTTTTTATCGATTGTCTGATCTCCTGACCTAACCGGTCTTCATGCCAAATGTCTGGTCCACTCAACCCATCTGGACTTTATGCTTGGTGTCCAGTCCTCCTGATTTGTTAAGTCAACTACCTAGTATCCGGTCAACACTACCTACTAGAACTTCCTATTAAGTCTGCACACTTAACACTGATATTAGAACATAAGTAATTCCTAACTTTAACTATGGTTCATACATCAAAACCAAGGAGTGATGCTCACTGCATCAACACCCTTGCCCAGTTGTCACATGTAATCGTTTTTCCCTCTCCTTTTCAAAATATCTCCTTTGAATCTCTTATTTGTTCTATATTTTCCTACCAAGTATTAATTAAGAAAAAATATATAAACAAATGACAAAATGTCTTATATTAATCACACTTATCATCTCCAAACCACTCTAGCTCCTCCCCATACTCTAGAACATTCATTCCTACTTATTTCACCATATTCAAAAAAAACCCTCAGAACTAATACATGGCTTAGGAAATAAGCATACTGCTTGGGAAATAAATTGACTACTCGGAAACTATATACACTGATTTGCCAATACCATACTTAACTCTAAGCAACACGGTCCCATGCCACCCTACTGGGCTCAAGAAATACACTGATTGCTCGAGCAACATACTGACTACTCTTTTAATACAACATTTAACTTTGAGCAACACTTTCCCCTGCCACCCTACTAGGCTCGGAAAATATACTGACTGGTCGGGAAAATATACTGACTACTCTGCCAATACGACACCTAACTTTGAGCCACATTGTCTCGTGCAACCCTACTAGGCTTGGGAATCATACTGACAGCTCGAGAAAACATATTGACTACTCTACAAATACAACATCTAACTCTAAGCCACACTGTCCCATGCAAATCCACTAGGCTCGGGAAATACATAAATTGCTTAGGAATTATATAAACTGCTCTGCCAATACAACACAATTCTGAACAACATTGTCCTCTGTCACCCTACTGGCTCGGGAAATACATATATTGCCTGGAAAACACATTGGCTCAGCAAACTGCTCTTCTATCACAACACTTAACTACTGAACCCCTCTTCTCTGCACCACCCTACTGAGCTTGGGAACATATACTTCCTAAGAAACACATTCATAGCTCGACAAGTGCCCACACTGCTCGGCAAATCTCCTAATTTGACTAGAAAAAATCCGACCCCATCAAATACATGATGTTATGACATGATAAAATTAACCTAAGTATTAGCATGCCATATTCTAAATATGTTGGAATCATGTGGTATCTCCGAGCTATGTCATACACAGCTCTAATACAACTGTTGGAACCTCGTGGTATCTTCAAGCTATGTCATACACAACTCTGATACATCTATTAGTCAACTTAGGCATCCATATGCTATGTCATACATAGTTTGGATACCATGGTTATTGCACACAAATCAAGCATTTGCATGTTGTGTTTATATACCCCTATGTGTAGTGGAAATTAAATTTTTATTTATGATTTAACAATTAAATCAAAGTAGTGTTCATATGGATTTTCTAAACAAACTTAGGCATGATCTTTTATCTAAGCATGCAATACTATGTAACCCATCAAACAAGATCTTACATGCAAAGCAAAGATAAACTATAAAGTTATTGGACATCTAATGCCAATCTAATCATTCTATTTAGACATGTTAAACTATCTAAACAATCATGCTTGATCCTTTAAGCATAATCTAAGTAAAACTAATATCACATGCATCAATATACATATGTGAAACATAACACAAGTAAAAATTTATTCCTTCCAAAAAACCTTTGTTTGAGGATATCTTGAACTTGTGCTTCATCCTTGAACTCGTGCTTCCTTCTTCTAATCCGGTCCATTATCGGAAACCCTTTTCCAATGCTTGACCACACTAGAGATAAAGTGCCCTTTGTCATTGAGACGTTAAAGGTGTATTCCTCGATCACGAGGGAGGTGTTGCCTAATCTTTCCTTTACAAGGGACTACCCAAAATCCTTCAACAAGGGGATTTCCTTACAACAACTTTGCAAGGTTATAGGAGACAACAAATCTTCTCCAAGGGGAGAAGATATTACAAGAAGATTGTCTCTGCTAGATGGAATCAAGGAAGAAGATCACCTATCTTCTTTTTTGATAGGGGGAACTGACCACCATCTATAAGGAGGAGAGGAGAAGGTTTGGGGTTTATCAAGAAGCAAGAAACAAGAAGAAAGAATCATAAAGCTTGAACCTCTTAAGGTCTCTTGTCTTCTCTTGCTTATATAACCTTGAAAAGAAACTACCAACCTACCCTAAAAGGACTCCCAATCTATTAGTGCAACAAGCCTCCGGTCAATGTTGACCAATCTTGAGTGGGACTCGAGTAGTGTTTTGATGCTTGACATTCATAATGGTTTTGACCATTATTTAACTAGATAGTTTGACCATATATTGACCATATGACTAGTGGATGATTGGAATATCGAAAGTTATATGGGGGAGATTATTGGAGAAATCAACCTTGAAAGTCTGAGTTTTGATACTTGGAAAGGAAAGTCCAAATATGGATATTTGGCAAGGGAAGTCCAATGGTAGAGTCTTGGCAGAATAAGTCCAAGCATTTAGTCTTGGCGTCATAAAGTCCAAGTGAAGTTTGGCAATTGGAAAGTCCAAGAATGGTCTTGGCATGGAAACTACAAGCATGGTCTTGGCAATCGGAAAGTCCAAGTGATGGGTACTTGGCAATGGTAAATTCCAAAGGTATAGTCTTGGTGGTATAAGTCCAAGCATGTAGTCTTAGCGGCGTAAATTCCAAGTGAACTTTGGCAATTGGGAAGTCCAAGGGTAGGTTTGGCCGCGTAAAGTCCAAGCATGGGTCTCAGTGGCATAAGTCCAAATAGATCTTGGTAAGGAAGTCTAAGGGTAGGTTTGGCGGTGTAAAGTCCAAGCATGGGTCTTGGCGGTGTAAGTCCAAACGGATCTTGGCAAGGAAGTCCAAGGGTGAGGTTTTGGCAGCGTAAAGTCTAAGTATGAGTCTTGGTGGTGTAAGTCCAAATGAACCTTGGCAAAGAACATGGTTAGCATGACATAGCCAATGGAAGCACATGAAAGCTAACGTGAAGGATGAAGAAGAGTCATGGACTCGAGGGATTCGAGAGGCATGAGGTTAATGGAGGTGGCTAGAAGGCTTAGGTCTAGGGTGGTCAATCAAGTATAAGGGGATCATACTTGGGTTAAATCTCATGTTTGAGGTTTACCTTATGGGCCAGTCGATTGGCCGAGTGTTTGACACTTTAGAGCCTAGTTGACTCGTATTAGTCGACTAGGATTATGACTAGTCGACTGGTCAGGAAGTCGACTGGGCTTCGACTGCTCAATGTGTGTTCGGGCAATGATCGTCATCGGTACGATTAGGTTATTTAACCGATCGCCAATGATGGGCTCAATCGGTGGTGGTGGACATGGGCAGAATGTCGAGTCGATGGCCGAATCCGGGCGCGATCGCTAGTAAGGGTAGTCAACTGCTAAGGTATCCGTTGGGCGATTCCAATGTGGAATAAGTCTGTCATGAGACAATGACACTGTGGACAATTGACTAGTGCCTTTTGGCAGTCGACTGCTAGGAAGAAATTTAGTCCATGGCATACTTTAAAAGGAGCTAGATGGGAGAAGGAGAAGCTACCAGTTCTTGAGCATTTAGGAGAGGTTTTTCTGTTGCATTCCAAATCTTCCAAGGAATTCAAAGAAACCAATAAACAAGTGATAAAAAAAAACTTCTTGTAAAGTGTTCTTTGAATTTCTTGAATTTACTTTTGACTATTTTGTTGTTTCCTTGTTTATTATTGTAAACATTCATATTGTACAAGGTTTCTCACCTCCGGATTGTATTTTGAGAAGGAGACGAGGTTTAGTGGAATATACACTAAAGCCCAAGCATGGAGTAGGAACCCTAATTCTGAACCACATAAAATCTTGTCTTGTGGTTGTTCTAATCTTTTGTTTTTGTTTATGCTATATTTTTTATGCTCTATGCATTATTGATGATTGTAGATTAGAACGATGCGATCGAATAATGAAATCACAAAAATCGCTATCACTCCCCTCTAGCACGGTCACTGATTCCTCTACACAACCTACACTAATAATGTGACCATCCATCTCATTAAGGAGAAGAATATGTGGAGGCTTGTGGGAGGTTACAAAAATTCCCTGAGACTTCCTCTTCATGGTGTTGGGAGTATTGAGGATACAATCAAAGTCCCACATTGATAAGACAAGGAAAATATCATGTGCTTATAAGATGAAAAAATATCTCCATTGTCATGAGGCCTTTTGGGTAAAGCCCAAAAACAAAACCATGAGGGATTAGGCCCAAAGTGGACAATATCATACCATTACGGAGATATCTGAATCTTATAGACACTAACAATTGGTATCATAGTCATGGTCCATGTCAAACCATGCACCTCAAATGAAGGAAGGTGGGACTCCCATGTTTGGATCTAGAGAACCAGACACTAGGCATGAAGTCCAATTGGGTCAGGAGGACTGGACAACTGACAGAAAGTTCAGCTGGGTCAGAAGGACCAGACAGTTGGCAGGAAGTCCTAGTGGGTTGAAGATCGGACATCAAGCAGAGGAAGTCCTTCGAGGACGGATAGGCTTGAGTGGGGCTCAATGTGGTCCTTCGTTTGAGGAGGGCATTGTTGAGAGTATTGAGAATACAATCAAAGTCCCACATTGGTAAGACATGGAAAAGACCATGTGCTTATAAGATGAAAAGATATCTCCATTGCCATGAGACCTTTTGGGTAAAGCCCAAAAACAAAACCATAAGGGCTTAGGCCCAAAGTGGACAATATCATACCATTGTGGAGATATGTGAATCTTATAGGCACTAACACATTGTAGCTAGAATTCTTCTCTCCCTTTCTTAAATTTTGGTCAGCCACCATAATGGAGAAGGTGAAGAGGTTTGGGAAGAAAAATCTAATTTTTCTTCTTTTCCTTCATCTCCAATCAAGCCCTCTTTTCATTGATTCATAATCATGAACTTGTTAATGGGCTTGTGGGTTTTGGGCTATTATCTCTCTTCCATCTTCGGCTATTTGGTTTTAGAACTTATCTAGAACCCAATTATGAATTTCAACATGAATCTAATTATAGACCAAGTGTGGAACATTTCTACACTTCTTGTTTCCATCCATTCATAAACTCTTTTATGAATCATAATATTTGATCATATCAAACTTTATTTATCAATAAGCCATTTTATCACATAAAACTTCATTCACCAACTTCAACTCCTTGAATTTTACTTTCTCAATGGGAAATAGGGAAACCAATACTTGTGTGACCCTCAATGGTTCAGGGATATAGATAACCGTGGATTCACAACTCTTTGTAATTTAGGACTATACATGTCCTTTATTTGAGTATACCCTTAATAACCTCATCCTATGATCAACTTATTGATTATAGGATGTCAAAACTAATTCTGATTACCACCCAACGAATCATATTGGTAAGAGCATCTAGTAGCACCGCCCCATGACTCTCTATGTATCACTGAATAGTACTTGCAAGAACCAGTTGATTATGGTTAACGTACAGTCCATTCTTTTCATCTCATATATCCCGATCAAATCTACAACTACATTGAGAGTTGTATATTGATTTGACAACCATGTGATGTATCATATAGTGACATAGCATGTGCAACTAGGAAACTCCTTTCCTAAAGCACATCTTGCAACTCTGATAAGAGATTTTTTATACACTATAGAACAATACATTACATAAGATATCTACACCCATCGGTGTAAGGTGAATCCCTGACTACAATGCACTGACTCCTATGTGTTTCATTACTGCATCCAATCTCACCTCATGATGACCCCAATAGAGTCGGTAAATGAGTTAAAGTATAACCCTAGCATATAGAGTCTCATTGTTGTCTCAGGTCATAAGGACTTAGTAGTCCTTATCCACTCGATAAATGATAACAACTTGGAAAGTTCGAGTGAGGCTACTTCGATGAACTCATCATATGAGCACCCATATGTATGCTTGAACATTTCTATGTCCTTACCAATGAAACGTGGTACAGTACATCACAAATTCTAGTCTCTAGCTTGAGCAGCCTTATATCCTTATTTATTAGGCAACCCAATTGGCTAGGAACATATTTAGAATATATAGTGAATATTGATGTATTTCATGATGATTATCATATGTACCACCACATCTCACTATAGTATATTCAAGGACATTATCTATGCTGGTAGAATGGGTATAAGATAAAGTAAATGGCACACTAATTGAGTTATATTAAAATAGAGAATGTTTATTCACAAGAGTCATCAAAGCCCTAGCCAACAGTTGGTTTGCAAGGCACCTACTCTAGCAAACTCCCACTTGCCCTAATGCCAACTACTCACTAGTTTTAAACTGATCATTTCGTGATGCTTTTCAAATGATGGACTCAGGAAGGGCTTTGTAAGTGGATCAACAATATTGTCTATTGAGGAAACATTCTCAACTGCGATGTTTCTTCTTTCCTTAATCTCTCTGATAATATAGAATTTTCTCAATAACTGCTTGGATTGACGATGAGACATTGGTTCCTTTGACTATGCAATAGCACTAGTATTGTGATAGTTAACTGGGATTGGATTAACTTCATTTGGAATAACACCCAACTCTTGGATGAAATTTTTCATCCAAACTGCCTCCTTTGCTGCTTCTAAAGTTGCAATGTATTCTACCTTGGTGGTGGAATTTGCAATTGTGTTTTGCTTGGAACTCTTCCAAGAAATAACACCACCATTTTGTAGAGATGTATACTGAAAAGTCTATCTTTTGTATGAACATCTTTATTTTGGAATAAGAATCACATGATCATTGTTTGCATATTTTTATGGTTATGCAATATTGTCTAATACTTTACATTGTAGATAACATGGTGTGTGGTGTCACACAGGAGATCATGTTATCGGCCCCTTGAAAAGTATAAGTAAAGGCTCACAACCGAGATGACTTTGGACAAACCATCGGAATGGTTGTAATGTGATTTGGTATTGGTTTGTCTTGACCATAGAATCACACTAGTGCACTTTGTGTGTATTGAGCAGGACCGACTTAGAGGTGATTCGATTTATTGCTGACTACATAATCGAATCGGACCTCAGATATTATTTAGTACATGCTCTTAATCCCGATATAATAACGGGCACATATACTTAGTACTCATCTCTTTGATTTACCAATGGGCGAGATTTATAGATTAAATCGATAGGCTCGGTAAGTTGGGAGATGATATTATTTATATGGTGTGTCATTGATTATAGGAAGAAACTGTGTCCTATATATTAGAATGATGATGTCTCCTTGAGGAGCTCATAAGGTTCATCGTGTAAACCCTGCAGGTGGACTTGGTCCGGCATGATGAAAAGGTTGAGTGGTACTACTCAAGGAGTTAGATGTTGATTAATTAATGGTCAGTAAATTAATTAATCGACAGACATTCGAGATCTTAAACACGGGGAGAAAATGTACAAATAATATATGAAGCCCATATTATCATATGGGGGTTGGTGAGGTAGATCAATGATGAACCTTTAGTGGATTGGATCATTATTAGTGGATCGGACTTTATGTGGGCTTGATCCATGGGTGGCCAAGACCCAACTCCTCCTCATGGTCCCTAATGTAGCCTATTAACACCTCATGATTCTTAGATCCAATGGATAGAAACAAAAGTCTAAGATCCATTGGTAGAGATTAAATCTCTAAGATCCGATGGTTGAGATTAAATCTCTAGATCCGACGGTTGAGATTAAATCCCTAGGACCAATGGAGGAGATTAATTCATGACTTATCCCTAACTCTATAAAAGGATGTTAAAGGGGTTGGCGTGAACTACATTGAAGAGAGCAAGGCTTGGGCGGCAAGAGAAGGGAATCCTAGTTGAGATAGGATTAGGATTAGGGTTAGGGTTTGGAGGCTAGGGCGGCACCAAATAAGGCAAGGTTCACTTTCTTCTTCCTTGTCTTGTGGCCAACGTCCAGCAGGTTTCTAGGCCCTTCCCAGCCCTTGGCCAGCACCCAAAAGCTCCCTTCTCCCTCTCCTTAGGTGGTGGAAACAAGATATAGGGCTTCCCTTGGTGTCTTGGTTGTTTTCCACCATCTTCTCCTTCATCTAGTTGGCCGGCGGCAAGGAAAGTTTTGGTTCCTTGTTGGTTGTTTCTAGTGAGGAGAAAAACCTTGTTTCTATTCTTCCTCTTTCTTTGGAAGAGCAAGGAAGGAAGATTTGCGATCTAGGAGCTTCGACTTTTGGTGGATCGTCGCCCACACGACGTCCAAAAGGAGGAAGGTCATACATTAGAAGATCGAGAGGTATACCTATTCTACTTTCTTCTTTTGTTTGTTGCTTGTTTTTGTTTTTCAATTATAAGCATGTTATAAATCTGTAAATGTCTAAATAATACTTGGATCCCAAGCATAAATACAAAAACCGGCGATCCGGACATCGTCTATTCCACGGCTACTCGTAGAATAGAGGATGGTCGCTTGAACAACTAGTTTGTTCAAGTGACCTCTCTAAACGAATAGCACGATGATGACTTGGTGGTTTGGGCAATCTCTTTTGTCTAGGATTAAATTTTTTTTAATCCGGGGACATCGAAGGGATCGTCATGGACAAGCTACCGAGGTGAAGTGGGAAGTGAAGTTTCCCCTCACGGACTCGATAAGCAAAAACCCTTCAATTGGTATCAGAGCTTCCGGGCAAAACCCTTCAATTGGTATCAGAAGCAAGGTTTCTGATTTTGTGTGTTTAGGATTCGATTAATTTTTATGCACTTTTTCATATATTATATGTGCCGAATAATAGTAGGATATGCGTAGTTTAACTCTTTGGTTGCAGGCATAAGATCCGACTATTATGGCCATATGTGTGTATGTGATTGTATGTGTGTAAATATTTTTTTTGTTGAATCCTCGGGGTTGACGAGGCTAGTATTTAGTTTTTGTAAATTAGATACGACATTGTTTAGCCACTCTTTATTTTATTTTACTTTCGATCTAGATTTCATGTACACTCCCTCGTGGAGTATAGGATCGATGGATGTAAATTAAAATAGGTTTTAGTCTCGACTCGGATCTCCGGATGACTTGTACATGGCGTAGGAGGAGCGGACGAGATGGAGATGCGACGGGAGTCATATTGAAGAGAAAAACCATAATAGTTGGAAAATAATTTAGTTTTCATATTTATTGCTTTTTGTTTGATATGTATGTCGTAGGCTAGAAAATTCCTCATTTTCAAATTACTAAGTGGGAGAGGGATATTTTTATAAATTTCCACGGCCTCCATTACGATTTGACATGTGATGCAAGCAAACTTGCGCATCGGCTCTGAGTGCCTTCCTCCCCATCAGATTAGTTTGTTTGTGGATCACAAGGTCGAATATGGTTATAGGAAATTATTAAGGAGCGTGTGTACTTGCCCATCGTAAGGCACATAACCCGAGATAATTACCTTGGTACCGAGTAATGGTGAACACTTAGATACAAATATAAGTATCCTCCCCATCGGAGTCACTGCTTTTATTTGTAGGGCCGAAGAGAAACCAACTATTAATTTTACTTGTCATAAAGTTAGGTTGACAAGATAGTAAAATTAATGGGTAAAACCTCCTCTTACAAATATATAATTCATATACGTCCACACTATCGTGGCATACGATATTCTCGGTGTTTGAGGTGTTAGTTGATTTTAAATTTTATTGTTTGAGGAATCAATAATTTTTGAAATCTACAGTAATGATCTATGTGATTCTTAGGATTTTCAAGAATGACTTTCAGTCCACTTACTATGATACTAAAGGGAATAAACTTACTGTACCCAGATAATGTTGATTGGAAAAGAATCTAGATATTGTCTTATCTGCTTAGGAATACAAGTATACACTCTTCGAAGAGTGTCCTCAAGCCATGGTTGCTCAAAAAGGATTCTACTTCTAAGACGAAAGGCAAGAAGGAGAAACAAGGTGGAGCAAAGGTGGTGGGAGGATCTCAGGGAGGAGTGAAGAAGCCGAAAGGCAAGTACTTCACTTATAAGCAGGATGGACATTGGAAGAAGGACTGTCCCAATCCAAAGCAGAAAAAAGGTGTATCCTTTGGACTAGTCGTTGAAACATGATTAGCGGTGTTATCTACCGGCACCTGGTGTGTAGATACGAGAGCCACTAATCATGTCCGCAATACTTTGCAGGGGTTCCAGGAAACCCGACGACGAGCTAAGGGAGAGATTACCATTTACTTGGGCAATGCCATAATGGTTGCGGCTATTGCAGTGGGAGAAGTTTTATTTATCTTTTGAGAAAAATAAAACTTTGGTTCTGGAAAATTCCCTTTATGTACCTTTATTTAGAAAGAATTTAGTTTCAGTTTCTAAATTATTTATGGATAGATATTCTATTTCTTTTAATGACAAGTTGTTATAAACAGGAATAGGAAGAATATTTGTTCAGGTACATTGAAAGGAAATTTGTATACAAAACCTCCCACAATGCAAATTGAAGATAATAACTCATCTTCTAATTCCAATAAGAGAAAAGAACCTTCGAAGATGAACCAAGCATATCTTTGGCATCTTAGGCTTGGTCACATTAACCTAAGCAAAATTCAAAGGTTGATAGTTGATGGACCTTTGGGTTCATTAGTGGTGGAAGATTTCCTAACCTGCGAATCTTGCTTGGAGGATAAAATGACCAAGAGGCCTTTTAAGGCCAAGGGGTAGAGCCAAAGATGTGTTAGAAATGGTTCATTCTGATTTGTGTGGTCCTATGACTATCTAGGAAAGAGGTGGTCTTGAATAGTTTGTCTCTTTCATAAACAATTATTCAAGATATGGATGACACTACGATCTGATCGTGGTGGTGAGTACCTCTTGGGAGAGTTTAGGAACTACTTATTAGAGGATGAGATTCAATCCCAATTGACTGCACCTGGCACACCCTAGCAGAATGGTGTAGCAGGGCGAAGGAATAAGACTCTTATGGAGATGGTTAGATCGATGATGAGTTATGCTGACTTGCCAAATTCATTCTGGGGATATGCTCTAGATACGGCGGTGTACATTCTGAACTTGGTTCCATCTAAATCAGTGCCTTCTACTCCGACAGAATTGTGGACTGGGCGAAAGCCTAGTCTAAGACATATTCGGATAATGGGGGAGTCCAACACATGTGCTGAAGGCAGATGTTGGTAAGTTGGAACCTCGTACAGAAGTACGCATGTTCGTTGGCTATCCCAGGGGAACGAAGGGTGGATTGTTTTATAGTCCTAGAGATCAGAGGGTGATCGTTAGAACGAACGCCAGATTTCTAGAGGAAGACTATGTGATGAGCCACAAGCCCAAGAGTAAAATTGTTCTGGAGGAGTTAAAAGGGGAAGTCACTTCTTTAGTACCACCGGTACAAGAGGATATACCACATGTCACTGCACCGCGTGTCACAGAGGATACATAGGTGATACCTTATCGTAGTGGGAGGGTTGTAAGACAGCCTGATAGATTCATGTTCTTAGGAGAATCTTCTGATTTGGTCCTGGCGAACATGAACCTGATCCCTAGACATATGATGAGGCAATCCAAGATAAAGATGCAGTATCTTGGCAAAGTGCAATGAATGCTGAGATTGAATCTATGGATTCAAATCAGGTTTGGGAGCTAGTAGAACCACCCGATGGTGTAAAAACCATTGGACGCAAGTGGATCTACAAGAGAAAGAGAGGAATAGATGGGAAGGTTGAGACCTTCAAAGCGAGGCTTGTTGCGAAGGGGTATACTCAGAAAGAGGGTATCGATTATGAGGAGACCTTTTCACCGGTAGCCATGCTTAAATCTATCTGGATTCTCTTATGCATAGCAGCTCATATGGATTATGAGGTGTGGCAGATGGATGTCAAGACAGCTTTCCTTAATAGAAGTCTTGAGGAAAACATCTACATGAAGCAACCAGAGGGATTCATTGCTAAGGGCAAAGAGCATCTTGTATGTAAGCTTAATCGGTCCATTTATGGATTGAAACAAGCTTCGAGGTCTTGGAACATCCGCTTTGATGAGGTGATCCAGTCTTATGGATTTATTCAAAGTCTGAATGAGTCTTGTGTATACAAGAGATGTGACGGAAATGTAGTGGTATTTCTTATACTATACGTAAATGACATTTTGTTGATTGGCAACAATATCAAGGTGTTATCGGATGTAAGGGTATGGTTGTCCAAAAAGTTTGATATGAAGGACTTGGGAGAGGTGGGACACATCCTTGGGATCAAGGTTATAAGGGATCGCAGGAAAAAGATGTTGTGCTTATTCCAAGCTTCATACATAGACACGATTATGGAGCATTTTAGCATGCAGAACTCCAAGAAGGGTTTTCTACCTTTCAGGCATGGAGTTCCTTTATCTGAGGAGATGTGTCCTAGATCATCTGAGGAGATAGAGAAGATGAAGGTGGTTCCTTATGCTTCGGCAGTAGGAAGCCTCATGTATGTGATGCTCTGTACGAGACCAGATATCTACTTTGTCGTGGGCATGGTCAGCAGATATCAGAGTAATCCAGGACAGGGACATTGGACTATGGTAAAACATATATTGAAGTACCTGAGAAGGACTAGGGATTATATGTTGGTTTATTGGGCAGACCAATTAATCCATGTGGGTTACACGAATTCCAACTTCCAATCTGATAGGGATAACAGTAAGTCTACCTCAGGTTTTGTGTTTACTTTGGAAGGTGGAGCCATTGTATGGAGGAGTGTCAAGCAGAAATGCGTGGCGGACTCCACCATAGAAGCTGAGTATGTGGCGGCCTCTGAGGCGGCCAAAGAAGTTGTATGGCTCAGGAACTTCCTGATGGACTTGGATGTGATTCCTGGTTTTCCCAGAACTATCACAATTTTTTGTGATAATAGTGGTGCAGTTATAAACTCGAAGGAACCACGAGCCCATAAGGCTAGTAAACACATAGAGCGCAAGTACCACCTGATACGAGAAATCGTAAAGAGAGTAGAAGTTGTTGTGGCCAAGATTGCATCGGAGGATAACCTGGCAGATCCTTTCACTAAGGCCCTTCCGGCGAGAGCTTTTGATAGGCATGTGGAGGGAATGGGGATCAGATGTATGGCACTTTGAGGACAGCATAGTCTTTTAGTATAAGTGGGAGATTGTAGGGATGTATACTGAAAAGTCTATCTTTTGTATGAACATCTTTATTTTGGAATAAGAATCACATGATCATTCTTTGTATATTTTTATGGTTATGCAATATTGTCTAATACTTTACATTGTAGATAACATGGTGTGTGGTGTCACACAGGAGATCATGTTATCGGCCCCTTGAAAAGTATAAGTAAAGGCTCACAACCGAAATGGCTTTGGACAAACCATCGGAATGGTTGTAGTGTGATTTGGTATTGGTTGTCTTGACCATAGAATCACACTAGTACACTTTGTGTGTATTGAGCAGGACTGACTTAGAGGTGATTCGATTTATTGCTGACTACATAATCGAATCGGACCTCAGATATTATTTAGTACATGCTCTTAATCCCAATATAATAACGGGCACATATACTTAGTACTCATCTCTTTGATTTACCAATGGGCGAGATTTATAGATTAAATCGATAGGCTCGGTAAGTTGGGAGATGATATTATTTATATGGTGTGTCGTTGATTATAGGAGGAAACCGTGTCCTATATATTAGGATGATGATGTCCCCTTGAGGAGCTCATAAGGTTCATCGTGTAAACCCTGCAGGTGGACTTGGTCCGGCATGATGAAAAGGTTGAGTGGTACTACTCAAGGAGTTAGATGTTGATTAATTAATGGTCAGTAAATTAATTAATCGACGGGCATTCGATATCTTAAACACGGAGAGAAAATGTACAAATAATATATGGAGCCCATATTATCATATGGGGGTTGGTGAGGTAGATCAATGATGAACCTTTAGTGGATTGGATCATCATTAGTTGATCGGACTTTATGTGGGCTTGATCCATGGGTGGCCAAGACCCAACTCCTCCTCATGGTCCCTAATGTAGCCTATTAACACCTCATGATTCTTAGATCCAATGGATAGAAACAAAAGTCTAAGATCCATTGGTAGAGATTAAATCTCTAAGATCCGATGGTTGAGATTAAATCTCTAGATTCGACGGTTGAGATTAAATCCCTAGAACCAATAGAGGAGATTAATTCATGGCTTATCCCTAACTCTATAAAAGGATGTTAAAGGGGTCGGCGTGAACTACATTGAAGAGAGCAAGGCTTGGGCAGCAAGAGAAGGGAATCCTAGTTGAGATAGGATTAGGATTAGGGTTAGGGTTTGGAGGCTAGGGCGGCACCAAATAAGGCAAGGTTCACTTTCTTCTTCCTTGTCTTGTGGCCAACGTCCAGCAGGTTTCTAGGCCCTTCCCAGCCCTTGGACGGCGCCCAAAATCTCCCTTCTCCCTCTCCTTAGGTGGTGGAAACAAGATATAGGGCTTCCCTTGGTGTCTTGGTTGTTTTCCACCATCTTCTCCTTCATCTAGTTGGCCGGCGTCAAGGAAAGTTTTGGTTCCTTGTTGGTTGTTTCTAGTGAGGAGAAAAACCTTGTTTCTATTCTTCCTCTTTCTTTGGAAGAGCAAGGAAGGAAGATTTGCGATCTAGGAGCTTCGACTTTTGGTGGATCGTCGCCCACACGACGTCCAAAAGGAGGAAGGTCATACATTAGAAGATCGAGAGGTATACCTATTCTACTTTCTTCTTTTGTTTGTTGCTTGTTTTTGTTTTTCAATTATAAGCATGTTATAAATCTATAAATGTCTAAATAATACTTGGATCCCGAGCATAAATACAAAAACCGGCGATCCGGACATCGTCTATTCCACGGCTACTCGTAGAATAGAGGATGGTCGCTTGAACAACTAGTTTGTTCAAGTGACCTCTCTAAACGAATAGCACGATGATGACTTGGTGGTTTGGGCAATCTCTTTTGTCTAGGATTAAATTTTTTTTAATCCGGGGACATCGAAGGGATCGCCATGGACAAGCTACCGAGGTGAAGTGGGAAGTGAAGTTTCCCCTCACGGACTCGATAAGCAAAAACCCTTCACATTTAGTGTGAATACATATCCAGAGGTTGATTTCACATCATCTACATATGATTGAAAGCTAGAATCACAGTAGCCTTCCATTTTTAATTCTCCAATCTTGTATGTCATGAACAAATTCTTAGTCCTTCATAAGTACTAAGAATATCTTTCACAAATTTCCAATGCAATGGACTGGGATTTGTCTGATATCGGCTTGTGACACTCCAAGCATATGCTATATCAGGTCTTGTAGATATCATACTATACATGATTCTACCAATGGAAGATGAATAGGGAATGCATGTCATCATCTCTATCTCTTTGTCTATCTTGGGGCACATAGACTTGGATAAAAATATACCATGACACATTGGTAAGTATCCTCTTTTAGATTCTTCCATTGAGAATCTACTGAGTATGGTATCTATATATGTGGTTTGGATTAACCCCAGCATCCTCTTTGATCTATCTCTATAGATATGTATTCCCAATACATAAGATGTTTCACCCAAATCCTTCATGGAGGATGTACTGGCTAACCATATTTTAGATGACTGAAACATTCTTACATCAATCCCAATGAGTAGAATGTCATCGACATAAAGTATCAGAAATGTCACTGCACTCCCACTAACCTTGTTGTACACACATGGTTCCTCAGGGTTTTTAATAGAATTAAACTCTTTAATTGTATCATCAAATCTGAGGTTCCAACTTCTCGACACTTGTTTGAGACCATAAATTGATCTCTGAAGTTTGCATACTTTATGCTCACTTCCAACAAATGTGAATCCTTCAAGCTAAGACATGTAAATTTCTTCCTTAATTTCACCATTAAAGAATGTCATTTTCATATCCATCTTCCATATATTATAGTCATACCATGCAACTATGGTAAGTAGTATATATCCTAATGGACTTAAGCATTACGACTGGCGAAAAAAAATCATTATAGTCAACTCCTTGTCTTTGATTATATCCTTTTGCTATCAATTTAGCTTTGAAGGTCAATACCTTCCCATCCACTTTAAGTTTTTTTCTTATTAATGCATTTAGATCCTATAGGAACAATTCCTTTAGGTGGATCCTCTAATGACCAAACTTGGTTTGAGTACATGGAGTCCATTTCGAATTTCATGGCCTCTAGCCATTGCATTGAGTCAATATCAGATATCACCTCCTTAAAAGATCTTGAATCACATTCATGATCAAACTCATTCTGATTTCCATCAAAGAGTAGACCATACCTAATAGGTGGTCTTGAGCCCCTTTTAGATCTCCTTAGTATGTGTACTTGTTCTACTGACTGTTAGGGTGTGGGTTCTATTATTTCAGTTGTGGAATTATCTCGAACTTCTTCCAATTCTATTATCATGCCTTTTCTATCTAATAGAAACTCCTCCAAGAAGGTGGCATTTCTTGAGACAAATACTTTTGTTTTCTTGGGATTATAGAAATAATATCCAACAAAATTCTTTGGATATTCCACAAAATAGTACAAAATGGATCTACTTTCTAGTTTATCTCCCACTGCCGACTTCACAAAAGTAGGATGGCCCAATATTCTCAAATAAAAATAACTAAGAGGTTTTCCCATCCATATTTCATATGGTGTCTTTTCTATTGCTTTTGTATGGACTTTATTTAACAACTATTAGTAATATATGAGAGATGTCCTAAGGCAATCGCCTTATGTATGAACCATTTATATGATAAATGAAGATTCACTATTTGAGTATACATGTTTTATGTATTTGATTGGATCTTAAACTCATTTACTGAATGTCCTCGATACGATTCACAGCATGAGAGAATTTGTGATTGGATCACAACTAGTGAGTATCTCTACATGTGTAATTGTGATGTATCGGAATTATCCCTAGTCGATGAATTGATGAATTTGGACACCATCAATTCTGTCGAGACTAGCATGAGGTATACTCCTTGGTGTATCCAAGCAGCTGATTCTCACTGGCTGGAGACATTGTGATGTCCGGAGTTAATCGTGGATGCTAGTTATGGTAACTAGTTCATTGGAGTGACCAGCCGTAAGACTTCATATGGTTCTCTGCATATATAGATATATCAATGAAGTTCTTACTGTGGCTTAAGTGCGATGTTCCTTAGACTTGCGGTATTCAAGTCATCTTGATCATGGAGACTTATGCTTTGACATCTTAAGCAAACATCTCTAAGGAGATGTGGACCCGGGATGATTGGGTATAAGTCGAAGTGATCGAAGGTGTTTGAATAGCCTATAAAGGATTCACCACTCCTTGCGAGGAGATGTATACCCATGGCCTCTCGTCAGATTGTTACTAAAGTCTTTGGCCAAAGCATTACATGTTTAGAGTAAGGTACTCTTCGATACATGTGGAGTAACTAGAATCCGTAGGACGAGGAAATGATACTTGGGCTAGGTGTGACATAGTCAGCCTAGTGGGGACTGACACAATAGACCATGTCCTGAACCAAGTGGGTATAAGATGAGTGAAGGGAATGGGGCACGAATCATTCGAGCTGCTGAAGGGTTTCAGAAATAGGTCTGGATCAACCGTTGATCTTTTCGGTTAATTGGGGATCATGATGTACTACTAGGTGCCACTCATGATCGTTCTATAATTAATGGTTAATTATAGACGGCCAACATAAACCGAGAACCTATTTGGTCACACGCACAACGAGCGTAATCCGAAGGATTTAAAACGAGCTTGAGAATGGGATTCTCAGACCGAGAGAAACAAGGTTTGGTTGGACCAAACAAGAAGCAAGCATGAAATCGTTTCAGTCGCAATGGAAGCGTGGATGGGCCGTGTCTTATGAAGACATAATGGATGAACCAAAATGGTTTGGTTTTAATCCAATGGAGGAGAATAAACCAAAGGGTTTGGTTTATTTTAAACGAATGAACCAAAAGTTGGTTCGGTTCGTTTTAACTTAAAATAAACCATCATGGTTTGGTTTATTTTAACTTATCTTAATGGAGCGGGTTAACGGGCCTAATGGTTATGATCCAATAACCGTTAAGAGAATTAGTTCTCTATAAAAGAGGGCTTAAGGGATAATTAAGCCCTAATCCAAACCCTAGCAATAGTTGCCGCCCACTTCATCCCCTCTAAGAGTTGGCGCCAACCTCCATGGCCGCCCAGCCCCTTGTGCCGCCGTCTAGCTCCTTGCCGGGGTCCAAGCTTCGGCCGATGATCCTCCGGCGACCCTCCGGTGATCTCCTTTAGGTTTGGCATCAAGGTGAGCTTTATCTTCCCTTGGTTGGCCGGCGCCTATCTCCTCCACCAAAGCTGTCCAGTTTTCTGGACAGCTTGTTCTCCTCTCGTCGGAGCGTCGTTTGGACGACAGTTAGAGCTCCGACAGCGGCTAACTTACCGGGGATTCGATCTCCGGTAATCCTCTGAGGTGGAGGCCGAAGGATTCGTCAATCGGTTGACGAATACCTCTCCGGAGAAGCGAGTTTTGAGGACTCGTTTTTGGATCCGAATTTGGATTCGGATCATGATCATCTCTCGATCACGTCGTCTTCAACACGAGGCTAGTAACCCGTACGAAGACGAAGCTCGTGGCTTAGCGAAGTCATCCAGAGGATACTCGGCGTGGATACGGATAGAGACGATTCTAGCGAGGATCGTTCCGGTTGATGCCGTTCCCGCTACACATCATACGAAAGGTATAACGTAGTTAAATTTCCTTTTATTGCAAATTTAAATTTACGGTTATATCTACACATGTTGTACTATGCATGTGTGTGATGTGTGTGTTGTAATAAATGTAGATTTATTAATTTTATTGCTTCCGCTGTGCTCCTCTCTGGCCAATTCGTTATTGTGTCTTGGTCATTCTCTAAGGCGTGGGAGCATTGATTCGGGTCTTTGAGTCGCTTCCTCTCTCTCCGTTGCGAGCCTCCAGTGCTTCTTAGGGCACTGTCTTGCTGTCCCAATCATCGGGCCTCCCCCCTAAGGTTAGGCGTGCCTTTCCTTTTATGGGAGTGAAGTTGGCTTTCCTTAAATTCCCATGAAACCCTGATTTGCATTAAGTTGGGCAGATGCCACACGACTATGTGGAATCCACACGGCCGACCGTGTGGCACGCTAAAAATCATGCTCTAATTCTAGCTTCGGGATTAGGCATGGTCGTATGAGATTCACAAGACTGGTCGTGTCTTCCTCTGGAGCTTCATGCGATCGTTGTCTTTTGATACATAGCATGTCGGTGTTATGGGGAACACAACCAGAGCATGCTTGCCTTCCTTGAGCTCCAATTATGTGTCAATTTACCTCCGAAACACTGTAATACACATAAAACAATAAAAGCATATCTCTGGACTAGGAAATAGTAAATGAATTCGAAACGAGGAAGAATATGCATGAAATAAGTATAAAATATAATGAGATGTGAGCTAAAACTACTCCTAAAATTCTATATGATTTGCACGCATCAAAATCCCCCAGATTTAGATCTTTGCTTATCCTCAAGCAAATCTCAGTGCCAGAAATTTAAAAGTATTGTTCCCATACATAGCAGGTTAACTAAAATTATCAAGTGGTATTTTCAATCAAAGCAAATAGATATGTTCTAGAAGTTCACTAGATTAGCTTTTCGTGCTTGTGCTAAGAAAATTTTCTAAGGGATACACATTCCTTGGTGAGTTAAGTTGTCATCCTATAGCTTTCCTTGGGTCTCCAGCTTTTAGGCACTTATTGTTGGTACAGGGGCACCAGATAATCAAACCTAGATTTTGATAATATCAAAGGTTCAAAGTTAAGCTATTATTGTTATCTCATGTATTGGGTTGAGTGTGCAGGAAATGAATTAAGTTATGCCAAGGTCAACGATACCCGAAGAATCTCAGGATGAGAAACCGTGGTGGTCGGATGACACCAGGAGAACCTCGTTGGAGTCGAGGATGTTAGTGTCAGCCCTTAGTGTCAATCATGAGATGATTGATTAGGGATCATATGTATCATATTTTAATAATAACAGGCAAAGATTGATTATTATATTTACTTTATGCATGTGCCAGCCAAATAAATATAATAATGCCCTTGAATAGTAGGTTCTAATCTACAGTATATCAATTGGTAGAATGATTATGAGAAGCTGTAGAGAACACTATACTTAAACATTCCTAGTCAAGTATTGTATTAATAGACAAAGGGATATATTGATACATTGAGACTAGCATGTAGGTCAATGGATGACTTGATCTCACAAGTCATGGATATATGATATCACATTGACACATGGGTATATATATTGGAGAATATATGTACTGAATTGACCTGACCCGCCATGAGAAAGTGTCATGGATCGTTATATGAGTGTCATATACTTTCTCATGTGACTATTGGTATGAATAGTCCTTAGACCTGAAGTCACTACGGTTCCCTACATAAGGAGTTATGTACTTTGGTATCGTCTAATGTCACCCATAACAGGGTGCACTATAACGGTGATTACTGGGTATGTAACGAATTATGTGGAGGGATGTGAGTGATGTAGATGAGATCTATCCCTCCTATATGATGGGACTGATATCTTTAGCCTCTTGATAGAGTATGACCACAAAACGCATGGCCAACTCAAATGAGTCAATATGATATATTGAGCTCATTTGTTTGAGTGAGTCTACTTGGAGATCAAGAAACACAAAGATCGATAAGGGGATGACACAATCTATGCCTCATTGATTGATTTAAGATATCAAGGATAGAAGGACACCGTCATACATGATAATAGTCATGGAAAGGTTGTCGGATCTCGACTTTCTTGTAACTTGGATAGCAATGATGTATTGCTAGATGCCGCTAATTGCTTATGCATCTAAAAAGGGGTTTTAGACATATTGCCAATGTTACAAGAGCCTATTGGGTCACACACAAATGACATTCTGTTTTGGAGATGGTTTCTTTTAGTTGACTAAAAGAACAATTGAGCAAATTACCAAGACTTGAGTTAGACTCAAGCTGTTTAAACTTGAGTTAGACTCAAGTTAAACCATGGAAGATGATTCATCATGCAAGAGAATACCAAGGGTCTTGGTATTCATGATGAGGAGATGAGAGGTTTTCATGCATTGATGAAAGAGAATACAAAGGGTCATGGTATTCATTAGGAGATAAGGGAGTTAATGGCTTAGGGGCTTGAGATGCTTTTCAACATGAAAAACCTAGAGAGAGGTTTTGGGGCGTGTAAGCCAAGAGCTCCTCTCCTTCTTCTCCTTCTTTTCTTCCAAGTGTTCTTGGTGGTTTGCTAGAGTTGCTAGCACAACGTGACTCCAAAACTGCTGAGTGTCAGTGTGGATACCATAGAGATACGGTTGTCCTTACCGTATTGAGATCTGAGAGCGCTTGGATTAGTGGGATTGCGAAGGGCTCGTATCGAAGGTATACTTCTTCTTCTAGATAAGATCTAGATAAAGTAGGGTAATCGAAATGAATTATATGTTTTGCATGGATCTCTGGAGGGATCCGATTTATATTTTGTTTCCGCTGTGGTTGTACGAAGTATTCGCCAGTGAGATTGTGAATGTCACGATCCAGAATTTCCCAACAAAGGAACCTCGGTGGCGACCGGAAGCTAACGATAAGTCAGGAAAGACCAGAGGTAAGCACCGAGTGCGGAGCGATAGTAAGGTTGTGTCTTCTATACGGGGACAACCGTAGGCGGTGATCCGACTAAGACTTCTAGAGGAAGGTCTAGGTTGAGGTCGGATGGTAAGGAACCGTCGTAATTACCATCGATCATGTATTCTGTGCTAAATCTATATTACAGGTGAGTGATCGAGCTGGCAGTCGATTGGAGGCTGATGGCAGTTGACTGATCCTACCATCAGTCGACTGTTGTAGAACATCAGTCGACTACTACTCAAGTTGATCACTTCGAAGATGGTCAAGATAAGATCCCCTCAAAGTGGGGTGATGTTGAGCTTTGACCCAGATCTAGATCTCAATGAGCTAGGGTTCAAATGACTATAAAAGAAGAGGCTTTTCACCTCTTTGGATCATCTAAGAAGGCTCACAAAGTGCTCCAACAATTCCAAGCTTCCGACAACAACGCCACACTATCATAACGCTGACAATGCACGCTAATTCCATCTACTCCTAAGTCGGTAGCTTTTCTTTAGTTGTTGTCATTCTTGTACTTGTGCTTTTAATCGGAAAAAGGAGAGGTAGGTTTGTTGCCTCCTCCTCTATCTTGTGTTTTGTAATCGTCGTCTCTTATTGTAAAGGATTCGATGACCACTAGAGGTGAATAGCACATTTTGATACGTCGATGAAATTTGTTTCGTGTTTGTCTACAAATCTCGTTAGCGCAGCAGAAATAGAAATAATAACAATAACGAAAGAGAAGGCAAACACAAATACACCAATACACAAGTATGTAACGTGGTTCGGAACCGAATGGTTCCTACTCCACGGATCGAGCTCTAAAGAGCTCTAGTGATGCACACGCAACCACTAATCACTAAACTCCTTCTCGATAATACGTCGGAGGCGGAGAAACCTCGTACAAAGATTACACTAAGGCTACGTTTGGTAAGGGGTAATCAGGCTTGTAATGTAATCGGATTACATTACAAGATGATTTACTTTGTTTGTTAACATTTCAAAGATGTAATGTAATGTAATCGCATTACAAAATAAGAGCCAAGATCCGTAATCTCGATTACGAAGGAAAAGCAATGTAATCCGATTACATTACGGACTCAATATTTGTCTTTACAAATATGTCCTTCTTTTATTTTGGGCGACGGCATGACCGGCCGACGATCGGCGATCGGCTGACGATCGGCGATCGGGCTGACGACCGACGACCGACCGATCGATCGATCGGCCGACGACCGGCCGACGATCGCATGACCGGCGATCGGCCGACGACCGGCGACGGCTGACGATCGGGCGACGATCGGCCACGATCGGCGACGACGATCGGCGACCGGCGAATGGCGGAGCCGGCGATCCGGGCCGGCGGCCGGCCGACGATCACGCATCGACCCACGGCGTTCTTCCGAATCCATGACAACCTTATAAGGCTATTTTTGTCATTTTATAATAATATGAATTACAGTCCTTATAACAAATATGGATATCAAACAAACGAATGTAATCACTTTTGTAATCAAAGATTACACACCAATCGCTAACCAAACACAGTAATGTAATACACATTACATTACATTACATTACAAACTTGATTATATTACAAGGTTGATTACATTACCCCGTACCAAACGTAGCCTAAGTAATACAAAAGATACAAGCTAATACAAGTATGAAATACAATGCAAGTAAAGAAAAAACACTTTACAAGAGCACTTTGGTTGCTTGATCTTTGATTGCTTTGGACTAACCTTGAAGACCCTGATTTGCAACAGCAAATCGCTCCAATTCACCCAAGAAAATCGCTGCAAAAACCCTCATTCCGAGCTGCCTTTATATCCTGCGTCGGGCTGGATTTCCACTAATCAGTCGACTGCCATAAGGCACCAGTCGACTGATGCCACTGTTGTCGTGAGACAACGGCTAGATCCACGCTGGAAAATCCAACGGATCCATCATCAGTTGACTGATGGAGCCTTCACTAGACTACTAACCCCAAGAGTCGAGTCTCGACTCCATTCTGTGCCCGAGATCCCAAGCACCAATCAACTGATCACAAGATCAGTTGACTGCCCACCTCTGGCAGTCGACTTCTAGGGCACTCCCCACAGTCAAACCCTAGTTGACTCATGTCAATCGACAACCACATGATACCAGTCGACTGATACACCTCAAACATGAGGTTTTAACCCAAGTATGGTGCCCCTATACTTGCTAGACCACCCGTAGCCTAGACCTAAGCCTTCTAGCCACCTCCATCAACCTCGTGCCTATCGGATCCCTCCAAGTCATCCATGACTTGTTCATCCATACGCTAACCTTTAGGTGCTTCCATTGGCTATGTCATGCTAACAGTGTCTACACCGCCAAGGCACATTGGACTTACGTTTCCATGACTCCGCTTGGACTTTACGCCGCCAACCATTGGACTTATGTTGCCAAGACTTCACCCTTGGACTTTACGCCGCCAATATCAAAACCCTTGGACTTCTCAAATGCCAAGTACTGATGACTTGGACTTTCACCGCCAAGACTACACCCTTGGACTTACGTGGCCAAGACTACACCCTTAGACTTTACTTGCCAACCCATGTTGGACTTCCCATGACAAGACCCATGCTTGGACTTTTCCTTGCCAAGACCCATGCTTGGACTTTACATGTCAAATACTCAAGACTTGGGCTTTCCATGACATGGTCAACTCTAGTCAACCATCAAAATCCCCCTCGAGTCAAACTCGAGTCCGGTAAATCATGACCCGGGTCGATTGCACCAACAATCTCTCCAAATAATTATCAGACATCAATGTCAAACATCAATGTCAAACCTTCATGTCAAACATCAAAATATCGCTCGAGTCAAACTCGAGTCCGGTCAATCGTGATCTGGGCCGATTGCACCAACAATTTCGCCCTTTTTGATGTTTGACAAAACCACATACCTTTGAGTTAAAACACTAACTCAAATTTCCTTACCAATTATTCCAAATTGGTAATTTCATAAATTCTCCTAAAACATTCTCCCCCAAATATTTTCCCCCTTTTTGACTAACATCAAAAAGGTCTTCTCCAAGGAGGTCAATGTCTTATGTCCCAATGAGATCTTACAATCTCTTCCTTGGTCCAAAAATACCTAGGATGCCTACAATCTTCCTAGTGATAAGTCTCATATCACTCAAGAGAGGCAATCCTATACACTCTTCCAATTTCTAAATTGGGTATCTCAAAATTTCATTTTCCTCCTCATGAGGAAAAAATACCATCCATCATCCCATGATGGATACCTCCCCCTAAAGGCTTGCTCCCCCTTGACCATTGTACCAACAATGTCCTTGGGAAGTCCCTAAGCCAATAGAAACTCTAAACAATCAAAAATAAGGTTCATAGTTTAACATTGAACTTTCCAACCCCTTAAATTTGATACATCACCCTAACAACTCTCCTAATCTATATCCAATGGATTTTTCACTTTTCATAATGCTTCCCAAAGTATATCCTAGGGTTAGGAGTGATTAGGGAACTTTACCGTAGCTGAAAATGGGCTAAACAACCTTGTTTTTTTCCAAAATCAGCTTGGTAGTTGAGTCTCTCAAAAATCAGTCGACTGTCGGGCTCATCATTCGACTGCCACCAAGGGCAGTCGACTGATAACTGAAATTTCTGAATTTTAATTATCAGAATCGAATTTCAAAAATTCATAAATAATTATACGTAATTTTAAAAATCATGAAATTTCATACGTATAATACTTATGACCAATACAATGGGTGAAAATGTTAGAAAAATATTTTACCCATAAAATATCGAAATTTATACAAAGTTCAAAAGTGAAGAAAAACTTCAATGTTTTAGCTCACTTTGTATCAACTTCATCAATGGTGATTGCTATCAAAAGATAGACTTCACCAAGGTTTTCTAAAATGATTTTAAAATGTTTTTGAAAATCTATATTGGATCATATTCCTTGGGCTCAATGTACATGACTTGTACACTAGCTTTCCCAATGATCCACCTTTAGTAAAAGATGAGTTTTAGTTCATCTAGATGCAAAAACTATGCACCTTGAACTTAACTCAGTTCCTATCATCTCATATGTATCTAGGGTGTAAGAATACACATACATGTCAATTAGATGTGAGATGTGGGTTTTGTTCATCCTAATCTAGGGTTTCATGCATTTTTCTGAGGCAACCCTACTTGATTCCCTTATAAATAGGACTTCAAGTCTCGCTTCTCAGTTCGAGGCCGCAGGATGGAGCCGATACCTAGGGCTAAGAACAACGAGAGAAGATGCACTGAGAGACAGAGAGGAACACCAAAACGAGTCTTTATTAAAATAGAGGGAAGTAAGGAGATCGAGATCATCGTCTACCTTGCAACCCATTACAAGAGGACTTAAATAGAGAAGGAAAAGTTTTAATCATCACATGTCGGGTGCTCATTGGGCCCCATCATCACATGCAAAGATTCTTTTCTTCTCCACTAAGTCAAGCCAAGTGGCGGGATAGCGCCAATAATGACTCGTAAACCATGAGCTCAAAACCGTGAGCGCCCGTAATTTTCACAAAACCATGAATCCAAGTGGACCCCGTTGAACAGTATGACACATGGGCGACCACCTTTGGGTGCTTATCAGGCATACTGTTCGACACGACAAAAGAAAAGACACTCGTGGCTGACTCAGCCATGTTACAAACTGGGCCCATTATTGACACGAGGATGCGTTGGGAAATCGGGTCCTCCACGCTCCATTATTGACTCTGATAATGTACAGCCTTCGGACGGCTGGCTGTACGGAGCCGTCGCTGGTTCTTGCTTGACGGACCATCAACTCCATCACCAATCTTCGCGGCGTCTGTTGCGGTTTCTTTCCGTTTCCTCTGCTGCACGGAATACCAACGGAAGCGTCGTCTACTCGGCCTCGTCTTTCTTTGGGCCGAGCTTGGGCTCTCTTTTTGTGCCGCGATTGGATTTTCAGGTGTCGAGATGGCTTTTGGAACAGTACAAGGCCCACGGGCCCGCTTCTGCTCGGTCACCTTTCCTTTCTCCGGGCGTTGCCCTACGTCAGAGCTGTTCATCTTCTCTGGGCACCTATGGTACAAATGAAAACCATTATCCTTAAATAAATTTTAATCAAAAATAATGCATGAATGATCATGGCATAAATGATAGCATAAGTATAGCATGGTCAATGATCATGATGTCATGTCATATGATATAATCTAAAAACACATGACATTAAACCTTAATCCGAAGCATGATCATGAGATACTAAATGATTAAAAATAAATATGATGTCATGGCATGTTATATGGCAAACAAAGCATGGTAAATAAAATGTATAGGTATAATAATACCTAAAACTTAGTATTAATTGCTATTTGATATAATTAAGTATATTTTGCCATATTATCACTTTTCTCTCAAGTGTGCCAAAAACCCAAAATGATACACTATGACCTCTAATCCTAAATTGTGTCAATTTAATTGATTTTTCATAATTCCAAAAATGTATTGGCACATCCTAAAATATTTTAGAATCATAATATCAAATCTATTTCCAAGGTATCCATAACCTTGAAAATTACCTAAAGTGTCACTTTTACCATGGTTAGTGTCACGCTCGCCCTTTCCAGGGGTTCGGAGGGCGGTGCGACGCGATCGTACATACATGCATTTACAGCGGAAGACTACATACTTCTTACAGCGGAAGACTTTGAACTTCTTTTTTTTTCTTTATTTTAAACATAAGCATGCATCATCATTTCATAAGTACTTAGTTCAAGTTCATGACATTCAACTTAAAAGAAAACATGCATAAGTATGGGAAACATAAACAGATCTCCTCCACCGTGCCACTACCACACACAATTTGCCCCTTCTGTTGCTCCCTTTAGTTTAGTCATTCTTTACCCTTATCTGCAGTACAAGGGAACATAAAACTATAAGCACATAGGCTTAGTAAGATCCTGTCCTACTCACAAAAACCATACGTCAAGCATTAATCATAGAGTAGTGACATGATCATATAAGCTCATATAAGCATAACATTCATATAAA
Organism: Wurfbainia villosa; assembly: GCA_025175895.1. NCBI lineage: Eukaryota > Viridiplantae > Streptophyta > Magnoliopsida > Zingiberales > Zingiberaceae > Wurfbainia > Wurfbainia villosa. The sequence continues at coordinate 64,358,624 of CM045994.1, read as the reverse complement.
CATACACGAACATATAAGCAAGCATAGCATGCAAATAAACATAGCATTCATATAAACATTCAAGAACATAAGCAAGCATAACATGCATATAAACATACCAGAACATAAACATAGCATTCATATAAACATTCAAGAACATAAGAAAGCATAACATGCATATAAACATACCAGAACATAAGCATAGCATTCATATAAAAGAAATGACATGAGCATTCAGAAACATATAAGCATAACAACCATAATAACATCATAATAATCTAGACATGAAATAAAGGTATATGCAAGATGCTCTTTGAAAACATATATATTATAGGTACTTAAACATAATCTTAATATATTGGGCCCGGCATTGTACCACATACATCATCATCATAGCGTGCATCCCTAATAGACCCAAGGTAGCTAATCCCAAACCTACTAGAGTACTAGGCTTGTACTATGTCCATCGGTCTAGGGGCAACATAACATAGAAGCTCATCCTAAGCCCGTACTTATGATCGTCGACCTAGGGCATCTGGGAGCCCATCCCGTACTGAGTCTGTACTACGACCGTCGACCCAGGGGCACGTAGGAGCCCATCCCTTGGACCTTGTTAGGGTCCTGTACAAGCCATGCAGAAAGTAAAATAGCATATCATGCTTCTTATCATAACATATCATACTTCTTTCCATAAACATATCATGTTCCTTATCATAGCATATCATGTTTCTTCTTCATAGCATATCAGGTTCCTTCTTCATAGCATATCATATTTCTTTTCATAACATATCATGTTCCTTCTTTATAACATATCATGTTTCCTTCTTCATAACATATCATAGACTCATACAATTAACATGGCAACGAGCATAACATAATCATACATTCATACAATTAACATGGACATAAAGTAGTGACATCAACCAATCATGCTATCATAAAATCTAACTAACATCATATTTGCATCTTTTTCTACATGTAACATGGCATGGAGGACTTAGTAGAGGGCATGTACATAGGCTGGCCGAAACCCTAAGGGAGGGTTCTTAGAAGTTTACATGCTAAATAACTTGTGCAAGGTCTACTTAACATCATACTAACATCACACACATATAGAGTATGGCATAAACATCATGAACAAGCATATCATGGTGTGATCTAAACTTCATGGGGTTCTCACAAAATTTTAAACCCTAAACAACTTGTACAAGATCTAACTAACCACATGTTAATTCCATCACATTATAGGTCATGGCATGGAAGGTACTTAGGAGTTTAAATGGGTCTTGGCCGAGAGCTTCAAGGAACTTAAGATCAATTTCTTAAATCTAGCTTAGCTATCAACATGTTACCTTCATCTACATTCAAAACATAGCATGACAACTTATAGATCATAGCATGATAGACCATTAGGAGCCTAAATGGGTCTTGGCTGTTCAAGGAGCTTAAAGATCAATCACTCAAATTTAGTTTAGCTAACAACATGTTATCTTCATTTACATTCAAAACATAGCATGACAACTTATAGATCATAGCATGGTAGACCATTAGGAGCCCAAATGGGTCTTGGCCGAAAGTTTCATGAAGCTTTTAAGATCAAACACTTAAATTTAGTTTAGTTATCATCATACTATCTTCATCTACAATCAAAACATAGCATGACCACCTATGGAGCATAGCATAGAAAACCATTAGGGGTCAAAAGGGGACTTGGCTGAGAGTTTCATGAAGGTTGGAGATCAAACACTTAAATTTAGTTTAGCTATCAACATACTATCTTCATCTACAATCAAAACATAGCATGCCCACATATAGAGCATAGCATTGAAAACCCATTAGGGGTCAAAAGGGGACTTGGCCAAGAGTTTCATGAAGGTTGGAGATCAAACACTTAACTTTAGTTTAGCTATCAACATACTATCTTCATCTACAATCAAAACATAGCATGACCACATATAGAGCATAGCATAGAAAATCATTAGGGGTCAAAAGGGGACTTGGCTGAGAGTTTCATGAAGTTTGAAGATCAAACACTTAACCAAACCTATCTAGAAACCTATTATCATCATATTCATACAAAGTATAGCATGGACCATCATGGAAAGCATAAGGAAGGTCTTGGCCGAATGTTTCATGTAAGGTTTTTCTTAATAACATCAATCGAAACAACTTGTATGCAAGTGAGGGGATACTTACCTCCTTCGCTTTGTTTAGTAGTATAAAATATCCTAGGTGATGCCAAGACTAGAGCCTTCTTCTTGCTTGGTTAGTTTTTGGAAAATGGAAGAGGGGAAGGAGTAGGGTTTCGGTGAGGAAGAAGAAGAGATGGAGAGAATGACAACTTTGGTTTCTCATGTCTCCTCATTCCCCTATTTATTCACTTGAAGGTGTCCCTTAGCCTCCCTTACCCTTATCTATCATTTCTCATACCCTTCTAATAGCACAACCCTGCTGGGCTTCTGGTTATTGGATGCATCCTAAGGTTTAGTTATCTACTTGAGGTTTAGGGTTCAAACCCTGGGCCTTGCATCCTTTTTGGCTCTATTTTCTTTTATTTTTGAAAGAGCCCACATAAAAGCCCATATGATCATGCAAAAATTCTTATAAAATTTCTAGAAATTTTACGGGCGTTACAGTTAGGTTAACTACCCTTCCATTTAAAGTTGACACACCCTAAACCCATCTAGCGTGAATCAATCACGCTCTTAGGAACCCAAAACCTATTTGAGCTCCTAGGGTTAATTAGGTATTCCTTAGGGATAACCTCCCTAGATACCTTCCTAATGACCCTTCTAGGCTTATTAGCCTTTGTCATTTGGGTCTTGCCATGGTTAACTCTAGGGGTGACTCCCCTTGTAACCTTCTTAGTGGATTCCCTAGGTTTCCTTGAAACCCTAGCCACTAGGCACATACCTTGGTCAACCTTAGGGATGACTTCCCTATTGACCTTAGTAATATATGAGAGATGTCCTAAGGCAATCGCCTTATGTATGAACCATTTATATGATAAATGAAGATTCACTATTTGAGTATACATGTTTTATGTATTTGATTGGATCTTAAACTCATTTACTGAATGTCCTCGATACGATTCACAGCATGAGAGAATTTGTGATTGGATCACAACTAGTGAGTATCTCTACATGTGTAATTTTGATGTATCGGAATTATCCCTAGTCGATGAATTGATGGATTTGGACACCATCAATTCTGTCAAGACTAGCACGAGGTATACTCCTTGGTGTATCCAAACAGCTGATTCTCACTGGCTGGAGACATTGTGATGTCCGGAGTTAATCGTGGATGCTAGTTATGGTAACTAGTTCATTGGAGTGACCAGCCGTAAGACTTCATATGGTTCTCTGCATATATAGATATGTCAATGAAGTTCTTACTGTGGCTTAAGTGCGATGTTCCTTAGATTGCGGTATTCAAGTCATCTTGATCATGGAGACTTATGCTTTGACATCTTAAGCAAACATCTCTAAGGAGATGTGGACCCGGGATGATTGGGTATAAGTCGAAGTGATCGAAGGTGTTTGAATAGCCTATAAAGGATTCACCACTCCTTGCGAGGAGATGTATACCCATGGCCTCTCGTCGGATTGTTACTAAAGTCTTTGGCCAAAGCATTACATGTTTAGAGTAAGGTACTCTTCGATACATGTGGAGTAACTAGAATCCGTGGGACGAGGAAATGATACTTGGGCTAGGTGTGACGGTTAGAAGTTAGCCTAGTGGGATGACACTATAGACCATGTCTGAACCAAGTGGGTATAAGATGAGTGAAGGGAATGGGGCACGAATCATTCGAGCCAAGGGTTTCGTAAATAGTTCGATCAACCGTTGATCTTTTCGGTTAATTGGGGATCATGATGTACTACTAGGTGCCACTCATGATCGTTCTATAATTAATGGTTAATTATAGACGGCCAACATAAACCGAGAACCTATTTGGTCACACGCACAACGAGCGTAATCCAAAGGATTTAAAACGAGCTTGAGAATGGGATTCTCAGACCGAGAGAAACAAGGTTTGGTTGGACCAAACATAAAGCGAGCATGAAATCGTTTCAGTCGCAATGGAAGCGTGGATGGGCCATGTCTTATGAAGACATAATGGATGAACCAAAATGGTTTGGTTCTAATCCAATGGAGGAGAATAAAACAAAGGGTTTGATTTATTTTAAACGAATGAACCAAAAGTTGGTTCGGTTCGTTTTAACTTAAAATAAACCATCATGGTTCGTTTTATTTTAACTTATCTTAATGGAGCGGGTTAACGGGCCTAATGGTTATGATCCGATAACCATTAAGAGAATTAGTTCTCTATAAAAGAGGGCTTAAGGAATAATTAAGCCCTAATCCAAGCCCTAGCAAAAGTTGCCGCCCACCCCATTGAAGGAGTTTTTCGGTGCCAACCCTAAGCTTGCCACCCAGCTCCTTGTGCCGCTTTCCAGCTCCTTGCCGGCGTCCAAGCTTCAGCCGATGAACCCTCCGGCGACCCTCCGGTGATCTTCCTAGGCCTCGGTGAAAAGGTGAGCACTTGGCTTCCTTGTTTTGGCCGGCGCTTACTCCTCCACCAAGCTGTCCAGTTTTCTGGACAGCTTCTTCTCCTCTCGTCGGAGCATCATTTGGACGACGGTTAGAGCTCCGACAGTGGCTAACTTACCGGAGATTCAATCTCCGGTAATCGTCGGAGGTGGAGGACGAAGGATTCGTCAATTGGTTGACGAATACCTCTCCGGAGAAGCGCGTGTTGAGGACTCGTATTAGGATCCAAATTTGGATTCGGATCATGATCATCTCTCGATCACGTCTTCTTCAACACGAGGCTGGTAACCCGTACGAGGACGAAGCTCGTGGCTTAGCGAAGTCATCCCGAGGAACTCGGCATGGATACGGATAGAGACGATTCTAGCGAGGATCGTTCCGGTTGATGCCGTTCCCGCTACACGTCATACGAAAGGTATAACGTAGATAAATTTCCTTTTATTGCAAATTTAAATTTATGGTTATGTCTACATTTGTTGTAATATGCATGCGTGTGTTGTGTGTGTTGTAATAAATGTAGATTTATTATTTTTATTGCTTCCGCTGTGTTCATGTTTACGAAACGTGATCGAACACACACACGCCGCGGTGCCGGGAAACCCAACACTTAGTGGCTTCCCTAGGTTTCCTTGAAACCCTAGCCACTAGGCACATACCTTGGTCAACCTTAGGGATGACTTCCCTATTGACCTTGGTCTTCCTAGACCTAGTTTGTGTTCCATAATCAAATGGAACACTATGATAAGTCACCTTAGGCTTAGGTTTGTGACCCAGACCTTTCTTGCCCTTGGTTGACTTTTGTCTCTTAGGCCCTAGGTTTTTACTTGGACTTCTAGACCCTAGAGTTTGACTATTTGACCTTTGCACTTGATTTGCCATTTTTGCAAGGGTCTTTTCAAGTTTCTCAAGCCTTGACCTCAAGGCTTAATTTTCCAACTCTAATTGTCAAATTTTAGAATTTTGATTTAATCTTTGAGCATTGTTCTTTCTAGGCATATGCCTAGTCCATTTAGGATTAAAACCTAGATGGTCCTCAATTTTTCTAATAGATGCCTTAGGTAAAATATTTTTAGGGACATTAGTCCCAAATTTCTCCTTATTCCTAAGGTTGACTTTCTTAGCTCCTAAACAATATTCCCTATTTCTAGCATGTTCTTTATAATAAAATGCAAGAGAATTAAAATTCCTAGCATGATTTTGCCTATAACTTAAAGTAGAAGCATTATTGAATTTTACCTTAGGGTTTACCTTAGAGGCTCCCCCTACATGTGTAGCTTCTCCTTTCCTCCTAGGGCATTGGCTCCTATAGTGTCCAGGTTGTCAGCATTTGAAGCACACCACATGCTCCTTGCCCTTCTTGGTGGGGACTTCGACTTCATTTGACTTTTCTTGTCTTTTAGGCACCGGTGGAGTGTTCTTTACTCTTTTCGGGCACTTACTCTTATAGTGCACGGATTCCCTACACTTAAAACATATTATATGCATTTTATTATTAACATATATGTTTGAGTTACCTAGGGTGGTGGTGAGGATCTCTTGAACTTGTTCTTCCTCTCGACTAGATGTAGATGCTTCTTCTTGTTGTTTCGGTGTTGAGGATGCCATAATCTTCTCCCCCTCAATCCTAGAGGTGGAGGTCTCCTCCAATTTTTCCTCTTCTTCCACCGATTCGGAGGTTGACTCCCTATCAACTTCCGAATCCTCACTTGCTTGTGAGGATGAGCTCTCTTCCTCCTCTTCCTTTTCTTCTTGAATTGAGTGAGGCTCTTCATGGAATTTTGCCAATTTGTTCCATAGCTCCTTGGCATCCATGTAATCCCCTAGCTTGCATAAAACATCATTAGGGATTAAATCTTTCAAAAGTTTTGTTACCTTAACTTCGGTCTTGAACTTTTGGCGTTGCTCTTGGGTCCACTTCTTCAATTTTAGGACCTCTCCCTTCTTATCCCTCGGAGGTTCAAAGCCTTCCATGACGATGAACCAATCTTCTATGTCCATTATCAAGAAGTTCTTCATTCTTGCCCTCCATGCCAGAAAATCTTCTTGGTCATATGGCAGCGGTGTGTAGATGTCTCATCCTAATTTACTTTGAACTCCATCATGTTCCTGTTCACCCTCTATCGTCTTGCTCCTGACGGTTAGTCCGTAGAAGAGCCCCGGGCTCTGATAACAATTGTAGAGGATTTGATGATCGTTAGAGGGGGGTGAATAGCTCATTTCGATACGTCGATGGAATTCATTTTGTGTTAGTCTACAAATCTCGTTAACGCAGCAAAAATAGAAATAATAACAATAACGAAAGCAAAGGCAAACACAAATACAACAATATACAAGTATGTAATGTGGTTTGGAACCGAATGGTTCATACTCCACAGATCAAGCTCTAAAGAGCTCTAGTGATGCACACGCAACCACTAATCACTAAACTCCTTCTCGACAACACGACGGAGGCGGAGAAACCTCGTACAAAGATTACACTAAGTAATACAAAAGATACAAGCTAATACAAGTATGAAATACAATGCAAGTAAAGAAAAAACACTTTACAAGAGCACTTTGGTTGCTTGATCTTTGATTGCCTTGGACTAGCCTTAAAGACCCTGATTTTCAACAACAAATCGCTCCAATTCATCCAATAAAATCGCTGCAAAAACCCTCCTTCCGAGCTGCCTTTATATCTTGCGTTAGGCTGGATTTTCGCTAATAAGTCGACTGCCATAAGGTACCAATCGACTGATGCCACTGTTGTCGTGAGACAACGACTAGATCCACACTAGAAAAATCCAATGGATCCATCATCAGTCGACATACCCATCAGTCGACTGATGAAGCCTTCACTCGACTGCTAACCCTAGTAGTCGAGTCTTGACTCCATTCTGTGCCTGAGATCCCAAGCACCAATCAACTGATCATAAGATTAGTCGACTGCCCATCTCTGGCAGTCGACTGCTAGGGCACTCCCCACAGTCAAACTCTAGTTGAATCATGCCAGTCGACTGCCATATGATATCAGTCGACTAATACACCTCAAACATGAGGTTTTAACCCAAGTATGGTGCCCCCATACTTGCTAGACCACCCGTAGCCTAGACCTAAGCCTTCTAGCCACCTCCATCAGCCTCGCCTATCGGATCCCTCCAAGTCATCCATGACTTGTTCATCCATACGCTAGCCTTTAGGTGCTTTCATCGGCTATATCATGCTAACGGTGTCTACACCGCCAAGGCACATTGGACTTACGCTGCCAGGACTCCGCTTGGACTTTACGCCGCCAACCATTGGACTTATGCTGCCAAGACTTCACCCTTGGACTTTACGTCACCAATATCAAACCCCTTGGACTTCTCAAATGCCAAGTACTCATGACTTGGACTTTCACTGCCAAGACTATACCCTTGGACTTACGTGGCCAAGACTACACCCTTGGACTTTACTTGCCAACCCATGTTGGACTTCCCATGCCAAGCCCCATGCTTGAACTTTTCCTTTCCAAGACCCATGCTTGGACTTTACATGCCAAGTACTCAAGACTTGGGCTTTCCATTACATGGTCAACTTTAATCAACCATCAAAATCCCCCTCGAGTCAAACTCGAGTCTTGTCAATCATGACCCGGGTTGATTGCACCAATAATCTCTCCAAAATATTATCAGACATCAATGTTAAACATCAATGTCAACCCTTCATGTCAAACATCAAAACATCGCTTGAGTCAAACTCGAGTCTAGTCAATCGTGACCTGGGTCGATTGCACCAACATTTACCTCAAACGGGGAAGAGACTCCTTTAGTGGATTTCCCATTGAAAGCGGTCTAGGACCGTGGGACCTTGGACTAGCAACTTTTTGGTTGTGAACCAAGTAAAAAAGAAAAGTGTTCTTTTATATTGTTTTTACTTCCACTGCATTACTTTGGTTTTAACAACGAAAAAAAAAGATTTTATGTACGCTATTCACCCCCCTCTAGTGTGTCTCTTTGATCCAACACTTACGTGCCCTAAGCGAGGGTCGTTCCGTAGAACTAGCATAAAGTCTTAAAGGCATGCTCGGTATTGAGAGAAATTGGTATGTGCTTCCCCAGTAACCTAACTCAGTCTCAAAGGGGCACCTAGCCATTTCCACCAACTACAACTATTTTTTAACTTTGATTTTTTTTCTCTCCTTTTTTTCTTTCTTTTTCTTTTCCTCTCTTTTTTTTCATTTTATTTTATTTTATCATCCTCGCTAGCATTCCGATTTTTTTGAATGAGTTTACACAATTCGAGAATCTCAAGTAATTAAAATGCTAAATCTAGAGTCACCTATGGATTTCAAAGTACTAGACTACTGAGATAAATCATAACTACGTATATACTAGATTCTCCCTTTCGGAATATTCGATGAGTGTAGGTTAAAAAAATAAAAGCTAACAAGTACAAATCTAGAACATCCATCAAAGCATCCAAAAATAAAGTATCACAAGATAAATGAAGTTAAGTTATCTATGGCATGGAAACATATCGTAAAGATTTTTGAAAACATCCTTGAGGCAACTTAAAGTAACCAACAACTAAGTGTTGAAAGGAACCTAAACACAATATGCATGAACAAATAAATGCAAATAATCTAAAACTAAACCTAAATGTCAAGAGAAACTAATACTAGCAGAAAAGCTTATAAAAACTTGGGTCTACACCAAACTTATATGAAATTGTACCTCTAGCGTGTCGGGCTTTTAGGAGAATCGGATACTCAGCCACTGGTGCCACATGTACATGTGGTCAACCTGGGAACTAGTGGATGCAGTGGCTGCTCGGCGCTCTTCCTCCCTGGCCTACTATGATCATGCATCCGGCATGAAATACCGAACCTCCTAACAGTACGCAACCTCCTCATAAAAATAGTCATGGGTCTGGCCGTAGAACTCCTCGACCCTTTGGAAATGCTCTCGGAGGCCCGAAAACTCCGCTTGCATATAGGTCCTATGCTCCTTCCATCGCTGCCCCTGTGTTTGCTGCTTAGTGTAAATATCGTCAAGGCATGATCAAAACTCACATAAATCATAGGATGACGAACCTGCATCCTATTCAAAGGTAGAAAAAAAAGGTGGTGTTGGTGTAGGATTGCGGCATGGACTAGGTGGGCACATATACATAGGTGGGTCTATAGGTGAGTGATGGTCGGGAGGAGAGAGGGGTGCATGAGTGGAAGTCCCTGCGTGTGGTGGGGATTTATTGGAACACCGTGACATCCATAGGTTATATCGTACATAGTTAGGATACCATGGTTGATTTACGCAAATCTAGCAATCACGTGTTGTGTTTCTACACCCCTATGTCCAGTGAAAGTTTAAAATTTTTATGATTTAACAATTAAATCAAAGGAGTGTTTATATGGTTTTAAAACAAACATAAGCATGATCTTTTAATCTAATCATGCAATACTATCTAACCCTTCAAGCAAGATATTAAAAGCATAGCAAAGAAAAACTATCATGTTATTGAACATCTAATGTCAATCTAATCATTTTATTTAGACATGTTAAACTATCCAGAACTAACATGCCAGATCATTTAAGTGCAATCTAAATAAAAACACTGGGGTTATGCCCCAGTCGACTGGTCGAAAAGTCAATTGAGGCTCGACTGCTCGGGTGAGGCTGTGACAGTCGACTGATGCCACTATAGCAGTCCATAGATTTTTGGGTAGTCGACTAAGGCCAACAGTTGAGTGCTGTTAAGGGCAGTCGACTGTTGATGTATCTGTTGGATAGATTCCAACATGGATGGAGTTGTTGTGAGACAATGGTATTGATGTCAGTCGACTGCTGGGTAAGAGCAATCGAATGGAAGGCAGGAAATCAATTTGAGCTCAGCTTTATAAGGGGGCTTCATGGAGTATTTGATGCTACCGATTTTTGGTGATCTTGAAGGGGAATTGTTGATGTATTCCAGACCTTCCAAGCTCGTCCAAAGCAACCAAAGTGCAAGCAATCAAAATCTCTCTTTGTAAAGTGTTCTTTACTTGTAATTTTTTTGTATTTGCTTTGTATTTCATTTTGGTTGTTTTCTTATTGTTGTAAGACCTTGTAAAAGGTTTCTCCACCTCCGGTGTCTTGTAAGAACACAAAAAAATGTTATAAATAATGGTATCAGAGCTTTCGACCTTATGGCAATGAATGATCGATAAACTGGACTATTTGTATCTAGCAATTTCACCAGTCAAAAAAATACAAACTCAAGACCAAAGAACTCACAATTGCTATCACAGATCAAAACAAATACTCCATCAAGTACCCTCTGAAAATCCACATTTAAACTCTATAACAGACCTTATCATCGGTGGCAGTCTTTCAATAGAAAATAATCTTCAATATTTACATCATACTACCGACATAATAATCGCAACTATAACTAAACAACAAGGCCAACTCAACGAAATCAAACAAAATATATAACATTTATATAATTCACAAGAAAATTTAAATAGGAAAGTCAGTCAAGTCAACTTCATAAACTTACCTAAAAGAAGTGACATCTTGAACTTAACAAGAGTAATAAATGAAAACCAACCTAGAAATTTTGAAATCCAAAACAAAGACCTTTTAGTAAAAGTAGAAAATTTTCTAAAAACTATAGAGTGTCAGTTTAAAGAATTACAAGAACAACTAGAAGAGTTGCTACTTAAATGAACTGATTGAACTTTGAAAACACATACTACTAGGATGCCTTAGAATACTCCCAAAACTATACCAAGACCAAGGAAGATGGATACATAAAAGTAGAGCTTCTCGAAAAAGCCGACCAAATCCAAATACAACAAAATAACACTATAATATCATTACTAACATCACTGCATCACAGAATCACAATCTTAGAAACAAAGATCTTTAACATAGAAATAAATACAACAGAGGTAGGGAACATAAAAAATTAGAACCAATCAATTGAAAATCTCCGCAAGGACCTAGGGAAACTATCCACCGGGGGAATCATAAGAAGAAGGCCCACGACATATTCATTCATAACATATAACAAAAAAATGAATAGGACTACTATCGGCCTATTTTCAAGAACACCCAGAACAATCGGGGGATGAAGATCCGTCTCTGAACCCTCTTCTAGCATGACCTAGTTAGATAACTTACAAAGCCACAACACCAATCAACACAGGATTGAAGAAATAATAGGCATAGATAGGACAGTAGAAACATTTTCAAACGAACAACTAAATATATTAAACCCAAGGAGACTATTTGTACAAAATTTGCTATTATTCTCGAATTCTATCTATAGACAGCATAGAGTCGAAGCACTTCACCTACCTGAAGATGGAGAAGAAAGATGTACCCTCATGACAGAAGATGCAAGCAGACAACTTATGGCCAAACACCATAACAACATACATTTAGGGCTAATAGTCTTCGGAATTAGAGGACTAACAAGAATGAAAGTAGGAACAAAAGTACTACTAGTTTTTATGATTCCAGATTTTCAGACAAAGAGAAGGCCATTATAGGACTTAAAGAAGTTAGCATGAATAATAACAGTGGAATAACATACATTGTCCAAATTTCAACATGACCATTAAAGATTTCGTTAAACATATTAAAATAATAGTACAAGGTAAAAGATATGGAAATTTTCAAGGGAAAAATGTCCAACTAGATATAATATTCTTCGGTAAAACTATGAATTACATAAGCAATGATTTTAAGATTCACATAAATGGGATGATAGAGTCCCTTATCTCAAAAGGAACTAATTTCCTCAAACCTAGAGAATACAGTTCAGAAGAATTAGCTAGTCTAGAATGGACTATAAAATTAGAAGAGGAAGCACGGATAATCTAGCCCACACAATCTATTATGTACAAAAATAGAAAAGGGGAGCTAAGTGTAAGATTTGCTAGATATCTAAAAGGAATAGAAGATAAAGAAGACTTATAAGGAAACCAATCTCATGAATAGAGAAATAAACTACTCAAAGATACTCTAAACATTAGGATGCAAACATCTAGAAATGACCAAAGGGATAATGATAGAAATAAATTTAACAAATAGGGAATCTAAAATAGGGGGAGTATTTGATGACATAGATGAATATATGTATATGCCTAGAGAAAAAACCAATAACATAACTATACAAGAACTTAAAAGACTAGAAAAACAAGAAAGACAATTTAAAAATCTTGAAATACATGAATCACTAAGTTTAGATGAAGAAGGAAATATAATAGTAAGCACGACAAAAAAATCACAAAAAGATACCAGACAAACAAATTTTATGAATACAGAGTCCACCGCTACTTCAAGACCCCCTACTTATCCTGAAAGTACTATGGGTACAGTAGACTATGGACAAGGTTACCCACCTAGAAGAGCCGCTCCACCCTATACAAATAACAACCCTTTCATATGAACTTTAGGAAAAAGAAGGCCTACAGAGATAACATTTTTTGGAATAGGAACAGTACTACTTAATATTATAGAATGTGACCCCCAACTATACGACACATATTTAGAACAATGGATGGTCTCTGTTCAGAGAGATTATCTTGTGAAACATGAATTAGACGTAGAATCTGGAGAAGCCATTATCAGAATAGGAGAAACTATCTAGGTGAAACAACCCGATCATCATGGGAAGCATACAAAATGAAATTCCGTTAAGAAGTAGAACAATTAGCAAACAGAGGAAACAACATACTGAATTTTTATTACGCCATACATAGGATACTAATAGCTAGAGATGCTAATACAGGCCTAGACATATGATGCAGGCAGGGTAGCGAGGCGAAGCTAAAAACCTTCCATGCGTGAGGTTAGGAAAGAGGGGGGCAGAGAGAATCGAAGGAGAAGGGGGAATTTGTAAACAAAAGAAGGACACCTCTTAGTTTAAATGAAAAAAAAAATATTATTAATCAAAATAGTATATCTTACAAGAGCCTAAACCTATGTTTAAATAGACTTAGAAACAGAATATTTTTTAATGCTAAAAAAAATAAACTAACTTTACAAAAATTTCTTAACAAGTAAGAAAGTTAAAAAAATATATAAAAAAGCTATAACAAAAATTTCTTAAAGAAACAAAAAAGTAAATTTTAAATTTTTAAAATTTAAAAAAAAATAAAATTCGAAATAAATAAAATTAATAATAAAATATTAATGAAATTCTAAATAGCAGCGGAAAAATAAAATTAAATAAAAATTTAAAATAAATATAATTAATAATAAAATATTAATGAAATTCTAAATAGCGGTGGCAGCGTGTCATGGTCGTGGTCTGGTTCACGGTTAGGCCATGGTGGGAACCATGGTCGTCGACTGGTCCACATTTAGGCCGTGATGAGGACCACGACTATGGTGGGGAAACACGAGCAGGGTGTGGTCCATGTTGGAGGTCCTGTGTCGAGCCATGGAATGATATATGCCCCTGGTGGTGACCAAGGGTAGGTTGTGGTAGCCTCTAAGAACTCCTTTATGCCTCGTTCCAATCCAAAATGAAATATATCCATATCAGGTGGCCATGGAGGTGTTGAAATCCTTGTTTTGGGGCTCAATTGCTCTTCGTTATGGCTTCGAAGAAGGCAAGGTCGCATCATAAGATAAAAGTTGATTAAACTGTTGGGTGTGCTTACATCAGTCACCCGGGGTTTAAAAGAACTCGTCCTCGAGTTCAAACCAGTGTCATCCTCTTCTTTGGCATAAGGATTTTTGTTTTCTCTTTCATCCACTAGCTTCAGTATGCCACTCGTGTTATGGGGCACGTGCATGTCATGCTGTGATGGATGCACCTGCATCAGGCTCCCAGGGTTGAAAAGAACTCGTCCTCGAGTTCCAATTAGGTAGACTTGATCCTCGATGGAGAAATTCGGCCATTAGTCAAAGATGTTGCTCGGAAGAAGTGGTAGGGCACATGCGACCAAACACCTGGACATAGAAAAAGATGAGAAATAAAAGATACCAGAAGAGTGAAATCCTCTTGTTGGGGTGCTAGTACAATGTTTGGTCCTTCAATACGGATGCTTGTCATTATCAACCATTCATCCCTCGTTTCATCATTGGGTGAGAGATCAGGCAATGTCTCATGGCCATCTTCACAAATTAACTCATCGTCGTCGTATTCATCATAGATGGGGTCGACCATGACCTCGTCAATGTTATTATTATTGTGTAATTCAGAATACCTAACTTACATGAAAGAATCCCTATTTATAGACAAGATTAGGACTTATTCAAAAGAATAAATCAAACCCTATCCTAGGAATAAATCAAAAAATTCTATCCTAAGTAATAATTATTCCTAATGATATTTAGGGATAATAATTATCCCTAATCATATCTATAATATTCTAACACTCCCCCTCAAGCTGAAGAATATAAATTATATGCACCCAGCTTGTTACATATGTAGTCAATTCGGGGACCTCTCAGTGACTTAGTAAATATATCTGCTAGCTGATCATGTGAGTTAACAAAACTAGTAGATATTTCTCCAGATATGACTTTCTCTCTGACAAAGTGACAGTCAACTTCTATATGCTTTGTCCTCTCATGAAAAACTAGATTTGAGGCGATATGCATAGCGGCTTGGTTATCACATATAAGTGATATTTGTGTAACGTCTCCAAATTTTAGCTCCTGAAGCAACTGTTTGAGCCATATAAGTTCTTGACTGGCTATGGCCATAGCTCAATATTCTTCCTCTGCACTGGATCTTGCCACAACATTCTGCTTTTTGCTTTTCCAAGAAACAAGGTTATCTCCGACAAATATACAAAAACCAGAAGTAGATCTCCTATCAATGGGAGATCCTGCCCAGTCTGCATCAGAATATCCTATAACTCGAGTATGTCCTTTGTCTTCATACAAAAGACCCTTTCCTGGAGCGGCTCTGATATATCGAACAATGCGAATCACAGCATCCCAATGTTCTTTACACAGAGAGTTGAGAAACTGACTTACTACACTTACTGCAAATGAGATATCTGGACGAGTAACAGTAAGGTAACTTAGTCTTCCTACTAATCGTCTGTATCGTTCAGGATCTAGTAGAGGCTCCCCCTGATTTGGTAGGAGCTTGACATTAGGATCCATAGGGTTGTCAACTGTCTTTGAGTTTAACATTCCTGTTTCTTCTAGAATATCCATTGCATACTTCCTTTGAGATATAATGATCCCATTTCTGGACTGTGCTACTTCTATTCCCAAGAAGTATTTAAGTCTGCCGAGATCCTTTGTCTGGAAATATTTGAAAAGATGTTGTTTCACCTGTGAGATCCCGAGATGATCACTACCTGTGATGACAATATCATCAACATAAACCACTAGGTAGATGCACCCAGCCGATGAGTGGCGATAAAAGACAGAATGATCAGCCTCGCTCCGAGTCATGCCAAACTGATGAATTACAATACTAAATCTACCGAACCATGCTCTGGGTGATTGCTTGAGACCATATAAAGACTTTCGCAAGCGACATACAAGACCAGAAGACTCCCCCTGAGCAACAAAACAAGGAGGTTGCTCCATGTAGACTTCCTCGAGCTGATCACCATGTAAGAACGCATTCTTAATGTCTAACTGATAAAGAGACCAGTGTTGAATCACAGCAATAGACATGAGTAAGCGTATAGAGGACATCTTTGCAACAGGAGAGAACGTGTCTCCATAATCCAATCCGAAGATCTGAGTATAACCTTTAGCAACGCCGATCAACCGCTGCCGTCGGACTAACTTCATCAGATATACCCATCGACAACCAACAATCGACTTTCCCGTGGCGAGGAACGAGATCCCAAGTCCCACAACTCGTAAAGGCGCTATTTCGTCTAACATAGCCTGTTTCCATCCTGGATGGGCAAATACATCTCCTGCAGTCTTTGGAAGAGAAACAGACGACAAAGAGGAAAGACAAGAATAATAGGAAGGAGAAAGACGATGGTAACTTAAAGAAACATAATGTGGAGAAGGATTACGAGTGGAGCGTATACCTTTTCGAAGGGCAATGGGAATATCAGATTCAAGATCGCAGGAGGGAGCAGAGGATCCGCTCCAGATGATTCCATGGCAGTCGGTAGTTAGCAGAAAGCGTAACGAGGACGGCGATAAACTCAAGAACGGAGGAGGAATTGGGGCTGGGGGTGATAGAGAAACTTCCGGAGGATCAAAGACTGATACAGGCATAGAAGGATGAAACTCAGACGATGACTCTAAAGACCCAAAGAAAGGAACTGAATCAAAGAACGTGACATCGGCAGAGATGAAATACCGACGGAGAGTAGGGGAATAACACTTATACCCTTTCTGAGACCTTGGATACCCAAGGAAAACACATTTATGCGACCGAGGAGAGAGTTTATCAATGCCAGGATCAAGAGCATGAGCAAAACATGTAGAACCAAAGACCCTAGGTGGTAAAGGATGAAGGGACTGCTTCGGATAAAGTACATGATGAGGTATTTGACCCTGTAAAGTAGAGGAAGGCATGCGATTGATGAGATAACATGCAGTAAGTACTGCATCACCCCAAAAACGAAGAGGAACGTGAGAGTGGAGGAGAAGAGTCCGGGTGGTCTCGAGAAGATGGCGATTCTTGCGTTCTGCGACTCCATTCTGTTGGGGGGTATGAGGACAAGACTTCCGATGTAATATGCCGTGAGATGCCAAAAAGGTTTGAAATGGAGTAGATAGATATTCACGTGCATTATCACTCTGCAAGGATCGAAGAGGGATACCAAATTGTGTTTTGACTTCATTAAAAAAAGATTGAAAAATAGAAAACAATTCAGAGCGATCTTTCATCAGATATAACCAAGTACAACGGGAAAAATCGTCTACAAAAGTAACAAAATATCGTGACCCCAATGTAGAAGTAACACGACTCGGACCCCAAATATCAGAATGAACCAAAGCAAAGGGAGACGTAGCCCGACTTATAATGCGAGGAGAAAATGAACTACGTACATGCTTGCCTAACTGACATGACTCACAAGATAAAGACTCTAAGTGAGACAGACTAGGATGTAATTGTTTTAACTTATCAAGACCAGGATGTCCCAACTGAGCATGGATAACAAGTGGAGATGCTGCCGCCGTACCAACAAGAGAGTTTTGGTGAAGTTGATATAGACCATGAGATTCACATCCGGAGCCAATCATCCTCCCCGTACTCCGGTCCTGCAATGAAACAGAAGATTTAGTGAATGAGATGACACAATCAAGAGACCGAGTGAGCTGGCTTATTGATAATAAATTAAAGGGAGCTCCGGGAACATAAAGAACATTCTGAATGGGAAGAGATGGAGAAGAATGAACAATACCAACACCTTGGGACTGAGTCTGAGAACCATTTGCCATAGTGACAAATGGTAAATAACCAGAAGTAGATAGTGAGGAAAAAAGAGATCTATTACCAGTGATATGATCGGTGGCCCCAGAGTCAAGTACCCAAGGACCCGAAGAACGAGATATGCCAGCAAAGGAATTACCAGCTTGTGTAACGACAGCAAGGGAATTAGACTCCTGTCGACCCTCATACCACTTCAGAAAGTCATCATAGGAAGGCGGTGGAGTTGGAGCTGGTATTGACTGAGGCGGTGGAGTTGGAGCTGATGTCAACTGTGAACTGGAAGCCGAAGACGTGACAGAACTCTGAGCGATCTGAGCAGTACGAGGAGGTCGACCATGGAGACTCCAACATTTATCAATCGTGTGTCCTGGTCGGTGACAATGATTACACCAAGGACGTCCTTTGCCATTCTTACGCGGTAGAGGTTTGTTGTTATTTCCAGAGACCAATGCTGAAGAGTCAACTGGAACGGAGGATGGTAATGTCAAGACTTTGGTAGGGACACGAAGGAGAGTCGCCCAGGTAGAGTCCATGGTTGCTTCTATGGGGCTGCCCAGGATCTGATCACGAACATGAGAGTAATCTGTGGGCAGACCATATAATGCCAGAGACATAAAAAATTTCTTCCGATTTTCAAGCTCTGCAATAGGAGTGGCTGCAGGTGGGAGCAGGTCATTGAACTCACACAGAAGGCTAGAGACTGATCCCAAATAAGTTGACATAGACTCCTTGATCTGACGGGCATTAAGAATGGTCATGAGGTCATCACAAACTTGATAGAGTCGCCGAGAAGTGTTTGTAAAAAGTTGTTGAGCTTGTATCCAAACATCCTTGTAGGTCTTATGAGTTCGGAATACATCCCGAAGAGATGGATGGATGGTGGCTCGGATAATGCAACACAACTGAGCATCAACTTTTCTCCATAACGGACGATCGACCACTTGAATATCCTCTTCAGTTTGTGTGAGATGCTTTTCATAACCCTGTCCAACAAGCCAAAGCTCAATATAAGAGGCCCAAGAGGAGTAGTTCTTACCATCCAAGAACTCAGACGAGAGCGGTGCCGTCACATGGTTGGTAAAAATCGGAAACTCCGGTTTTGAAGTGTTGAGGGTAGCCATGATGAATAAAGGCTGGATGTTCCGAAAGGAAGCTACTGGAAGAGTAGTGTTGCGTGCCCACGTTGGCTGCTGGAAATGGAGCCAAAAGAAGCGCTTTTGAAGCTAAACTCGAGATGAAGCCCGGATTCAGCTGGGCCTCCGGGAAGCTGCGGTGGAGAGATCAAAGCGGAGGGCGTAAGGAAGCCCTTGTCTGAACTTCTTGAGGAGATCGTGAGCTCCCGAGGACGCAGAGGCCAAGGAGGTTAGCAGGAAGATGGTGAGAGTTTGGATTTGGCGAGGAAGCCCAAAGTCCAGCAGCTGCTTCAGGACTTCTTCCACGGCAAAGAGCTCTGCAAGAGCATCAACCCGGACGAGGCCGTCGCGTATGGCGCTGCCATTCAAGCTGCGATTTTCCTGGTGCTGCTCGACGTCACGCCTCTCTCGCTTGGTTTGGATACCGTCGGGGGAGATGGAACGGCAGAAGGCGCTGCGGCGGAAGTGGCAGCTCGCGGCGGCAGGTCGAGGAAGAAAGGCTCGCCGGCGAAGACACGCTGATTTTCAGACGAGCAGCGTGAGACGGGAAGACGGTACGTGAGCGGCGACGATTCCTTGGCCGTGGAGGCCGAAGCGTGCGGAGGAGGGGCATCGGGCGCGGCTGTGGACGGCGAGCGCACGAGCGGTGCTTGGGTGGCGACGCGAGCGCGGAGAAGAGGCGCCGGCGGTAGAGAAGTCGACGCCAAGAAACTGAGAGAAGCACCGATCCTGCTGTCGACGCCAAGAAGCCGAGAGGCAGAAGCCGGAGGAGAAGAGCGCTCTCGTGAGAAGATGCTGCGTCGCGGGGAAAGAGATCGCGCGGAGAAGCGTGAATGGAACGCGAACAGAACGGAATGCGAAAGGCGAAACCCTAATGCTCTGATACCATATTATTGTGTAATTCAGAATACCTAACTTACATGAAAGAAGCCCTATTTATAGACAAGATTAGGACTTATTCAAAAGAATAAATCAAACCCTATCCTAGGAATAAATCAAAAAATTCTATCCTAAGTAATAATTATTCCTAATGATATTTAGGGATAACAATTATCCCTAATCATATCTACAATATTCTAACAGTTATCATCATTGTCGATGGGGTCTTCCATGTCTTTATCATCATCATAGACATGATCTTTAACTTCCTCGTCATAGACAGAATCTTCCATGTCTTTATTATCATCGTAGACAGGGTCTTTTGGATCTTCTTCAATTTCCTCGCCGTAAATAGAATCTTCAATGTTTTTATCATCATCATAGACGGGGTCTTCAATTTCCTTATCAATGTCTTCATCGTAGATGGGGTCTTCAATTTCCTCATCAATGTCATCATCATTGTAGATGGAGTCTTCCATATTATCACAATCATGGTCTTCAATTTCCTCGTCGTAGATAGAATCTTCATTTTCATCGTAGACGAGATCTTTATGCCATTCTTTACGACCACAATATTCTTTATGATGTAAAAGTTTGGAGCGTCGAAGACTTACCTCAAGTTCTCCCAATATTACACGTCGAGTTAATGCTCCAACTTTTCTCCTTAGATTCCTGATGATCTCTTGGGAACTTCGATCCTGGTGTGAGGCTTCCTCAATTGAAACATGTCAGTCACGACCATGATCACAACCATGATGACCAACTGTGAATCGCAATCGCCGATATAACTCCATAATTTGTCTCTGTAGATCGATGAGCTTGTGGGTACTTTGATCCTGGGGTGTGACTTCCTCAATTGGAACATGCCGATCACGACCATAACCATGTCCTCATCGACCTTCCATGGATCTAGGGCTCTGATACCAACTGACGCAGGCGGAGTAGCGGGGTGATCGCTAAAAACCTTTCATGCGTGAGATTAGGATAGAGGGGGCAGAGAGAATCGAAGGAAAAGGGGAAATTCGTAAACAAAAGAGGGACACCTCTTAGTTTAAACGAAAAGAAATATTATTAATCAAAATTGAATATCTTACAAGAGCCTAAACCTATGTTTAAACAGGCTTAGAAAGAGAATATTTCTTAATGCTAAAAAAAACTAACTTTAACATAAATTTCTTAACAAGTAAGAAAGTTAAAAAAAAATAAACTAAAGAAAAAATTTCTTAACGAAACAGAAAAGTAAATATAAAAATTTTAAAACTAAAAAAATTAAATTAAATAAAAATTCAAAAAAAAATTAATAATAAAATATTAATGAAATTCTAAATAATGTCAGAAAAATAAAATTAAATGAAAATTCAAAATTAATAAAATTAATAATAAAATATTAATGAAATTCTAAATAGCAGTGGCAGCGCGTCATGGTCGTGGTCTGGTCCATGGTCGTCGACTAGTGTCACGCCCCGAGGGAGTCCCCGCCAGACGAAAATCCGGCAGCATCTCCCCTATACGGGTGACAATACCAGTTTTCATACAAAGCCTACACGGCCACTATACATCGGTCAACACGACCGGAATCCAAACATCACACGCAGATAATCAAATAGGGCATCAGGCCAACAAATCTAGGTAAACATAAGTCTACACTAACTAGACTTACCCCTTCTGCCATCTGGGCAGGAATACTCAACCGAAATCCAATCGAAATAAAAATCCGATCAAAGGTCCCTAAGGACATACCAAAACATCCACAGGTACAAATATCCAACTCCAGTCCTAAACATATATTCTAATCCAAATACCCAAAACCGTAAACACAAATAACAAAATACACTTTCCACGACGAGGGGGTTTGGCAGCTGGACTCTCCTGACAGCTCCATCCTGAAATAGATATAAATCAACGGGGTGAGTTCAAAGAACTCTGCGGGTATAGTAGATATGCAAAGTAAGGTATAGCTAACAATAAAAATATCATGCCAGTACAGTCTCACATAAATAGGGTATGCAAGAAATACAAAATGATCAGACTTACTTACCTGAATCTCCTACCCTGATATAGGAGCATGTGCCTGACTAGGAGTAATAAAGTCCTGACCATATATAAACATGTATCCTGTATGCATGACAATCATATGCACATCCAAGGCATCAATAAAAATGCAGCAAACACAATACAAATGCAATCCGTGCAAAGTGCATGCCGTGCCAATGACATGGTCACCCCTGACGCCAGTCAGCCGCCTCACACGCAATGGTGAAGCCGAGTGGGTAGGGCTATGACAATCGCGGCACTCTGCCATCATCGCTTCTCTGAGTGACCGAGTGGGACAGGATGTCGCCGAGTACACCTATCCTCCCGCCCCAAACATAGTGGGGGAGCTAAGCTCTCATCTCCTGTCATGACGGAGGAGGGATCCTCGCCCGCTACCACGCGCGCTGCGCTACCCATGAGCGGTCCAATGGAGCTCGACAGAGCAATCGCACACACCTCCCGATGTACCACTAACCCATGAGTGGCGGTGGTAGTTAAGCCATAATCGGGTCATGGCTCAACAATAATGGAACCACTACCAAAGATGCAATCATGCGAAAATGGTGCATGATACTAAAGCATGTAAATCCTACTCAAAATACCTATCCAAATGATATGTACAACCAATATATATACATATCCCTAATCCATGTACTATGATCCATATCAAACAGGTAAATATAATCATATCCTAACACATGCATGTATCTAGTAGGCACCAAAAGCATACTAGGCATATAAACATGAAAAGTTATTGTAAACTATCCTAACTAGCATATCAATTTGACTTAATCTAAAAGTTAAGTCAAAATACCCGCCTGAATATATATCCGCAAGAATGAAAACCAAATTTTCACGATCGAGGATCCTGCCTCGTGACCAAAACCTGCATATAGCATAACTATAGTCAAGTACCAAAAATGCAATTACCGATAAATCGAATACTAAATCGATTTCCTTCATAACCCAATTAACCCAAACTATTTCCAATTTTCCTTATCCACAATATCCATACAATTAATTTAGCTCACTAAATCAATTGAAAAATTTTGATTAATTAATGATAAGCTAATTAATCAATTAAACCTGGTTTAACCCGCATTTTAACAACCTAAGTCAAATAACTGAAATTTAATGGCTTTTAATTTATCCAATTATTTCCTAATCAATTAACCTAATTCATCATCTACAACAATCCTCGAGATATACCTGCGCTAGCAAAAACCTTCTCGACTGCACAGTTCGCCGGCAAATTTTTCCTTGTTGCCCTAAATCAACGCTTCAAACACAATCCATCACAAATCACGTAAACATACCGTAGGGATTAGACAAAACCCCTAATCAACCCCTTACCTTGCTCCTAAGGTTTCGGCTAGAAGGGCGCTCCCACCGCAGAACAATCTCACCCAATTTGCCCTAATCGCTGCTCGGCAAAAATAGTGAACCTAGGTCGAACCAAAACTCGCCACCGACGCCACCTCCCACTTGCGCGTTCGCAGCCAAGGTCGATCGTCGTTGTTTGTCGCGAGGAAGGACTCGCTCGAGGAAGAAAGGCGTCGCCGCAAAGAGAAACACCGCTGCGGCGTTGCAGGCAGGTCATGGCCACTGGCCGGTACATGGTGGTCGAGCCCGCAGAGGAAGAGGGGCGCGACGGCGAAGGGAAAGAGGCGACGCTCGGGGAAGAAGGGCGTCGCCGGCGAAGAAGAGGGCGCCGACGGAAGTGGGCTCGCGAAAGGGGATAAGGGCGCCGGCGGTAGTGGAATCCCGAAAGGAAACTGCCGAAAGAAGAAGAGAGTCGCGGCAGGGAAAAAGGAAAAGAAAATAGAAATTTAGGGTTTTCCTCGCGTATTAAACCCCGTAAATAGACCCCACCTAAAACTGTTTATTTTATCCCCGTAAAAATCTCATACGGAGTCCGTTTAAATCCAGAAAAATTCTGGAAAATTTCCTAAAATTCCCTAAAAATCCCGAAAAGTTTCCAGGATTATTTCCTTAATTATTTGGCCATTTAATTCACTATTTTACATTTTCCAGTATTTAACATTCTCCCCCACTAATAAAAATTTGGTCCCCAAATTTCCTACTCAGATGCATTTCGAGTAAGAAATACCATAAGTACTGAAAATATACCTCACGTACCTTAAGTAAACAAGTGGGGGTATTGAGCTCTGATCTTTTCCTCGAGCTCCCAAGTAGCCTCCTCGTCGGTGTGGTGACTCCACCCAACCTTGACAAGTCGCACAACCTTGTTCAGAACGCGTTCCTTGTAATCCAAAATCTGCACTGGAACCTCTGCATCGAGCATCAAGTTGAATGGAACCTCGATACATCCGATGGAATGTGTAGAGTCCGCACATACTTCTCAAAGATAGACACATGGAATACATCGTGAATACTCAAAAGATGGTGGTAGCTCTAGACGATAAGCAACTGCTCTGATCCTCTCCAAAATCTCAAACGGACCGATATATCTAGGAGCTAGCTTACCACGGAGGTCAAATCTCTTCACTCCTTTCGTGGGTGAGACTTGCAGGAATACCTGGTCACTAATAGAGAACTCCCGAGGTTTCCGTCTCCGATTTGCATAACTCTTCTGATGATCCTGCGCCTCTGCCATCCTACGTCTGATAGTACGGACCAACCCTGTCTCATGCTGAGCTCTATGGGTCCTAGCAACTGGTCCTCCCAGTTGCCCCGAAATCCATAACACAGGACCTCAGCAAGTCCTCTAGTGTCTAAATGGCTCGCTCAGACTGTCCATCTGTCTGCGGATGGAATGCAATACTAAAACGAAACTGTGTGTCTAACGCCTGCTGTAGACTCTGCCAGAACCGAGACGTGAACCAGGGATCTCTATCTGATATAATGCTCAAAGGAACACCATGAAATCTGATGATCTCCCGTCAATATAACTCTGCCAAACAATCCAGAGAGTCGGTCTGCCAACTCGCTAAAAAGTGCGCGGATTTGGTCAGTCGGTCAACGACTACCCAAATCGCGTCATAGCCCTGATGTGTCCTAGACAAACCCACCACAAAATCCATAATAATATGCTTCCACTTTCATTCCGGAATTGAAATTTCCTAAAGCATCTCTTCCTTAAACTAATGCAACTCCGAAAACGATTATCCTCCTCGGAGTCAGAGACAGTAGTCCATCTACCGTCCAAAATTCACTCCACCATACACTCTATAAGTGCATGGGAGGCTATCGCAACCAAACTTCCTTGTTACAACCGTTCCTGTTCCAGCTACTCTATAGTAGCTATCCCGTAGCTAGCCAAAACTCCATGAGCATTTCAAATCGCCTAACCTCTTTCTAAACAATATAATAATCATAAGTCCACGCTAAATATATGACAACCCATCTCGTAGTTCCTCATTCGACGAAACACGGATACGCCTCGATCAACTAAATCGAAATGCTCCATTCTTCAAACATTGCATCCGCATACAATACCCTTCCTTCCACCCGAGAACGATCAAACACCACGGTGTAAAGTCAATCATCATTCCGAGCTGTGAAACTAATTTCACAAGCTTTAGACCAAGTAAATTCCATCACCAGTCAGCGGTATAGTACCACTAGAGCATCCTATCCATATCTATGGTAATAATCAAATCAATACCAAAAAAAAATCATCATCTACGGTGGCCGAGTGCTCAACTCCAACTACCACCATCACAATGATCCAATCGTGTCCGTAATACACGATTTCCAAATCCTCGACGACTAAGTCACAATAAGTCTAATAAAATAATCCAAAAGCTCATACAATTCATACCAAGTATGAAATTGTCATCGCTATACAACTGCATTCTCTTTACTCTAGGCTGATGATATAACAATCATCACAACAACCATGAAAATTGTATGACACTGTCACTACAATATCAACATACCAATAGCCATAAATCAATCCTAGAGTATACACAGATGTCCTATAGTTGATCTAAATAGATCATCTTTCCACAATGAAGGATATTCATTTCCTTCTACAACTACCATATTCTATCATCGATAATCGATGCATAACCTCAAAGGTCCATCTCTCCTTTAACAAAGAGTTCCGGATCTTCTCTAGAAGAAATATCGATAGATAAATATCCCATCCAACACCTCCTATAATAAGGTAAAACGATCTTTCATCGTCTTGACCAGTGTAAGTATACACGCCTTATCCATAACCAAATCACTAATAGTATGGACTGATATTTTCTGAGGGTTTACTCCTTGACCTTCAAATCGATGGCTAGCAGCTAAATCCCTAGCTTCCTAATTTGACATCGCCCTCTAAAGAGTCCGTACTTCCAAAATCATCATTAGATTCCTCAAGATCAATACGTCGTCGAACTCGTCCACGACCATGAGTAGGGGCAATTTCCCTAAGTCAATAGTTTTCCTAACCACAAAAGTACTATAACCACTAAAGACAATACCTTTCCTATAGCTCAGAGATATCCTTCAGCTTGCTTGGTCCCAAAACCCGAGAACTCCCAAAAATCCAAGGAAAAGAAAATCCTCGAACACAAAACCCACAAACCAAAATCAAGAACCAATAAAATTGTCACGTCCCCGGGGCATATCCGTCATCCAAATGATAGAGGAGCCCCTTAGTGACAATATTCCGAAATCCATGGACCAAATATGGTAAAAACCTCGAAATAATTATAGAAATACAAGTATTTCAATAACTGCATGCATGCACGACTAAACATATATCAATCAAAGTAAAATAGTTTTATGACCCCAAATCCAATTGCAAAATCCAAAGTGCATAATCAAAATGCAACACCGATAAAGTAACCAAAGCGATCCCGACGATGCAGGGAGACAAGCACGGCAAGGAACTCTCTGAGCGACACAAAGGTAGGTCAACAGAACATGTCCTCCATCAGTTAACCTAGAGGATAAGTGAGGAGGGAGTGAGTACAACCACTCAGTAGATGGATAGATAATAGTGCATAATCATAATGCACACAATGGAAGTCACAGGGAACAAACTAAAGTAACCCAACCCTCAGAGTACCAATATCCCTACTACCATCCCGGCCGCTGGTATAACAAATATACCCGTAAACCCAACCATCGCAACAAGTAGTGCACATCCGGGATACCACGACAAAGCCTCGTGGCTCTCGCAAAAAGGAATCGTTGAGCTACCGCGAACGGTACTCATGGGTCGATAATCAATAAACTCAAGATCGCTACGCAACCACATGCTACCACGAATAAGACTCGTGGGTAAACATGCAATATATAGATATCTAATTATTGGATCGACGCACTAGCGTACTACCACCAATAAGTCGCGTGGGCAGTCGTGTATCCTAGGTTGTTAAGCCTAGGGTTATCCAATACATCTAGCATAGAACGTCTATCAAAATCGATAAGGATCATCGATCTTCCATTAACCCATTGAGGCGGTCAAGCGAGGGTTCCAACACCTTTAATACGAAATGTTTACCAAAACCGGTAAAGATCATCGACTTATAAATAAATAAGTCGAGATGATTAAATCTAGCATTCCAACCCTTCTAACATGATCGGTTATCAAGGTCGATCCAAAATCATAAGTCCACTAATAATCACGTCGAGACAATTAATCATAGGGTTTCGTCTCAACTAATAGGAAACGCCTATCAAGGTCAATAAGGACAACCCCTCTACTAACAAGCACGACAAGAGGATTAAGCCAAATTATATCATCCTATCACTCAATCATGCATGCCCTAACCTCGCTACCACGAACATATCTCGTGGGTATTTAAGACGTAAAGTAGCTATCTAGCTACAGGCGTCATACTAATCTGATTATCACCAACTCCGAACGAATAACGCAAGAGTATATCCTTACAGTAGATTATCTCAACCATGTATGGGGGCATGATTGACCACAAATATCCAAGGCAACCATAGGGAGTCTCTACTATAAACCTTTCTCAACCACAAACCACAAATGGGTGTTATAGTTGGCAGCCGATAAATATGAACAACGTTATATACCCTCTAAGGATTAATCGCATCCTAATCATTCGACCTCTCCTAGTCCGATCACCATATCCACTGAAACAGTAATTGGATAAATCACATACCAATATGCACATCCGGGTTATTACGCCTAGGGTTTCCACACCTAGGGTTCTACTAATATTATTTCATTCCTGAGATCCGCTCCTACAGAATAACCTCCTCTAAGTTATTCTATCTCTACCAGTCTTAATCATGGTATCCACCACAATAACACATAACACGTTGTCTAATAAACGACAGCATAATCCTACTAATGACAATCAATGGCTGAAATTAATTAGGGTATAACTAAAGGGTCATGCCATAACAAAGTCAAGGCAATACTAAAATAAAGCATCAGATGCTTATATATACTCTAAACTACATAAGTTATAATCATGTCATCATGCCTTCTACGAATTTATCCATCTTAGTCATATCATTCAACTAGTCTAATCCCAATACCAGTCCAATCCTAATACTAGTCCAAATAGCTAATCATTCATATCACAATGATAACTAGCTACCTATAAGTAATAGCAATTTATAACCATATGCTAACCATAACCAAAGAACCTAAAAATCTAAGCGGATATCAAGTTAAAACAATACTAGATAAAACAAGATATCACGCATAACCAATATAAATATGCACTAAATCTAGAAAATTTTCTAGAATTTATTTACCTGTTAGCCGTCTGGAGATGTCCTGTCGCCGCCAAATCCCCCATATTGACCTCGTCAATAATACCTCGAATTTCCGAAACATAACAATCGTCGGAAATCCGTACCAATCCGAAAATACCCAGTTAACCTGCCAAACTTGGCGAACTCCATAAACCCAAAGACCCTAAGGAAACCGGAAACCTACGCTCTGATACCAAATAAATTATCACGCCGAGGAGTCCCGCTGACGAAAATCCGGCATCTCCTATACGGTGACAATACTCATACAAAGCCTACAGCCACTATACATCTGGCCAACACGGTAGGAATCCAAACATCACACGCAGATAATCAAATAGGGCCTCAGGCCAACAAATCTAGGTAAACATAAGTCTACACTAACTAGACTTACCCCTTCTGCCATCTGGGCAGGAATACTCAACCGAAATCCAATCGAAATAAAAATCCGATCAAAGGTCCCTAAGGACATACCAAAACATCCACAGGTACAAATATCCAACTCCAGTCCTAAACATATATTCTAATCCAAATACCCAAAACCGTAAACACAAATAACAAAATACACTTCCACGACGAGGGGGTTTGGCAGCTGGACTCTCCTGACAGCTCCATCCTGAAATAGATATAAATCAACGGGGTGAGTTCAAAGAACTCTGCGGGTATAGTAGATATGCAAAGTAAGGTATAGCTAACAATAAAAATATCATGCCAGTACAGTCTCACATAAATAGGGTATGCAAGCAAGAAATACAAAATGATCAGATCTCTACAATCTCCTACCTCGATATAGGAGCATGTGCGACTAGGAGTAATAAAGTCGACCATATATAAACATGTATCCTGTATGCATGACAATCATATGCACATCCAAGGCATCAATAAAAAAAATGCAGCAAACACAATACAAATGCAATCCGTGCAAAGTGCATGCCGTGCCAATGACATGGTCACCCCTGACGCCAGTCAGCCGCCTCACACGCAATGGTGAAGCCGAGTGGGTAGGGCTATGACAACTGTGCACTCGCCATCATCGCTTGAGTGGTGACCGAGTGGGATGGATGTCGTCGAGTACACCTATCCTCCCGCCCCAAACATAGTGGGGAGCTAAGCTCTCATCTCCTGTTGTCATGACGGAGGAGGGATCCTCGCCGCTACCACGCCTGCCGCTACCCATGAGCTGTCCAATGAGCTCGACAGAGCAATCGCGACACACCTCCGATGTACCACTAACCCATGAGTGGCGTGTGCAGAGTTATAATCGGGTCATGCTCAACAATAATGGAACCCTAAGATGCAATCATGCGAAAATGGTGCATGATACTAAAGCATGTAAATCCTACTCAAAATACCTATCCAAATGATATGTACAACCAATATATATACATATCCCTAATCCATGTACTATGATCCATATCAAATGTAAATATAATCATATCCTATCACATGCATGTATCTAGTAGGCACCAAAAGCATACCAGGCATATAAACATGAAAAAGTTATTGTAAACTATCCTAACTAGCATATCAATTTGACTTAATCTAAAAGTTAAGTCAAAATACCCTTTGAATATATATCCGCAAGAATGAAAACCAAATTTTCACGATCGAGGATCCCGCCTCGTGACCAAAAACCCGTATATAGCATAACTATAGTCAAGTACAAAATGCACTTACCGATAAATCGAATACTAAATCGATTTCCTTCATAACCCAATTAACCCAAACTATTTCCAATTTTCCTTATCCACAAATATCCATACAATTAATTTAGCTCACTAAATCAATTGATAAAAATTTTGATTAATTAATGATAAGCTAATTAATCAATTAATCCTGGTTTAACCGCATTTTAACAACCTAAGTCAAATAACTGAAATTTAATGGCTTTTAATTTATCCAATTAATTCCTAATCAATTAACCTAATTCATCAAATAAAACAATCCTCTAGATATACCTGCGCTAGCAAAAACCTTCTCGATCGCACAAAGCAAATTTTTCCTCTTGTTGCCTAAATCAACGCTAAACACAATCCATCAAATCACGAAACATACCGTAGGGATTAGACAAAACCCCAATCAACCCCTTACCTTGCTCCGGCAGTGCTCGGCTAGAAGGGCAGCTCCCCCACCGGCAACAATCTCACCCAATTTGCCCTAATCGCCTGCTCCGGCAAAAATAGTGAACCTAGGTCAGAACCAAAACCCTGCCGCCACCGACGCCACCTCCCAGCTTGCGCGTTCGCCGTCAAGGTCGATCGTCGTTGCTTGCTGCGAGGAAGGACTCGGGCTCGAGGAAGAAAGGCGTCGCCGGCAAAGAGAAACACCGTCTGGCGGCGATTGCTCATGGCCGGCCGTGGCATGCTGTCGGCGAGCCCGCAGAGGAAGAGGGGCGTCAGACGGCGAAGGGAAAGAGGCGACGCTCGGGGAAGAAGGGCGTCGCCGGCGAAGAAGAGGGCGCCGACGGAAGTGGGCTCGCGAAAGGGGATAAGGGCGCCGGCGGTAGTGGAATCCCGAAAGGAAACTGCCGAAAGAAGAAGAGAGTCGCGGCAGGGAAAAAGGAAAAGAAAATAGAAATTTAGGGTTTTCCTCGCGTATTAAACCCCGTAAATAGACCCCACCTAAAACTGTTTATTTTATCCCCGTAAAAATCTCATACGGAGTCCGTTTAAATCCAGAAAAATTCTGGAAAATTTCCTAAAATTCCCTAAAAATCCCGAAAAGTTTCCAGGATTATTTCCTTAATTATTTGGCCATTTAATTCACTATTTTACATTTTCCAGTATTTAACAACTAGTCCACAGTTAGGTCATGATGAGGACCACGACTGTGGTGGGGAAACGGGTAGGGCGTGGTCCCTACTGGAGGTCCCATGTCGAGCCATGGAATGATCCATGCTCGTGGTGGTGACCAGGGGTAGGTTGTGGTAACCTCTAGGAACTCCTTTACGCCTCGTTCCAATCCAGAATGAAACATATCCATATCAGGGGGCCATGGAGGTGTTGAAATCCTTATTTTGGGGCTCAATTTCTCCTCGTTATGGTTTGGAAGAAGGAAAGGTTGCATCACAAGATAAAAGTTGATTAGACTATTGGATGCACCTGAATCAACATAAGACAGAAAGAAGAAATGCGAGACCTAGAACAAATACAACTATTTGATTGGTCATTAATAAAAAAAATTTGTAATGATTTCCTACACCTAGCCTCAATATTAGGAAATTATTATAATACAGGCGTAGGAGAAAGACTATTTAGCAAATTTCCAGGGGAACTAGGAAAAGAAATATATAAATCTTGGACAGACATGCAAGTCCCAAATGAATACAACAATATAGGAGTCAGAATACAACACATAATAAACAAACTCAAAAAAATGCACATATATAGAAATACCAAAACAACTCAAGAAACAACAATACGGGTTTTATAAACAAATATACACACCCCAATAATATGGAATAAATCCCCAGAGAGAAAGGATAAACTCGAAACCCAAGAGACTGACCAAACATACTTATTATCTAAAAAGAAGTAAAGCAAGAAAACCTTATCTAAGCAAAGAAAGGCATGTTCGAAAATTCAATCCTAAGAAAAACATATTCAAACCTCATAACATGTTATGCCTGTAATCAACAAGGACACCTGCCATCAGCCTGTCCTAACAGAAAAAAAACCTTTTTACAAGGGAAGCAACTCTAGTAGCTTGTACTAACGAAGACCTGGTTGAAATCCAAACAGATGTCTCTGATACCTCATCAATATACTCTATATTCTCAATCACCAACCTGAAAGAAATACCTAAAACAATAGACTACTCCCTTGTAAACTCATTCCTAGAAAATAGCCATAGTTCTCCAATTGGACAGTATGGGACACCCAACCTAGACAATTTTGATTTCAGTGACATAGGATATCTCTCTAATGATAACCAATTATTGGTGCAGAGGCACCAGATAATCGAACCTAGGTTTTGATAATGGCAAAGATTCAAAGTTAAGCTATCTTGTTATCTCATATGATTATTGAGTGTGCAGATAATGTATTAAGCTTTGCGAAGGTCGACGACGCCAGGAGAATCTTGAGAAGTCGAGAAACCTCGGTAGTCATATGGATTGGCACCAAGGAGAATCTCTATGGGACGAGAAACCTCAGTGGTCAGTTGACGAGGTCAAAAGATGCCAGGAGAACCTTAAGAAGTTGAAGAACCTCGGTGGTCAAGTGACCAAAAGCTAAGCGGCAGGTCAGAATGACCGAAGGTAAGAAAGTAAGAACTTTGTGCAGAGAGGATAGGTTGCGTCCTCAGTATGGGGGCAATCGTAGGCGACGATCTGACTAAGACTTTCGGAGGAAGGTTTAAGTCAAGATCGGACGGTATAGGACCGTCTCACTGCTCACTATACAGTTCTTGTGCTAACCATGTAATGCAGGTGACTATTCAAGCCATCAGTCGATTGGAGGAAAAGAGCAGTTGACTGGATCACCATCAATCGACTGATAGAAGCTTCAGTCGACTGCTAATGAATCTAGTCACTTCGAGAAAAGTCAAGATAAGAGTCACAAAATGAGGGAAGATAAGCTACTTTGACTCAAATATTGATCTCAATGAGCTAGGGTTTGGAAAAATTATAAAAGAAGGGGTGAGGCACCCTTCATCCATTAACAAAAAGCTCCCAAGTGCTCCAACACTCCAAGATCGTGCAATAACATCATAACGCCGACAATACGCACATCTCCTTCATTTTCTTGTCTGTATTGTGTTTAAGTTTTTTATTCCTTACTTTTTAATTGCTAGGAGGAAAGGTAGGCTTGTTACCTTGTCCTCCACATTATTTGTAATCGATTGATCTCTTACCTCCAACAAGGAAGAGATGCATTTAGTGTTTTGCCCTTCGAAATCGGTCTAGGATCGCAAGGGCCTTGGATTAGCAGTCGGTGGGTTGTGAACCAAGTAAAAACAAAGTGTCTCATTATTTTTCTTAGTTTTTTTTCCGCTACGATTTACTCAATTTTAAAGTGAAGAAAAGGTTTTTAAAATATGATATTCGCCCCCCTCTAGCATTTCTCTATCCTACATTTGGTATCAGAGCAGGGGCGCTCAGATTCGGTTCAACCATCGATCGAGCATCTTCTTTTCTCTTTTCATGTTTTCATCGTTTAAGTTATTTCTTTTTTCTCGCACTACTAATCCAAGACCAAGTCTTGGGATTTTCTTTGTCTTTCATGTTTTTGCGAGGAACTTAAATGGCTCACCTTGAGGGGTAGAGCACCGCCCGACCTCTGTTCTTTAACGGAGATGACTTCCATTATTGGAAGGGTCGGGATGGAGTGTTTCTTAAAACACAAGTCGATATGTGGATTATAATCCAAACCGGCTTTGCTTTACCCACCAATGACCATGGGGAACCATTGGACTACGACAAATGGTCCAACACAACGAAGAGGCAAATTGAAGCTGACATAAAGGTGACCCACATCTTGCAATGCGGCTTATCCAATGAGGAGCTCAATCAAATTGGTCCATTTATCAGCGCCAAGGATCTCTAGAACAAGCTCACCAAACTTCATGAAGGGACGTCCGACACAAAGGTATGTAAGAGAGATCTTTTAGTCAATAAATTGTATAATTTGAAAATGTAGGACAATGAAACCGCGAGCCAACTCCATGCTCACATTCAAGACATCCTAAATGACCTTCATGCCATCGGACAAAAGGTGAAGAACCACGACATAATAAGGTATGCTTTAAAATCTTTTCCTAGGACGACTTTGTGGGCATCCATGGTTGATGCTTACAAAGTATCTAGGGATTTATCTAAAATTAGGTTAGATGAACTTTTTTTGGAATTTGAATTACTTGAGCGATCTAATTTGGCCCTGTTTGAGAAAGGTATTGCTTTATATGCAGGTCAAAGAAAAGCAAAAAGCAAGCCTCTTCCCGAAGAAGACGAGTCCGAATCGTAAGTAGACGAAGAGATGGAGACCGAACTAGTCAATCTAGTTCGAAAGATGATTCAGCGTAGAAGGCAACCCACCAAGCCAACAAAGGAGAAGAGACCCAACCCATGTCAAAACTACAAATGCTATGAGTGCAACAAGAAGGGTCACTTCAAGTCCGAGTGTCCGAAGCTAAAGAACAAGCAACCACAAATCAAGAAAGCACTCAATGCAACTTGGCAGGAATCATCGGAAGAAGAAGAAGACCAAGTCAACAACTTGGCATTCATGGCAAGACCAACAGAGTCTGAGTCCTAACCCTAAGCTGACAAAGAGTTCGAGTCCCAGTCCAATTTTGGATCTGATACCGAGCTCCAATTCAAGACAACCCACGAATCCGTATCCGATTCAAAAGAATCAATCACGGTAAGTCGGTATTTAATTAACACCTTATATAATGCAATTAAATTTTTAGACAAGAAATTAGCTAAGTCTGAGTCTAAAGTTGAGTCATTTCTTAAGGAGGTTAAACTCCTCAAGCATGAGACTACCCTAACCTCTTAAACTAGTCAAATTCAAGAGGGAAACTCAACTCAAGTTGAAAAACTTGAGGAAGAGAATTCTCTCTTGAAAGGGCAAGTTCAAGAGCTTAGGAAATTGTTGGAAAGGTTCACATTGGGATCCAAGGATCTTGACCTACTTCTTGGATTGTAAAGAGCCGTGTACAACAAGGTCGGACATAGGGTTTAGAACAATGAATAGATCATACATGTCAATCATAAATCGTAAATCGTAATAATAGAAGAATCCAAGCATGGGTCCCTAAGACCATTTTAACATCACAATTAGGTTCAATTAAGTATTGGGTTCCTTAAGATCAAATCCATTATGTGGATAGATCGTACTGATTCAATGATCTAGGGGGAGCCAATACTAAAATTGTGTGCTCAATCACTTGATTAATTTAACTATGCATGCTTAGTTAGTTTTTATTTTCTTAATTTAGAATGGTTAGATAGGACTAATGGTTAATTAACCTTGACAACATAGTATCAAGATGCGGTGAGATGATAGTACGTTAAGGAAACAAAGTCTCGTATATCCAAGTTAGATAAGGAGTATCTAGCTTGGTGCACTTGGCTAAGTGAAACTAGCTGAAGCTACCTCACCACATCCTAAACTAGTTAGACCAAGACTTAACCCCAAAGTGAATTAAGTGTACAATTTCTTAAGATTAGCTTTGTGTAAGGAAGTGGTTGTTGTTCCAATCAAAGAAGGCCTCTGTGCTTCGCCACGACCTAGAAGTTATCTTTTGAAAGGTTCACTTAACTAACTAAAGGTTAAATCTGAATCTAACCCAAGGTTAATTAATTTTCAAATCATTAAAATTAACTAAGTAAAATTGAAAAATCATCTCACATAATATATAAGGTTAAGATGATTGATCATGTAGAAACAGTGAGATGAATCTTAGGTTAAAAACTTCTAAATCAATTTAAAATTTCAATATCCGATCCAACTACTATATGTGTAGGATCAATGGATGTTTGATAGTAGGTGCTCCCGACATATGATCAGAGACCGACTGAAGTTTACGAAGCTCAGATTCAAAAACCTAGGATCGGTAGCTTTAAGAAACAATGGAAAACTCAAAATCATTGAATCAGGTGATATTGAGCTAAACTCGAATTTCATAATACGCAAAGTCTTATTAGTAGAAAATTTTGAATTCAATATTTTAAGTGTTAGTCAATTGTGTGATACGAGTTATAAAGTTTTATTTTTACCAAATGAATGTTTAATTAAGAATAATGATTGCTCAAAAATCGTACTTAGGGGAATTAGGAATAATAATATTTACACAATAAATTTATCCAACTCCTCAACTAAGTGTCTAATAACACAGGAAGAGGAATCATGGTTGTAGCACAGACGACTGGGCCACTCCCATCTAAAACTTATACATAAACTAAGTAATAATGGTCTAGTTAGAGGTCTACCTAAACAAGGCAACTTAGACAATAAAATTTGTGATGCATGTCAATAAGGGAAACAAATTAAAGCTTCACATAAATTAACTAATCAAGAAATAACTAAAAATGTACTTGAGCTTCTACACTTGTACCTATTTGACTCACATGGAGCCAAGTCACTAAACGGGAGTCAATATCATTTAGTAATAGTAGATGACTACTCTAGGTTTGCTTGGGTAAAATTCTTAAAACATAAAAATGAAACCTTAGATCAATTTACTAATTTATGTAAACTAATAGAAAATGAAAAGAACTTAAGGATTAAAATAATTAGAAGTGATCTAGTGGAGAATTCAAAAATCATAAGTTTACCGAATTCTATAATCAACACGGATACCACCATGAATTCTCTTGCCCTAGGACCCCTTAACAAAATGGGTTAGTTGAACGGAAAAATAGAACCCTACAAGAGGTTGTAAGGACTATGTTAAACGAATATAATTTACCTAATAGGTTTTGGGCAGAAGCAGTCAATACTGTCTGTTATGTCCAAAATAGAACTTTAATAATTAAACGACACTTGAGAACTTCTTATGAAATGTACTACGAAAAGTTACCCAACATTAAGTATTTAGTCTTTGGATGTAGGGTACACATACTAAATACAAAAGATTGCTTAGGAAAATTTACCTCTAAAACAACTACCGACATATTTCTAGGATATTCAACCACTAGTAAAGCCTATAGGATATATAACAATAAATCCTTAAAAATTGAAGAAACAATTAATGTAGTATTTGATGAAAAAAACAATCCTACAAAATCTGAAGTAAACATTGAATCAAACAATAAAGACTTAGAAAATGAAGTTAAACTTGAACCTAACCCACAAAATGAATCAAGTATAAACCCTAATCCAAATCAATTTAGAATACAAATTAATCATCCACTTAATAAGTGTTAGGTGATCTTAATTTAGGAGTTCGAACTAGAGCATCCTATAGAATTCTAACCCAAAACCATAGAATAAGCTCTTCTTGACCCAAATTGGATCATTGTCATGCAAGAAGAGTTAGCTCAATTCACTAGGAGTCAAGTTTAGGAATTAGTACCCCCACCCCCACACCTAAAGGAAAAACAACCATAGGAACAAGATGAGTATTTCGGAATAAACTTGATGACAAAGGTGAAGTTATAAGGAGCAAAGCTAGATTAGTGGCTAAAGGGTTTAGTCAAGTAGAGGGGTTGGATTATGATGAAACATATGCACCTGTAGCTAGACTTGAATCAATTAGAATGCTACTAGCCTATGCTGCACATCGAGGATTTAAACTATTTTAAATGGATGTCAAGTCAACGTTTATGAATGGATTTATCAAAGAAGTGGTGTATGTTAGCTAACCACCAGGATTTGAAAGCTTAGACCAACCCAACCATGTACTTAAACTTAGGAAAGCCTTATATAGATTAAAGCAAGCACCTAGGGATTGGTATGAAAGACTATCGATTTATCTAAAATCTAAAGGATTTAATCAAGGATTAGTTAACCCAACTTTATTTGTAAAAACTATTGGAAAATAAATATTTATAGCACAAATCTATATAGATGATATAATATTTGGGACAACAAACACAACACTCCCAAACAAATTTATTTCACTAATGAAAAGTGAGTTTGAAATGAGTTTAGTAGGTGAACTCACTTTCTTCTTAGGCTTACAAATAAAACAAAAAAAAAAGGAATCTATATGCATCAACATAAATATGCTAAGGAATTAATTAGTGAATTTGGTATGCAAAATTCTAAATAAATTAATACACCTATGGCAACAAATGTAAACATTGGAGAAGATTTAGAAGGAAAAACTATAGATTTAAAATACTATAGAAGTGCAATAGGTAGCCTTCTGTACTTAACTGTAAGCTGACCTGATGTACTCTTTGCAGTAAGTATGTGTGCAAGATTCTAATTTTGTGCCAAAGAATCACAACTAACCTTAGTAAAAAGAATCTTTAGATACATAAAAGGAATACAAAATGTAGGAATCTAGTATCTTAGGTCAAATGAGTTTGAACTAATCGGCTACTCTGACTCAGATTATGTCGGTAGTAAACTCAATAAGAAAAGTACAAGTGGTTGCTACCAACTCCTAGGATCAAGTCTAGATAGTTGGTGTGGTAGAAAATAATATTGTGTTGCTTTGTCTACTACCGAAGCAGAATACGTAGCCATGGGTGAGTGTGTAGCTCAACTTCTTTGGATGAAGCACACTCTAAAAGACTTCTAACTAAACTTTAGTAATACTAAAGTCATGATTGATAACATTAGCTCAATTAATTTAACTAAAAATTTTATATATCATTCTAGAACTAAACACATAGAAGTAAAACACCATTTTATAAGAGAACATGCAGCTAATGGAAATGTAAAACATGAATAAGTAGAATCAAAATAAAACCTAGCCGACATTTTTACTAAACCTGATGGGGTCGGGGTTTCCAGAGCAGTATGAATATTTTCAGAGCAGGGTGTGTATTTCCAAGGCAGTAGGAACATTTCCAAAGCAGTATGAACATTTCCATAGCAGAGTGTGTATTTCCAGGGCAGTAGGAACATATCCAGAGCAGTGTGTATTTCCAGGGCAGTAGGAACATTTCCAGAGCAGTGTGAACATTTCCATAGCAGGGTGTGTATCTCCAGGGCAGTAGGAACATTTATAGAGTAGGGTGTGTATTTCTAGGGCATTATGAACATTTCCATAGCAGTATGGGTATTTCCAGGGCAGTATGAATATTTCCAGAGCAGTGTGTGTATTTCCAGGGCACTGTGAGTAGTTCTAGAGTAGTATAAGTATTTCCAGGACAGTGTGAAGTTCCAGAGCAGTATGAAGTATTCCTAGGGCAGTAGGTGAAGTTCCAGAGCAGTATGTATAGTTCTAGAGCAGTATGTATATTTGTAGAGCAATATATATAGCTCCAGAGCAGTAGGAGTATTCCCTGGGTAGTGTAATCAGTTCCAGAGTAGTACGTGTATTTATAGGGCAGTATGTGAAGTTCTAGAGCAATATGTGTATCTCCAAAGAAGAGGATTGACTTTCAGGGTAGTTAGTGTACTTCCTGAGAAGTTCATGTATTTCTAGGGCAGTTAGTATATTTGCAGGGCAATATATGTGGTTCTTGTTTGCAGTAAAGAAAGATGATGTAGGGGGCATTAGTAGGATAGTCCATATGTTTTTAGAGTAGTTTATGTGTGTTCCAGGGCAGTTTATGTGCTTCCAAGGCGGTTAGTATATTTGCCGAGCGATATGTTCATTGCCCGAGCAATAGGTTCATTTCCTGAGCCATATGTTTATTTCCCGAGCCATCGGTGAATTTCGGGATTCTCTCCTCAGTGGGGTGAGGTAAGGAGAAAAGGGCTACGCCGAAGGATAAGAAGTAACAGTAAAGGGATAAAGGTGGTTAGCTTAATATAATCACATTTATCTTTGTATTTTATTTAAATTAACACGTGACAGAAGATATTTTGAATTAGGAGCGGGAAAGACGATTATGAGGATAGCTTGGCAAAGGGCATTCAGGTAAATGCACTACAAGAAGAAGGCGGGATAACTCATCTATAAAAGGGATAGAGGACAATGGGATCAGGGATGGTCTTTTCTTCTCCATTTGGTATCTCCGAGATCTCTCTTCTTCTCCAGTTCATAACTTTTTTTCTCATACTTATACTAACTTCAGCATCGGAGTTGCCGCGCCGGGAAGCCGACCAACCCTTAACGCTCTTTCTTGGTGTGTTAGACTCAACTCAGTTTCTAAGATCAAGAGTCACTCTCGCAGCTAATCTTTTCCCTTCCGAGCCTCTCTCTCTCTCTCGGTGTCAGATCTAGCAATCCATAAGGAAAGGAAGGGGGATCTTGGTGATCCAAAGAAGCAAGCACCATCAAATTGGCATCGTCTGTGGGTTCATTGATGCTGAAATACTTGTTCTTCAATTTGGTTTCAATAGAGGGGAAGTCAATGGTAGATTTAACAGTTTTTGGGTCAGGGAGATCCGAAAGGACAGTTTTCCAGCTAGAAGAAAATGGAAGAGGGGGATCCACAGCAATGAAGAAGTAGAGCTCTTTCTAGCCTTTATGTGAGGAGGGTATGTCAGTCAGGAATTGGTAACCTTGATGGGCCAGGAAATAGAAAACACCAAGGTCGACCATTTTCAATTGGTAGAGGCAGTGGAATATATGGGGTACTTGTGGGATGTTGAGTTGATTGAAAACGATAATGGTGCCAACTAGGATGCGGAGGGAGTTGGGTGTTAGTTGATTGACCGGGAGGCCATAGTAGAAGAGGATATGATAGAGAGGTTTTAGGAGGGAGAGATGGAGGCCTCCTTCCAACTGCCCTGTGAATAGGGTGTTAGTTCTAGCCGGAGGTAGATGGGGGTGTTGGGAGTGATTGGGGATGACGATGGTGGAATCTTCAGGGAGGTATTTGGGGTCGCGGCGAAAAAAGGAATGTTAAAGAAGAGTTGGTTGTGTGTGGTTTTGTACCAAGGAGTGGTGGAAATACAATGAGGCCATTGAGGAGAAGGGGTTGCGGGAGAATTGAAGGTGTCAGGGAAGGGGGTTAGGGTTTTTGAGGAGAATCGCAGGGAAACGGTGGGGGGTTGGCAAGGACATAAGTGGTATATAGTGGTTAGGCATGGGTTGCATTAAAGCATTTTTATTAGTATTTCTGGAGAAAATTTTCCTTGCTTTTGGTGCTTATTACGGAGTTTAAAGGCTGATGGAAGTGTTCTTGGGAAGGTTATTAATTTTTCTAGAGGATTTTAGGGAAAGGTTATGTTTTATATGGAGGTGGAAGGGTTTTTATATTCTTTTATGTAAAAGGGTTATAAAATTTCTCTAGGGCATTGTGTGCTTGGTATAATCCGGGAGTATATTACATTCTTGTATAAAGGATCATTGGTATTTTTAGTATATATTCATATTCTCTTTAGCAGTTATTAATGACATTTGTATAGACGGTTATTATGTTTGGTTGGAATTCCTTTTTTCTTATTTCAATGGTATTATTTCTAAGGTATGACAAGTTTGGTGTTATTTCTTCTAAGTGTTGGAAACTAACTCAGGCTCCGTGCCTACTATAACAGTCTAAGGGATAGATAATTTTATGCCCCCATGGGAAACTATAACGCCTTTATATGGCATATGTAAAGGATTCTTACGGCTCTACTATAACAGCCTAACGGCTAGATAATTTTATGCCCCCACGGGAAACTATAACACCTCTATATGACATATGTAAAGGATTCTTGCGGCTCTCCTATAAAAGTCTAAGGGCTTGATAGCTATTTTCTCCCACGGGGAGCTATAATGCCAGGTATAATGGGTAGGTAACATGCTAACACAACTTAACGCCTCCTACAGTATTCTAAGGCATAAGCGCCTCCTACAGTATTCTAAGGCATAAGCGCCTCCTACAGTATTCTAAGGCATAAACGTCTCTTACAATATTCCAAGGCATAAACGCCTCATACAGAATTTAGGGCATAAGCGCCTCATACAATATTTTAGGTATGAAATATCTCATATATTAGTCATGCTACAGTGCCTCATACAGTATGTAGGGATCCATGTCTGGTATATCAGTATGATAGATGTGATTGTGGGAGGTTAATATGATAGTGTTTGTGCATTCATGAGAACTTGTAAAACTTCACTCGACTTCGCTCTTCAATTTTACTAAAGAGAGGGAACTTATGATGGGTGTGGGGTCTTTTTTCAGCTAAGGTAGAAAATTTTTTGTTGTAGACACTGTTGGAGTATTGAGAATTCAATCAAAGTCTCATATTGGTAAGACATGGAAAAGATCATGTGCTTATAAGATGAAAAGATATCTCCATTGGGATGAGGCCTTTTGGATAAAAGCTCAAAAATAAAACCATGAGGGCTTAGACCCAAAGTGGACAATATCATGTCATTGTGAAGATATAAGAATCTTATAGGCACTAATAATTGGTATCAAAGTCATGGTTCGTGTCAATCCATGAACCTCGAACGAAGGAAGTGGAGCTCCCATGTTCGGATCAAGAGAACCAGACACCAGGCAGGAAGTCTAATTGGGTCGGGAGGACCGAACAACTGGCAGGAAGTCTAGTTGGGCCAGAAGGGTTGGACAACTAGCAGGAAGCCCAGCTGGGTCAGGAGGATCAGAAAGTTGGCAGGAAGTCCTGGTAGGTTGAGGATCGAACATCAAGTAGAGGATGCCCTTCGAGGACGGATAGGCTTGAGAGGGGATCAATGTGGTCCTTCATTTGAGGGGGGGATTGTTGGAGTATTGAGAATACAATCAAAGTCCCACATTGGTAAGACATGGAAAAGATCATGTGCTTATAAGATAAAAAAATATCTCCATTAGTATGAGAGCTTTTGGGTAAAAGTCCAAAAACAAAATAATGAGGGCTTAGACCCAAAGTGGACAATATCATGTCATTATGGAGATATATGAATCTTATAGGCACTAACAGACACTTGTAAAAGTTCACTCGACTACGCTCTTCAGTTTTACTAAAGAGGGAGAACTTATGATGGGGTCGGGGTTTCCAGAGCAGTATGAATATTTCCAAGGCAGTAGGTGTTGGATCGATCGGATCGCTAGAGGGGGGGTGAATAGCGATAGAAACTTTTGAGTACGAATTCGTTTTAAAAAAAACTTATATGCAGCGGAAAGATAAACAAAACAAAAAGTAAAGGAGACAATAGACACAAGAGATTTACTTGGTTCGTAGCCGAAGGCTACTACTCCAAGGCCCTAGTGGTCCTTGACCACGTACGGAGGGCAAACTACTAAAGAACTCCTCCTCGTTAAAGGTAGGAGTTAGACGGATACAAAAAGCTCGAGGTAGAAGGACACTCCCCCTCTCCTCGTTATAATGAAAGCTTTACTAAAAGGAATAAACTGAAATACAATTTAGAACTTTCGTTACCGACGACTTTAAAGGTTGGAGGTTGAAGCTCTAGTCGTCGTCTCGACAGCGCTTCGTCGTAGGGATGTCGGAGAGTCGGAGCATATCGGAAGCACTTGGAAGCTTTTGAATTGATGGAAAACCCTAGGTTTGGCCCTCCTTTTATAGCCTTTGAGCCCCTCATCGAATGGGTCTTTAGCCAATCACAAATGGGCACAAAACCCCTTGAAAAATGGTGATAACTCTTGACTACTCGAGGCTGATCCTTTGACCAGAATGATCGATGGCCATCATCGATCGAT
Source organism: Wurfbainia villosa (assembly GCA_025175895.1). NCBI lineage: Eukaryota > Viridiplantae > Streptophyta > Magnoliopsida > Zingiberales > Zingiberaceae > Wurfbainia > Wurfbainia villosa. The sequence continues at coordinate 64,314,851 of CM045994.1, read as the reverse complement.
CGATGAAGATCACGATCGTGATGACCTTCTAATGATCGCTTGTTTGGCAAATGAGTCCTCCAAGTTGGCAGTCGACAGATGCTAGCTGCAAGGCAAGGTTAGCTCAACAAAAATATAATTTCGATGGTCGTCGACCATCCGATCTCGACCTAGACCATCTATAAGAAGTCTTTGGTCGGATCTACGCTTAAGATCATCCCCGTAAAGAGGATACGACCTTACTTACGCTCGCACACACGAGCTTACCTCAGTACTTACGTGTTGCTTTTGCTTCCGGCCTTCCACTCAATTCCTTCGGCTCCCTCCGAAGTCTCTTGAGTGTCGCCCGACCACCGCGGCTTCCTCCGGGTGTCGCTAGCCTTCAGCTCCAGCATTGAGACTTTTCTGCACACTTGATTTAGCTCATGAGATAACAATATATGCTTAACTTTGTATCGTTTGCTATAATCAAAACTTAGGTTCGACTTAGGTGCCTACTGCACCAACAATCTCCCCCTTTTTGATTTATGGCAAACTCACATACAAAGTTAAGTAAATAGCAAGCATGAAGAGTAATAATGTGCATGAGAAACAAAAAAATATGAAGATTAAGTTGGAGTAGTAAGGATTTTCTTCAAGTACTCCCCCTTGAGGAAACCTCCCCCTTGACCGAGGGTGAGTCTTGAAGAAAGACCTTAATCCTCCCCCTTGAGGGTTGCTTTAAGTAATTAACATTACTTAAAGTTGGCCTTAGTAAAACGTTTTAGTTAAGCCCTTTCTCCCCCTTAAGTAAAACATTAACGACATAAAGTTTAAAAAAATAAGTTTAAGTAAAACGTAGACGGCATAAATAAGTTTAAGTTAAGAATTCTTTGGCCTTTTGGTAAAAGTTAACTAAGTTTTAACTTTTGGTTTAAATATGAAGTAAGAGTTAAGTTATAAAAAAAAAATTTGACCCCTTAACTTTTGCCTTTTTCTCCCCCTTTTGCCGTATATCGAAAAGAGTAAGGGGTGTGTGGAAAAATGAGTGTTAAATTTAAAGTCCAAGCATGTTCCCCATTTTTTATAAAAAAAAATAATATACTGAAAATAAGCTCATCTATAAAATGTTCGACTCATATTTGGCTTGATTGATATGTAAGATCAACCAGTCCTGGTCAGAGTCGGTTAGTATATATGATTATACTCCGTGGTTCATAGCGATGCACTAGCTCTACATCTGGAACCAGGAGTAAGGTCCTAACATCTCACATCCATCTACGTGGCTAAGTACACAAACACATTAGTCCTATGTGTTGTGAGATGTACTGGCTCCTTAAATCTATAGGTGCATGATATATAAGGTATGTCCTATGCTAGTTCCATAAAAATGAAATTAAAGAAATAGTAGTAAGAACATATAATTTGCATGTACCTATTCTATTACGCACATGCCCAATTTTCATCTTAATAGACTAAATTCGGCTTCGGGTAGGGGTTTAGTAAATAGGTCTGCTAAGTTAGACTTCGATTCGACGTATTCGAGTTGTATTGCTCCGTTGGCCACATGTTCTCGAATGAAATGGTGTTTGACCTCTATATGTTTGGTCCTAGAGTGACATATCAGATTCTTTGTAAGATTAATTGAACTAATGTTATCTACATGAAGTTTAGTATTCGTAAAGTCTAACTTAAAGTCACGGAGGGTGTGCTTCATCCAAAGAAGCTGTGTGACACACTCACCCATCGCGATGTATTCGGCTTCGGTGGTAGATAAAGCAACACAGTGTTGCTTCCTACTGCACCAACTCACTAGACTCGAGCCGAGAAGTTGACAACAACCACTCGTACTTTTTCTATCGAGCTTACTACCGGCATAATCCGAATCGGAGTAGCCGATTAGTTCGAACTCCGTAGATCTAGGGTACCAAATACCAACGTTAAGGGTACCCTTAAGATATCTAAGGATACGCTTAACTAGGGTTAGGTGAGACTTCTTAGCACAGGTTTGAAACCTGGCGCACATACTTACTGCGAATAGGATGTCGGGTCGACTCGCAGTTAAGTATAGGAGACTTCCTATCGCGCTCCTATAGTACTTTAAGTCAATGGACTTACTTCCAGGGTCTTCTCCTATGTTAACATTAATCGCCATTGGGGTGTTTATTATCTTAGCGTCTTGCATTCCAAATCTTTTAATCAACTCCTTAGTGTATTTCTGTTGATATAGGTATATACCATCCTTAGTTTGTTTAATTTGTAGACCTAAAAAGAAACTTAACTCGCCTACCAAGTTCATTTCGAACTCACTTTCCATGAGTGAAACGAACTCATTTAGTAAGGCTGAGTTAGAGGTTCCAAAAATTATATCGTCTACGTAAATTTACGAAGAGAGTTGGGTCAACTAAGCCTTGGTTAAATCCTTTTGACTTAAGATGGATTGAAAGTCTCTCGTAACAAGCTCGAGGAGCTTGTTTAAGTCCATAGAGAGCTTTCTTAAGTTTTAGAACATGGTCAGGTTGTTAGTGAAAGCCCTAGAGCCAATCATATGATGATTGTTGTATGGACTTTATTGTATCATATTCCTATTTATAAAGGCATGGTTATTATATTTACTTGTATTGGTGCCAAATAACTAAATATAATAATGTCCTTGAGTAGTAGGTTCTTATCTATATCAATCGATTGGTTGAATCGATAATGAGATGATATAGAGAACACTACTCTTAATCATTCCTAGTCGAGTATTAACATTCAGGGACAATGTTAATGCGTAGAGACTAGCATGTAGGTCAACAAGATGACTTGATCTCACAAGTCATGGATATGAGATATCAAGTTGACACATGGGTATGCATTGGAGAATGTATACTGAATGACCCGCCATGAGAAAGTATCATGGATCGTTATATGAGTGTCATATACTTTCTCATGTGGCTATTAGTATGACTATTAGTCCTTAGACCTGAAGTCACCATGGTTCCCTACATAAGGAGTTGCATACTTTGGCTTCGTCAAACGTCACCCGTAAATGGGTGGACTATAAAGGCGATTACTGGGTATGTAACGAATTATGCGGAGGGATGTGAGTGATGTAGATGGGATCTATCCCTCCTATATGACGGGGGTGACATCGATATTCTTGATAGAGTGAGACCACGAAGTGCATGGCCATGCCCAAATGAGTCAATATGAGATATTGAGCTCATTTGATTAGAGTGAGTCTACTTGGAGTTCAAGATTTAGATTGCACCGAGGATGACACGGTCTATGCCTCGATTGGTCAATCTAGATGTCAAGGATAGAGGGACATTGTCACATATTGTGAGAGTCACAATTAGTAGTCACAAAGGTGATGTTGGAGCTCAACATTCTTGTAACTTGGGTAGCAATGATGTGTTGCTAGATACCGCTCATTGCTTATGTTCCTAAATCGGTTTAGGGACATTGCCAACGTTACAAGAACCTATAGGGTCACACACATGAGAGCAATTAGATGGAGATTAGGTTCATATGATGAACCATGAGGATTAGGTTCATGGGATGAACCAAATTGGATTAAGAGTAATCCAAATTAGACTAATTGAGTTAGACTCAAGTTGATTCAAGTGTTGAATGAGTCTAATTGAGATTTGATTCATCAAATCAATTTAAATTAATGAATAGAGATTCATTATATTAAATTGACTTGAGTCAAGTGGTTAGATTTGATCAACCATGGGAGATTAGAGGTCAAGTTTGACTTGACTTGAGAGGGAAGTTGAAAGGTCAAGTTTGACTTGACCAAATGCCATGTCATGATGATGACTAGGCATGGCCGACCAATGATGATACTCCACATCATCATTGAGTTTGTCATTTAGTGCCAAATCATTAGGGAGACCAAGTTTCATGGTATTTACATGCATGCATGTAAATCCACCTCCATGAAGTGGCCGGCCACCATTTGGGGGTTATGTGAGTGAAAATTGATTTTGTGAGGAATCACTCATTACTTCATCTTCTTCCTTGGGAATTTTCCTCTCAAGCTCTCCTCTCCTTCCTCTCTTTGGCGAACCAACCAAGGAGTGCTAGCACACTCAAGGTTGAGTTTTCTTCCACCTATTGCTTGTGTGGATACCATAGAGGAGTGTGCACTTGACACTCTCGAGTTCCCGGACTTTGACGAGCGGATTTGGCGAAGGGCATCGATCAAGGGTAGCATCCTTATCTCTTAGTTCTAAGGTAGATCTAGAGGATTTTGTAAGCACATACATGTAATTAGTTTTAATACTTCTTCGCACGGATCCGTGGCCGGGACTTCCGGGGTTTCCGCAACGCAAAAAGCGGTTTTTGCGGAAAAGCCCAACAAAGGGTATCGTGAGCCACGCGCGAAGCATGTATGTGTTTCGCTTTTTGTATTTTTATATTAGATATAAAAATTACAGATTTTTATGTTTCTGTAAATTTCCTAATTTTATAGAATTTTTGGGTATTTTCTCAGAGAGTCAAGCAACGAAAGTGTTGAGACACTCGTAGGCTTCAACCGTCGAGAAAACTCTCCGAATCGGCGAGTTCTCGCTTTAGGTTTTGGGACAGCGACTTAAGTCGCTGTAGGATCGCTGTAGGGACACTCGCAAGTTTATTTTGCAGTAGGGCGCTGCCCTATCCCGAAGGGGCCATGTCCCGCGATCGCTAAACCGCTTAAGCGGGACCGCTTTGAGAGATGACTCATAAATTCGAAATAAATTAGGAAAAATTATAGAAATTTTCTGTAAAAATACATAATTTTGAATTATGTATGATTCTGTGATTGTCATGGCCCAATAACCCAATAGGAGTGGATTATGTGGGGTGTAATTCATAATACTACTGCGTGCTTTTGTGGTTGTGCGTGTTGTAAAATGTTTGCGATGCGCTGTCGCACCTCTTCTTTTAATATTCTAGTTGTAAATAGTTTTAGACTCGAATGTAACTCGATTTGTAATGTACAAAATGGAGCGGTGGAAAGTCCACTTGAAGACGAGCTTACGAGAAGGGTGACGACGACACATGGCGGTCAAAGGAAGCGCTTGGAGAAGCCGCTAGCCTTAGGTTGACCGTCCGATCTTCTCATTGGCTTGAGAAGATCGTAGTAGGGCCATGACTATATCACATTTAATTATATATATATATATATGTTGATATATATATATTTAATTGATTTATGCTTGTATGTATGTGATGCATGCTAGTGAAAAAAAAAAAAATTGCTTGTATGTATATGATGCATGCTAGGTTAATTTTCTTGTATGTATATGATGCATGCTAGAATAATGAATGTATGTATATGATGCATGCTAATATAGGATAATAAAGGCCTAAATGCGTATAAGATACACATTACGATTAGATTAGATCATAATCGAATCAACTAAAAAATGCCTACCGAGCCTTGATACCCATCACTACCTCGATCATTTGTTGTTGTTGAATCTGCCAAAGCAGAGCAACGCATATTATCTTGGTAGGGTGCGGAGGGACAATCTTGGTCCCGCCTATCACGACTCGGGTTAGAGTAAGCTCAATTAGATTGAGCAAAACTAGTTAACTCAATTGGATCGAGTAGAACTATAGGCATATTCCAATCGTTGGAAAGATAGGTTAAGATCGCATTTACACTAAATCTTGGGCGATTTAGCCAAAGCTAACTCAAGGTCTTTTGTAAATGTGGGTCTTAATCCTATAAACAAGAGTTGCATAGAGATGTAATCGGTAATGTGTTACCCACCGATCGTACTAAGTCTTGGGCGATTTAGCCAAAGCTAACTCAAGGCTTAGTATGATGTGGATCTTGTCCCACAAGAATTATAGCTAGTTTGTATGAATCAAGTAAATGTGGTTTGACCACATCCATAACTCGATTCTATAAAATTCCTATAATTCAGTGGGAGCATCATTTGATTAAAGGCCTAATTAAATGATAAAAGGAATATGATATTAATCCTCTGCATTGTATGTTGTAGATTACTATGTCAACAAACACGAACACTCTCTCTCTGCGATCTGTCCTTGAGAAGGACAAGCTCAATGGAGCAAATTTCCTGGACTGGTACAGGAACCTGAGAATTGTTCTCACCCAAGAAAGGAAGTCAGACGCCCCGAGCACATTCCAGAGGCACCTCCCGCCGCTCGCGAATGATGGCAAAGATGCTTACAAGAAGCATCAAGATGATGCATTAGATGTGTCATGTCTAATGCTCGCGACCATGAACTCTGAGCTTCAGAAGCAACATGAGTTCATGAATGCTTATGATATGGTTGGACATCTTCGTCAACTATATCAAGGACAAGCTAGGCATGAGAGATATGAAGTCTCTAAAGCACTATTTGGGTCTAAAATGCAAGAAGGGACTCCTGTAGGTTCATATGTACTCAAGATGATTGGGTACGTAGAAAACCTACAAAGGCTGGGATTCCCACTTGGCCAAGAGCTGGCCACTGACCTAATCTTGCAATCTTTGCCAAGAGCCTTCGATCAATTTGTCATGAATTATAACATGAATGAAATTGATAAGCACAAATGCTCAAAGATGTTGAGAATCACGAGCTTAACCTTAAGAAGGGTAAATACACCATTTTGATGGTGCGTAAGAAGAAAGGCAAGGGCAAGCCTAAAGGTAAGGGAAAGTCCAAGCCAAGGGCAAAGGCAAAGAACTTAAACCCAAAGGAGGGGTAGCCAAGGAAGGGCTTGCTTCTTCCGCAAGGAAGCAGACATTGGAAGCGAATCGCAAGGCATACCGAAGATCTTAAGAAGAAGAGAAGTGAGACTTCTACTGGTATAAATGTTATAGAAGTCAATCTATCTATTTCTTCATCATGGGTATTAGATACCGGATGTGCATCTCACATTTGTACCAATGTGCAGGGGCTGAGAAATAGCAAGGCATTGACAAAGGGCGAGGTGGACCTACGAGTAGGCAATGGAGCAAGGGTTCTGTCATTGTAGGAACTTATGATCTATCTCGCCCTCCGGGCTTGTACTAGAATTAGAAGAATGTTGTTATGTGCCCGCTTAACTAAGAACATCATTTCAGGTTTCTTGTTTGGACAAGAAAGGGTTTTCATTTATAATAAAGAACAAATGTTGTTCATTTATTTAAATGATATGTTCTATTGTAGTGCACCTCTAATGAACGGACTCTACTTTCTAGACTTAGAGAGCCCTATCTATAACATAAGTACCAAGAGGTTCAAGTCAAATGAGTTGAACCAAACCTATCGCATTGTCGCCAGGTCACATAAATGAGAGTCGCTTATCTCACCATAAGGATGGTCGCTAGACTCATTTGATTTTGAATCATATGAGATATGCAGTCTTGCCTTTTAGGCAAGATGACCAAGACTCCTTTAGTGGACATAGCGAAAGAGCAACAGATTTGTTAGGACTTATACATAGTGATGTATGCGGTCCTTTCAATGTTCTTCGCTAGAGGTGGTTCTGGTACTTCATTACATTTATCGATGACTTCAGAGATATGGTTATGTGTATCTTATGACACATAAATCAACTTTGAAAAGTTCAAAGAATTCAAGAATGAAGTACAAAACCACTTGGCAAGAGTATTAAGATACTGATCAGATCGAGGTGGTGAATACCTTAACCATGAGTTTCGTGGACTATCTAGCCGAGTGGGATTCTATCCCAACTCACTCCTCCTAGAACACCACAGTGGAATGGTGTATCCGAAAGGAGGAATCGTACCCTATTGGATATGGTACGATCTATGATGAGTCACACAGATCTTCCTATATCCTTTTGGGGATATGCTCTGGACACAGCAGCCTTTACCCTTAACTGTGTACCATCCAAGGTCAGGTAAAGACACCATATACGATATGGACAGGGAGAAATCCCAAGATGTCTTTTATGAGGATTTGGGGTTGTGAGGCTTACGTACGACGTCAAGTCTCAGACAAACTGGGACCCAAATCCGATAGGTGCTATTTTGTTGGATATCCCAAGGATACAAAGGGATATTACTTCTACATTCCCAGTCAGCACAAAGTGTTTGTGGCAAAGACTGGGTTTTTCTAGAAAGGGATTTTGTTTCTAGAAAAACTAGTGGGAGTACCTTCGATCTTGAAGAAATTCAAGATAAGGACCATAGCACTGAGGCCTTGATGGAGGTTGAACAGGAACCACAAAGTGTTGTGGGTGATGAGGTTGTTGCACAAAGAGTTGTGGAACAACCACCTGTTCAAGTAGACCTACCTCTTCGCAGGTCTGATAGGGTACGTCGACAGCCTGAGAGATACTCATTTCTCTTGTCTGACCATGATGACGTTATGCTCATTGAGAATGAGCCTACCTCCTATCAGGAAGCTGTGATGAGCCCAGATTCTGAGAAATGGCTAGACGCCATGAGATCCGAGATGGAATCCATGTACACTAACCAAGTATGGACTTTGGTTGATCCACCTGAAGGGGTCAAACCCATTGGGTGTAAGTGGGTCTTTAGGAGAAAGACTGACATGGATGGACTTACGCATACCTATAAGGGCCGATTGGTGGCTAAAGGTTTCAAGCAAATTCATGGTATTGACTATGATGAAACCTTTTCTCCAGTGGCGATGTTTAAGTCCATTCAGATCTTGCTTGCTATTGCAGCATACCACGATTATGAGATCTGGCAGATGGATGTCAAAACCGCGTTTCTGAATGGAAACTTACTCAAGGATGTGTACATGACACAACCTGAGGGTTTTTGTAGATCCACAGCATACTGGGAAGGTATGCAAGCTGCAAAGGTCCATTTATGTGCTAAAGCAAGCTTCTCGGAGCTGGAATCTTCGATTCGATGATGCGATCAAACAGTTTGGTTTCATCAAGAATGAAGATGAACCCTGTGTCTACAAGAGGGTTAATGGGAACACAGTTGTGTTCCTTGTATTGTATGTGGATGACATACTACTCATTGGGAATGACATCCCTTCGCTACAGTCTGTGAAGACTTGGCTGGGGACGTGCTTCTTAATGAAGAACTTAGGTGAAACAGCCTGTATTCTAGGCATCAAGATCTATAGAGATAGATCTAAGAGATTTCTTGGCCTAAGTCAGAGTACATACATTGACACGGTATTACTTCGGTTTGCCATGCAGAATTCCAAAAGGGGACTTCTGCCGATGTCACATGGTGTGAGTCTTTCGAAGACTCAAAGTCCCTCTTCTAGAGAGGAGAGAGACCGCATGGATAAGATCCCTTACGCATCTGCTATAGGATCTATCATGTACGCCATGCTGTGTACTCGGCCTGATGTCTCGTATGCTTTGAGCATGACGAGTAGATACAAGTCAGATCCAGGTGAGCGTCACTGGATAGCAGTCAAGAATATTCTTAAGTACTTGAGAAGGACTAAAGAATATTTCTTGATATTTGGAAGCGATGAGGAGCTAGCTGTAAAGGGTTACAGCGATGCAAGCTTCCAAACTGACCAGGATGATAATAGATCGCAGTCAGGGTTCGTGTTTTGCTTGAATGGTGGCGCTGTGAGCTGGAATAGTTCCAAGCAGAACACAGTTGCTGATTCTACAACAGAGGCCGAATATATCGGTGCTTCCATCTTATTCGAGAGATTATCGATAGAGGAGATGTGAAGATTTGCAGAGTACCCACAGAGGCTAACATCTCAGATCCCTTGACCAAGGCTTTGGCACAGAAAAAGCATGATGGTCACACTAGGTCATTGGGTATTAGGTACTACGGTGATTGGCACTAGTGCTAGTGGGAGATTGTTAGTGAAAGCCCTAGAGCCAATCATATGATGATTGTTGTATGGACTTTATTGTATCATATTCCTATTTATAAAGGCATGGTTATTATATTTACTTGTATTGGTGCCAAATAACTAAATATAATAATGTCCTTGAGTAGTAGGTTCTTATCTATATCAATCGATTGGTTGAATCGATAATGAGATGATATAGAGAACACTACTCTTAATCATTCCTAGTCGAGTATTAACATTCAGGACAATGTTAATGCGTAGAGACTAGCATGTAGGTCAACAAGATGACTTGATCTCACAAGTCATGGATATGAGATATCAAGTTGACACATGGGTATGCATTGGAGAATGTATACTGAATGACCCGCCATGAGAAAGTATCATGGATCGTTATATGAGTGTCATATACTTTCTCATGTGGCTATTAGTATGACTATTAGTCCTTAGACCTGAAGTCACCATGGTTCCCTACATAAGGAGTTGCATACTTTGCTTTCACAAACGTCACCCGTAAATGGGTGGACTATAAAGGCGACATCGGGTATGTAATCTAATTATGCGGAGGGATGTGAGTGATGTAGATGGGATCTATCCCTCCTATATGACGGGGGTGACATCGATATTCTTGATAGAGTGAGACCACGAAGTGCATGGCCATGCCCAAATGAGTCAATATGAGATATTGAGCTCATGTGATTAGAGTGAGTCTACTTGGAGTTCAAGATTTAGATTGTACCGAGGATGACACGGTCTATGCCTCGATTGGTCAATCTAGATGTCAAGGATAGAGGGACATTGTCACATATTGTGAGAGTCACAATTAGTAGTCACAAAGGTGATGTTGGAGCTCAACATTCTTGTAACTTGGGTAGCAATGATGTGTTGCTAGATACCGCTCATTGCTTATGTTCCTAAATCGGTTTAGGGACATTGCCAACGTTACAAGAACCTATAGGGTCACACACATGAGAGCAATTAGATGGAGATTAGGTTCATATGATGAACCATGAGGATTAGGTTCATGGGATGAACCAAATTGGATTAAGAGTAATCCAAATTAGACTAATTGAGTTAGACTCAAGTTGATTCAAGTGTTGAATGAGTCTAATTGAGATTTGATTCATCAAATCAATTTAAATTAATGAATAGAGATTCATTATATTAAATTGACTTGAGTCAAGTGGTTAGATTTGATCAACCATGGGAGATTAGAGGTCAAGTTTGACTTGACTTGAGAGGGAAGTTGAAAGGTCAAGTTTGACTTGACCAAATGCCATGTCATGATGATGACTAGGCATGGCCGGCCAATGATGATGCTCCACATCATCATTGACTTGGTCAATTAGTGCCACATCATGAGGGAGACCAAGGGTCATGGGAGTTACATGCATGCATGTAACTCCCCCTCCATGAAGTGGCCGGCCACCATTTGGGGGTTATGTGAGTGAAAATTCATTTTGTGAGTAATCACTCATTACTTCATCTTCTTCCTTGGGAATTTTCCTCTCAAGCTCTCCCTCTCCTTCCTCTCTTTGGCCGAACCAACCAAGGAGTGCTAGCACACTCAAGGTTGAGTTTTCTTCCACCTATTGCTTGTGTGGATACCATAGAGGAGTGTGCACTTGACACTCTCGAGTTCCGGCGGACTTTGGACGAGCGGGATTTGCGAAGGGCATCGCATCAAGGGTAGCATCCTTATCTCTTAGTTCTAAGGTAGATCTAGAGGATTTTGTAAGCACATACATGTAATTAGTTTTAATACTTCTTCGCACGGATCCGTGGCCGGGACTTCCGGGGTTTCCGCAACGCAAAAAGCGGTTTTTGCGGCCCGGAAAAGCCCAACACAGGTTTATCTAGATTTTCGAATCCGGGGGGTTGGCTAACATAAACTTCTTCTTTAATGGATCCATTTAGGAATGCCGACTTAACATCCATTCGAAACAGCTTAAATCCTCGATGTGCGGCATAAGCTAGCAACATTCGAATGGATTCGAGTCTAGCTACTGGGGCATAGGTTTCATCGTAATCTAAGCCTTCGACTTGGCTAAACCCTTTGGCGACTAACCTAGCCTTGTTTCTAACTACTTCACCTTTATCATCAAGCTTATTTCGAAACACCCACCTTGTTCCAATTATCGTTTTGTCTTTAGGTGGTGGTACTAATTCCCACACTTCATTCCTAGTAAATTGAGCTAGCTCTTCTTGCATTGCAATAATCCAATCGGGATCAAGAAGAGCTTGTTCAATTGAATTGGGTTCTATCTTTGAAATTAAGGAAATTTGACTAAGGTTCCTATAGGATGCTCTAGTTCGAACTCCTAGATTAGGATCTCCTATCACTTGATCGATAGGGTGGTTAGTCTGAATCCTAGATTGGGTTGAGTTTGTATCACCTAATGCTTGATCAATGGGGTGACTTGGTTGAACACTAGTTTGACTCGGATCACTTGTCACTTGGTCGACAAGAGAAGTTGGTTGATGTGGATTAGACTCGATCTCAGGGTCGAAGACGAGTTTGGTATCAGTGGGCTCAACACTTGGGGTCATTAAGGGTTTTGTAGGTTTGGGTACTTCATCAAATACAACATTGATAGTCTCCTCGACTCTAAGGGTGTCGTGGTTATATACTCTATAAGCTCGACTTGTAGTCGAGTATCCTAGAAAGATTCCGGTCGTGGTTTTGGATGTAAATTTCCCTAGGTAATCCTTAGTGTTTATGATATGTACCTTACACCCAAATACCCTAAAGTACTTGATGTTAGGTATTTTATCGTGATAAATCTCGTACGAGGTCTTAAGGTGCCTTTTTACCATAAGGATCCTATTTTGGACATAGCATGTCGTCATCACGGCTTCTGCCCAAAACCTATCGGGTAGGTCGTATTCGTTCAACATGGTCTTAGCGGCTTCTTGTAGAGTTTGGTTTTTCCGTTCCACTAGGCCATTTTGCTGAGGGGTCCTAGGGCAAGAGAATTCATGGTGGTATCCGTTTAGGTTACAGAAGTCGGTGAACCTTTGATTTTCGAATTCACCACCATGATCGCTTCTAAGTCTTTTAACCTTAAGGTCTTTTTGATTCTCGATTAATTTGAATAGATTGATTAATTGATCTAGGGTATCATTTTTATGTTTGATGAACCTAACACAGGTAAACCTGGAGTAGTCGTCAATTATGACTAAGCAATATTGACTTCTATTGAGTGACTTGGCTCCATGTGAATCGAATAGATCCATATGCAGGAGCTCAAGTACACTTGAGGTTCGTTCTTGGTTAGTTAACTTGTGTTGTGTCCTAGGTTGTTTTCCTTGTTGACAAGCATTACAGATTTTATTAACCAAGTTGTTGAGGTTGGGTAAGCCTCTGACTAAGCCACTCTAACTCATCTTGTGGACGAGTCTTGGGTGCGAGTGACCGAGTCATCGGTGTCACAACCATGATTCCTCTTCCTGTGTCATAAGACATTTGGCTGAGGATTTGATTAAGTTAATTGTGTAAATGTTATTTGTCCTAGTTCCTTTGAGTATTATTTTAGCTGTTTTATTTGTTTTAATTACACATTCATTTTCTAAAAATATGACCTTATAGTTATTGTCACATAATTGGCTTACGCTAAGCAGGTTATATTCAAAATTCTCTACAAGTAATACATTTTTAATAACAAAATTCGAGTTAAGCTCGATATCACCTGATCCGATGATTTTGAGCTTGTCGTTATTCCCAAAGGCTACCGATCCTTGTCGTTTGAATCGAAGCTTTGTGAATTTGAGTTGATCCCCGGTCATGTGTCGGGAGCAACCGCTGTCCAACATCCATTGATCCTACACACAAGGTGGTTGGATTGGATGTTAGATTTTTTTTTTATTTTTTATTTTTTAAAAATTGGTTGTAAGTTGTTAAACCTAGGTCAACTCACTTGTGTCTATATGATCAATCATGTTATACTTATGTGTTTTTTGTGAGATGACTTCCAATTAAGTTGATTAAGTGCATTTAGGTTCAAGTAATTTTATGTTAGATTTGGATTTAAACCTAGGCTTGTCAAGTTTACCTTTTCAAGATCATGGCTTCCAAGTCGTGGCGAGGCACATGGGCCTTCTTTTATCGGATCATCGCCCACTTCCTTAGACAAAGCCTTTTTCAAGAAAAAGATGACTTGACTCACCTAAGACTATCTCCTAGTCTAACTGGTTATTTTTGAAAAGAGGCTCCCCGAGGCTCAATCTTTTCGAAGAATTTTAGTTAGTTATGTTTTTGAAAAGAGGCTCCCCGAGGCTCAATCTTTTCGAAGAATTTTAGTTGGTTATGTTTTTGTTCTAAGTGAGTTCACAAGTTTTAAAGCACAAATTTTCTAAGTTAAAGCATGCAATTTCTAAGTTAAAGCACACACTTTCTAAGTTAAAACATGCAATTTCTAAGTTAAAGCACAAACTTTCTAAGTTAAAGCATGCAATTTCTAAGTTAAAGCACAAACATGTTTTGTACTGGCTCCCCCTAGACCGTTGAATCGGTTCGGTCTATCCACATAGTGGATTTGGTCCTTGGGAATCCAGTACGGGTTGGATCCTAGAGTTGAAATCAAAAGGTTCTTAGGGACCCATGCTTGGACATGTTTCCTATGTCGACTTACAATCGACATATACGACCTATTAGTCGTGTTTGAGTTAAACCCTAGTCCAGCCTTGTTGTACATGGCCCTTTGAGATCCAAGTAGGAGGTCAAGTCCTTTGGATCCCAAAGTGAACCTTTCCAAAGTGTTCCTAAGATCTTTGACTTGATTTTTCAAGAGAGAGTTCTCAACTTCGAGCTTTTCAACTCGAGTTGAATCCTTCTCTTGAACTCGACTTGTCGAAGAGGTTAGGGAGACCTCGTGTTTGAGGAGTTTAACCTCCTCAACAAGGGTCTCGACCTTGGAATCGGACTTAGCTAACTTCCTAGACAAAAACCTAACCGTATTATGTAAAGTATTAAATAAAGTTCGACTTACTTTAAGGGTATCTTTTGAACCGGATGCGTATCCGTGGCTTGACTTGAAGGTAGCTTCGTAGTCCGAGTCATCCTCAGGTTCCGACTCAAGTCCAGGTTCGGTCTCCATGTCTGACTCAATCGATTTCGCCATGAAGACGTGGTCTTCGTCTTCTTCGGATGATGCTTCTTCTCATGTCGCGTTGAGGGCCTTCTTGTGCTTAGGTGCTCGGTGGTTGAGCTTGGGGCACTCGGACTTGATATGTCCAAACCTGTTACACTCATAACACCTAATATTAGAACTTTTAGGCTTACCTTGGTTGGGTCAAGTTGTGGTTCGCTTTCGTCCCTTGGCTATCCTTCGAGCTAGGTTCATTAGTTCGGCAGTCAACTCCGGGTCAACTTCTTCTTCGGACTTGTCTTCCTCCTCGGTTGGTGGTGGCTTGCTTGCGATTATTTTCTTCTTTGATCCTGCAAACAAGGCTATACCCCTCTCGGGTTCCGAGTTGGACTGCTCATGTAATTCGAAATCGGAATAGAGTTCATCTAACCTAATTTTAGAAAGATCCTTGGAGACCTTGTAGGCATCGACCATGGATGCCCACAAGGTAGTCCTCGGAAACGAGTTTAGAACATACCTTATAAGGTCGCGGTTTTCGACCTTTTGCCCGATTGCGTGTAGGTTGTTGACTATGTCCTGGACTCGGGCGTGAAGTTGGGTCGCGGACTCGTGTTCCTGCATTTTTAGGTTATATAGTTTATTGAAAAGAATATCACGCTTACATACCTTGGCTTCATCGGTCCCTTCGTGTAGCTCCACTAGTTTCGTCCAAAGATCTTTTGCGCTTATGAAGGGGCCGACGCGATTTAGGTTCTCCTTGGATAGGCCGCATTGGAGGATTTGTGTTTCCTTGGCGTCGGCTTCGACTTGTCGTTTTGTCGCAATGGTCCATTGATCATAATCCAAGGAGTCACCCACTTCATTAGTCAGAAGTGTGAAACCCGTTTGGATTATGATCCACATATCGATTTGGGTTTTGAGAAAGCATTCCATCTGACCCTTCCAATAACGGAAGTCATCTCCATTGTAAAACGGAGGTCGGACGGTGCTAAAACCCTCGAGATGGGCCATTAGAACAAAAGACACAAATAGACGGAGACGAAGAAACTAACAACGACAAAAACACGAAAACAAGTACCAAGACTCGCGTCTTGGATTAGTAGTGCGGGAGAAAAACTTAACAAAGCGAAATAAATAAAAAAAACAGAATTAAAAGAAAAATAAATCTGTAAAAAGGCTAGATTGGTGGTTTCACCGAATCTTAGCAACCCCCGGCTCTGATACCAATTGTTGGATCGATCGGATCGCTAGAGGGGACAATAGACACAAGAGCTTGGTTCGTAGCCGAAGGCTACTACTCCAAGGCCCTAGTGGTCCTTGACCACGTACGGAGGGCAAACTACTAAAGAACTCCTCCTCGTTGGAGGTAGGAGTTAGACGGATATAAAAAGCTCGAGGTAGAAGGACACTCCCCCTCTCCTCGTTATAATGAAAGATTTACTAAAAGGAATAAACTGAAATACAATTTAGAACTTTCGTTACCGACAACTTTAAAGGTTGGAGGTTGAAGCTCTAGTCGTCGTCTCGGCAGCACTTCGTCGTAGGGATGTCGGAGAGTCAGAGCATATCGGAAGCACTTGGAAGCTTTTGAATTGATGGAAAACCCTAGGTTTGGCCCTCCTTTTATAGCCTTTGAGCCCCTCATCGAATGGGTCTTTAGCCAATCACAAATGGGCACAAAACCCCTTGAAAAATGGTGATAACTCTTGACTACTCGAGGCTGATCCTTTGACCAAAGAATGATCGATGGCCATCATCACGATCGATGGCAAAGATCGGGCCGATTGTCGACCTTCTAGCCGATCGCTTGACGGCAAATGAGTCCTCCAAGCCGGCAATGATCCGATGCTAGCTGCAAGGCAAGGTTAGCTCAACAAAAACATAATTTCGATGGTCGTCGACCATCTGATCTCGACCTAGACCATCTATAAGAAGTCTTTGGTCGGATCTACGCTTAATATCATTCCCGTAAAGAGGATACGACCTTACTTACGCTCGCACACACGAGCTTACCTCAGTACTTACGTGTTGCTTTTGCTTCCGGTCTTCCACTCAATTCCTTCGGCTCCCTCCGAAGTCTCTTGAGTGTCGCCCGACCACCGCGGCTTCCTCCGGGTGTCGCTAGCCTTCAGCTCCAGCATTGAGACTTTTCTGCACACTTGATTTAGTTCATGAGATAACAATATATACTTAACTTTGTATCGTTTGCTATAATCAAAACTTCGGTTCGACTTAGGTGCCTACTGCACCAACAGTAGGAACATTTCTAGAGCAGTGTGTGTATTTCCAGGGCAGTAGAAAAATTTCCAGAGCAGTATGAACATTTCCAGAGTAGGGTGTGTATTTCCAAGGCAGTAGGAATATTTCCAGAGCAATGTATGTATTTCCAGGGCAGTAGGAACATTTCCAGAGCAGTGTGATCATTTCCAGTGCAAGGTGTGTATTTCCAAGGCAGTAGGAACATTTCCATAGCAGGGTGTGTATTTCCAGGGTAGTATGAATGTTTCCAAAGCAGTATGGGTATTTCCAGGTTAGTATGAACATTTACAGAGCAGTGTGTGTGTTTCAAGGGCACTGTGAGCGGTTCTAGAGTAGTATGAGTATTTCCAGGATAGTGTGTAGTTCCAGAGTAGTATGAAGTATTCCCAGGGCAGTAGGTGCAGTTCCGGAGCAGTATGTGTAGTTCCAGAGCAGTACATGTATTTGCAGAGCAGTATATAAAGTTCCAAAGCAGTAGGAGTATTCCTAGGGCAGTGTGATCAGTTCCAGAGCAGTACGTGTATTTAATTTATAGGGCAGTATGTGCCATTCCAGAGCAGTATGTGTATCTCTAGAGAAGTAGGATTGGCTTCCAGGGTAGTTAGTGTACTTCCTGAGCAGTTCATGTGTTTCCAGGGCAGTTAGTATATTTGCAGGGCAATATATGTGGTTCTTGTTTGCAGTAAAGAAAGATGATGTAGGGGGCATTAGTAGGATAGTCCATATGTTTTCAGAGTAGTTTATGTGTGTTCCAGGGCAGTTTATGTGCTTCCAGGGCGGTTAGTATATTTGCCGAGCGATATGTTCATTGCCCGAGCAATAGGTTCATTTCCCGAGCCATATGTTTATTTCCTGAGCCATTGGTGAATTTCGGGATTCTCTCCTCGGTGGGGTGAGGTATGGAGAAAAGGGCTACGCCGAAGGATAAGAAGTAACAGTAAAGGGATAAAGGTGGTTAGCTTAATATAATCACATTTATCTTTGTATTTTATTTAAATTAACACGTGGCAGAAGATATTTTGAATTAGGAGCGGGAAAGACGGTTATGAGGACAGCTTGGCAAAGGACATTCAGGTAAATGCACTGCAAGAAGAAGGCAGGATAACTCATCTATAAAGGAGATAAAGGACAACAGGATCAGGGATGGTCTTTTCTTCTCCATTTGGTATCTCCGAGATCTCTCTTCTTCTCCAGTTCATAACTTTTTTCTCATACTTATACTAACTTGAGCGTCGGAGTGGTCGCACCGGGAAGCTGACCAACCCTTAACGCTCTTCCTTGGTGTGTCAGACTCAGCTCAGTTTATAAGATCAAGAGTCACTCTCACAGCTAATCTTTTCCCTTCTGAGCCTCTCTCTCGGTGTCAGATCTAGCAATCCATAAGGAGAAGAAGGGGGATCTTGGTGATCCAAAGAAGCAAGCACCATCAGTCGGCCTTGGAGCAAATGAGAGTTAGTGCATCTGATTTGCAATTGGTCAGTACTTCTCTTTTTGGGTTTCCTGGTCATGAGGTGCAACCCATGGGACAGATCAAGTCACCTTTATTTCTAGGGGAAGCACCAAGGAGAAGAACAGCGCTTATTAATTTCACAATAGTTGACATGCCTTCTTCTTATAATGCTATCTTAGGCCGACCAGTATTGAGCGGTTTTCAGGCTGTGGCTTCCCCTTATTATCAGAAGATTAAGTTTCCTGTCGGAAATGAAGTAGGGGAAGTTAAAAGTGATCAGTAGCTTTCTCGAAGATGTTATATAGATGCTATCAGGACCGGGCAGAAGGGGAAGTTCATTGATACGACTTTTCAAAAATTTAGTCAACATAAGGATATGGTATACATCATTTAAGAGAAAAGGCTGAGTGTAATTCTCGCAAGAAAGGGCTTCTTTAATTGAAAGGTGGTACCAAGGTTATTTGGTGATATTTTTGGGGGTGGCTGTCAAATATTATTAAGGATAGATGTTGATGGTAATTTTCTTTCAAAAGACTACGGTATTTTAAAAGGGGGTATGTTGTTAGCTCTTTAATTTTACTATCTGGTCGAGAAAAGGAGATGGGATTTTATCTTTTTTCTGAAAATATCAATCTATTTCATCAGTGACTTCAGGGAATTTATGGTTATCTGTTCTTATAGGAGTTATGAGTCGATTAATATGGTCACTGCCTTGATTTGGATATTTCGTAAGAATGTTTATATATTAATATTTCTTTTCCATTTATAACACTTAGCATGCATAAAAGGAGGATTCATGATTCATTATAAGAGCAAACTGAAAATACAAATGGATATATTTTTACTACAAGAAGCTAAGGGGGAGAAGAATCCACAGAAGAGTCTCCCATGATCACCACAAAAAAATCTCCTCCTTGGAGAGCTGGTGGAGGAATTGATCGGGGTTGTGGTCGGAGTGTTGGAGGATGCCATAGACAAATGTCGAATGAAGGAAAGGGAGAGCGGAAGGATCTTGGGGGGCTAGGAGTCACTGTATTGGGAGGACCCATGAGGAGTAGGGGGTGGTATGC
Source organism: Wurfbainia villosa (assembly GCA_025175895.1). NCBI lineage: Eukaryota > Viridiplantae > Streptophyta > Magnoliopsida > Zingiberales > Zingiberaceae > Wurfbainia > Wurfbainia villosa. Next base: position 64,295,283 of record CM045994.1, on the reverse strand, counting down.
AGAGGTTGTCGTAGAGCGAGTCTCTGATTTAGCAGTAGAATTTGTAGCAGAACTTATAAGAATAGGGCGTTCAAGCCTTGGGAGGAGGAAAGCAAAGATGGAAAAGAAGGATATGGAGTTTGGATTTTATAGAAAAATTAAGGGAGGAGACGAAGGGAAAGTATAAGTTCCCTAGGATTAAAGTTGTTACCGAGGGGATTAAGGAATTAAATTGGGAAGCTGAAGAGACATTTTATTTTGATAAAGAAAAAAGGGAGGTGGTTGCTCGGGAAATTTCCTATACTAGTGGTTATCATTGGAAGGTGAGCAGGGTTGTCTATGGAAAATAGAAAGTTGTCCAAGTAGTGATTTGCTCCCCGAGCTACAGTAGTATGGTTCGGCACAGGAAGCTAGATTTGATGCTGTTTTATATAAAGGTAAAAGGTATAGATCACAAGTAATTAAATTTTATAACAAAAAGGTAGTACCTCGTGTTTTTCAAGAAGGAGACTTGGCACTAAGGAAGATACTTCCTAAAGGGTATAAGGGTAAGCTAGGACCCAAATGGGGAGGACCTTTCCATGTGGAGAGCCGAGCAGGAGTAGGAGCTTATTACTTGAAGGATGCTCAGGGACGGCTATTAGCAAGACCATGGAATGTATGTCATTTGTGCCCTTATTTCAGTGGATAAAGCATTATAAAAGTTTATGTTGTTAAAAAAAAAAGAAAAAAAAAAGGAAAAGGGGAAGAACAACATAGTGTATGCAAGTCGTGTCTTGTATTGTAAATATTATACAAGTTGTATTTTTTTCAAACATTGGGAGGGAATGGAAAGTGTAGTAAGTCAGGAGAAATGGAAAAGGTGTTATACCACGTGTGCCAGTCAACTGGTAAAGATAGTTTTTGCTAATAACAGTATTAATCTGGCCAATAGTTGGCTCAAGTCAAATTTTGGAACGACAGATGATGTATCAATTTTTGTAAGGAATATATGCAAATTACAAGGTGGTTTCTCTTTGAATGCTAGAGGAATGCTGAAATAAAGTATAGGGTTGTTTCCTGGATTCTGATTTGTTATGCTTAAGCGTGCCAATTTGCTGAACTGATAATGATGGGTTATCTGTTATAGTATATTCTTGGTTCTCATGAGTTTTCTGTTTAGTATGTCTATATAGATAGGGTGGAAACAAATGGTATAAGTTTGTACGATTGTTATCCCAGGGGGATACTCTTATGTTGTTATTACTCATTACTTCTTTTTTCATATATAACATCTGATGTGCATATGCAGAGAATAATTCTTTTTATACATCAATTGACAGTTTAGATGGTATGAGGAGTGTATTTCTTACAAGAGGGTTATGGACTTGTGCAGGGCAGTGTAACGTAATACAAATATAAATATAGTTTAAAGGATTTTCCATTCATTAAAAGGAATGTTAAAATAAAGTCAAGTGTTATATAAATTAAACATTCAATAGTACAGTTGTTCAGAGATTACAAGGTTTTTATTAGCCCTAATGTTTCCTTGCGAAATGTTTTCCTTACAGAGGTATTTCAGATTCTTTCTAAGGCATTCTGGTGCTTGGTGCAGAGTTTGGGGATTAAATTAGTGCTCTTTTAAAGGGATTAATGGTTTTTACAAGGTTCTTTATGCCTAAAGTAGAGCTAATATTCTTATGCAGGGAGTAATGATCTTTCCTAAGGCATTCTTTATGCCTAATGTATGGCTTGGAAATTAAATTAATATTCTATTGGAGAAGGGTGATCAATAATTCTAAGATATTATGCAGTCTAAGGGTTAATAAAGGTGTTCTCGTGAAGGTCATCAATTTTTCTAAGGAGTTCCGGGTTATCTAATGAAGTGGAGGGGTTTCTTATATTCTTTTATCGAGGGATGCTATTTAATTCTCCTAAGACATTATATGTCTATTATTGATGGCATTCATATTGAAGGATATTATGCTTGATTGGAATTCCTTTTTTCCAATTTCAATGGTATTCTTTCGAAGGTATGGCAAGTTTGATGTTATTTTTTCTAAGTGTTAGAAATTAACTCAACCTTCGTGCCTACTATAACAGCCTAAGGGCTAGGTAAGTTATTTTCCCCCATAGGGAGCTATAACACCTCTATATGATATATGTAAATCTTTGAGGCTCCGTGCCTACTATAACAGCCTAAGGGCTAGATAGCTTTATTCTTCCACGGGGAACTATAACGCCTCTATATGACATATGTAAAAGGTTCTCACGACTCTCCTATAAAAGTCTAAGAGCTAGATAGTTATTTTCCTCCATGGGGAACTATAACGCCGGATATAATGGGCAGGTAACATGCTAACACGACTCAACTCCTCCAGTATTCTAAGGTATAAACACCTCTTACAGTATTCTAAGGCATAAATGCCTCTTAAAATATTCTAAGGCATAAAACGCCTCCTGTAGTGTTGGTGCAATCGACCCAGGTCACAATTGACCAAACTCGAGTTTGACTCGAGTAGTGTTTTGATGTTTGACGATGAGTTGACCATTGTTTGATAATGAGTTTGTTGGACCATTAGCGTCGCTAGAAAGGGGGTTGAATAGCGTCGGTCGTCGATACTTGAACTTTTACAAAGAAACACGCTTGTTCGATGAAAAGCAGTGGAAACAAAACAGAACAGAAATAAGACAGCATAATTTTTTACTTGGTTCACAGTTCTCCCACCAACTGCTAAGTCCAAGGTCTACCTCTACTCTTTCTCCATCTCGAGAAAAAAACTCCGAAGGTGGAGAAACCTCTGAATACACGTTTACAAGAATTAAACAAAAACTTACAGATGATAGAGTTAGAGAAGAACAGAAATACAGTATGCAGATTTTGCTAGCGTTTCTTCTCTTTCCTCCTTTGATCTCCTTTGAGGATGTTTGGAGTTTGAAGAATGATTGCAAAAACCTAGAGAATTGCTTCAAGAAGAGTCATGAACAGTAGTCGAGAGTTGTATGGAAAGGAGCTGGAGAAAGCATTTATATCGTGCCCAATTTAGGGTTTTTTTTGCCCGCGCAGTCGAGTCGCCTCAACTGGCACCTCGACTGGAGCATCGACTAGCATTTAATTACAATTCCAATGGTAAGTTTTCCTCCTCAATTTGAATTATTCGTCCGTTGTAACATAGGTCCAATTGAGGTGATGGTTCATCGCCTCGACTAGTAAGCTTAGTCAAGTCACCAGTCGAGCTTACCTTGCTTTTGTTTCAATTGAACAGTGCATCAGTCGAGGCGCCGCCTCGACTTCTTTGATTTCTGCTCAAGTTTAAGCTATGATAGTCGAGCCTTCAGTCGACAATGCCTTGCTTCTGTTTGATTGAATGAAGCATCAGTCGAGGCGCTGCCTCAACTGCTATGGGTCTCTGCTCAAAACTAGCTACCCCAGTCGAGGTGGCAATCGACCGCGCCTCGCTTCTGTTCAAGTGAAGGAAGCACCAGTCGAGGCGCCGCCTCGACTGATGTTGCTCTCTAAGCAAATGCGAGGCCAGTCGAGTTGACTCCTAACCACGTCCAGTCAAGGTGACACCTCGATTGGATGAGTCAGATCAGTCCTAAGCCCTGAGCTCAGTAACACATCCAGAGAACAGGTACCAATCAAGGGGACGCCTCGACTGATAAGACAATCAATCGAGGTGCTGCCTCGACTGATGCCTTGTCCCTTGACCATTTCAACTCATCTAGAGCTGCAATCGCACCTAAAAAGAGGTCTACCCTGTACCCTTTACCTGATGACTGTGAACCACCGCTCATAGGTCTTTTGTGCCAAGAATCGCTTTCGGGCCTTCATTTGTCAGGACTCCTCGTCCGGGTCTTCATCCGCTAGGACTCCTCATCCGGGTCTTCATGCCAAGACTCCTTGTCCGGGTCTTCGTGCCAAGACTCCTCGTCCAGGTCTTCGTGCCAGGACTCCTCGTCCGGGTCTTCATGCCAAGACTGTTGGATCAAAGTGGATCGCTAGAGGGGGGTGAATAGCGATAAAACCTTTTTTTTGTTCGTTCGTTAAAACCAGAGTAGATAATTAATTACAGTGGAAAGATAAGCAATAAATAAAGGAGACAAATATTTTTACTTAGTTCATAGCCTTCGGCTACTACTCCAAGGCCCTAGTGGTCCTTGACCACGCACGGAGGGCAAAACACTAAAACACTCCTCCTCGTTGAAGGTAGGAGTTAGACGATTACAAAAACCTTCGAAAGAAAAAGATAGAGAGACACACCCTATCTTCTATTAATGTAAAATGCAACGATAGAAAACCTCAATAAAGAATTGCAGTATAAAAGAGATGACAAAATAAAATTATACCAACAACTAGTAAATATAAATTAAGCAAGGACTTCGTTGTAGAGAGTCGCTTGAGAGTCAGAGCGCTATGAGGCTTTTGAGCACTTAGAGATTGATGAAAAACCTTAGGAGAGGCCCTCCTTTTATAGCCCTTGAGCCCCTTTTCGAATGGGTCTTCAACCAATAGGAATTGGGCACAAGACTCCTTGAAAAATGGTGATAAAGCTTGACTCCTCGAGGCTGATTTTTGACAATCGGTTGAACTGATTTCTTGGTCGGTTGAACTGATGGCTCAGCAGTTGAACTGATCTTGGCCGGTTGAACTAATGGCTCAGCAGTTGAACTGATCCTTGGCCGGTTGGACTGATTTCCAGACTTTTCGACTGTAATAAAGAGTTAGCTCGAAATATAAGTGAATTCGATGGCCACTTGCCGTCCGATCTCAACATAGACCTTCCATGGGAGGTCTTGGTCGAATCGTCGCCTAAGGATGTCACCGTATGAAGGACTCGACCTTACTTACGCTCACTCACACGAGCTTACCTCAACATTTACCTTTGAAGCCTTGCTTTCGGTCTCCACTTGATTCCTTCGGCTCCCTCCGAAGTCCTCCCGGTGTCACCCGACCACTACAGTTCTCTCCGAGTGTCGCTGACCTTCAGCTTAGCTTAGCATTTCTGCACACTCGATTCAGCTCATGAGATAATGACATGAGCTTAACTTTGTATCGTTTGCTATAATCAAAACTCAGGTTCGACTTAGGTGTCTACTGCACCAACAATCTCCCCCTTTTTGATTTATGGCAAACCCACATACAAAGTTAAGAACATAGCATGCATGAAGAATAAAAAGAGCATGCATGAAGAATAATAATGCACATAAAATATCATGCATGAAAAATAATAATGTGCATGAAAAATAAAAATAAAGATTAAGTTGGAGTAGTAAGAATTTTCTTCAAGTACTCCCCCTTAAGGAAACCTCCCCCTTGACAGAGGGTGAGTCTTGAAAGAAGACCTTAGTCCTCCCCCTTGAGGATTGCTATTTAGGAAGAGTTTAAATAATTAACATTACTTAAAGTTGGCCTTAGTAAAACATTTAAGTTAAGAAGACTTCTTAACTTGGCCCTTTCTCCCTCTTTCTTAAGTAAAGCATTAGCATTTGGCCATAGTGTTTAAAAATAATAATAAGTTTAAGTTAAGAATTCTCTTAACTTGGCCTTTACTTCCTTTTAAGTAAAACTTAAAGTTAAGTAAACATTTACTTAACTTTTGGCCATGAAAACTTTTGATCCCTTAACTTTGGCCTTTTCTCCCCCTTTTGCCATATATCGAAAAGTGGAAGGGTGTGTGGAAAATAAGTATTAAATTTAACGTTCAAGCATGTTCCACATTATTTTGAAAATAATATACTGAAAATAAGCTCATCTATAAAATGTTTGACTCATATTTGGCTTGATTGATATGAAAGATCAACCAGTCCTGGTCAGAGTCGGTTAGTATGTATGATTATACTCCGTGGTTCATGGCGATGCACTAGCTCTACATCTGGAACCAGGAGTAAGGTCCTAACATCTCACACCCATCTACGTGGATAAGTACACAAACACATTAGTCCTATGTGTTGTGAGATGTACCGGCTCCTTAAATCTATAGGTACATGATATCTAAGGTATGTCCTATGCTAGTTCCATGAAAATGAAAAGTATGAAATAGTTGTAATATAATTTGCAAAGTCCTCTTCTACTACGCACATGCCCAATTTTCATCTTAATAGACTAAATTCGGCTTCGGGTAGGGGTTTAGTAAATAGGTCTGCTAAGTTAGACTTCGATTCGACGTATTCGAGTTGTATGGCTCCGTTGGCCACATGTTCTCGAATGAAATGGTGTTTGACCTCTATATGTTTGGTCCTAGAGTGACATATCGGATTCTTAGTAAGATTAATTGAACTAATGTTATCTACGTGAAGTTTAGTATTTGTAAAGTCTAACTTAAAGTCGCAGAGAGTGTGCTTCATCCAAAGAAGTTGAGCGACACACTCACCCATCGCGATGTATTCGGCTTCGGTGGTAGATAAGTCAACACAGTGTTGCTTCCTACTGCACCAACTCACTAGACTCGAGCCGAGAAGTTGACAACAACCACTTGTACTCTTTCTATCGAGCTTACTACCAGCATAGTCCAAATCGGAGTAGCCGATTAGTTCGAACTCGATAGATCTAGGGTACCAAATACCGACATTAAGTGTACCCTTTAGATATCTAAGGATACGCTTGACTAGAGTTAGGTGAGACTCCTTGGCACAGGTTTGGAATCTTGCGCACATACTTACTGCAAATAAGATATCGGGTCGGCTTGCAGTTAAGTAAAGGAGACTCCCTATTACGCTCCTATAGTATTTTAAATCAATTGAATTTTCGATTACATCTTCTTCCATATTCACATTAGTTGTCATTGGGGTATTAATAATTTTAGCGTCTTGCATTCCAAAGCATTTAATTAATTCCCTAGTATATTTGCATTGAATTAGGTATATTCCATCTTTAGTTTGTTTAATTTGTAGACCTAAAAAGAAGCATAACTCACCTACTAAATTCATTTCAAATTCACTTTCCATAAGTGAAATGAACTCATTTAGTAGGATTGAGTTGGTGGTTCCGAAAATAATATCACGAGATTTGGGCTATGAATATGTCTTTACCTAAGGTTTTATGAAAAGAGTTGGGTCAACTACACCTTGGTTAAAACCTTTGGACTTAAGATAAATCGAAAGTCTCTCGTACCAAGCTCGAGGAGCTTATTTAAGTCCATAGAGAGCTTTCTTTAACCTAAGGACATGGTCGGGTTTGTCTAAACTTTCGAAACCGGGGGGGTTGACTAACATAAACTTCTTCTTTAATGTATCCATTTAAGAACGCAGATTTCACATCCATTTGAAACAACTTAAATCCTCGATGTGCTGCATACGCTAATAGCATTCGAATGGACTCTAATCTAGCTACTGGGGCATAGGTCTCATCGTAATCTAAACCTTCGACTTAACTAAACCTTTTAGCGACTAGTCTAGCTTTATTTCTAACCACTTCACCTTTATCATCAAGTTTATTTCTAAACACCCACCTTGTTCCAATGATTGTTTTATCTTTAGGTGGTGGTACTAATTCCCATACTTCGTTCCTAGTGAATTGAGCCAACTCTTCTTGCATTGCAATAATCCAAACGGGATCAAGAAGAGCTTGGTCAATAGTCTTGGGTTCAATTTTGGAAATTAAGGAGATTTGACTAAGGTTTCTGTATGAGGCTCTAGTTCGAACTCCTAGACTTGGATCACCTATAACTTGGTCGATAGGATGATTTGTTTGAGTCCTAGTTGGATTTGGGTTTGAGTCTACAACTTGATCAATAGGATGACTCGTTTGAGTTCTAGTTTGGTTAGAGTCATCTATCACTTGATCATTAGAGTGACTTGGTTGACTTAGATTAGGATTAACACTAGACCTGATTTCCGGATCAGAGTTAGGTCTAGTATGAATCGGCTCGCTAATTGGGGTTGCCGGGGGTTTTGTAGGTTCGTGTCCTTCATCAAATACTACATTAATAGTCTCTTCGACTCTAAGGGTGTCATGGTTATATACTCTATAAGCTCTACTCGTAGTCGAGTATCCTAGAAAGATTCCGGTCGTGGTTTTGGATGTAAATTTCCCTAGGTAATCCTTAGTGTTTTGGATATGTACCTTACACCCAAATACCCTAAAGTACTTGATGTTAGGTATTTTATCATGATAAATCTCGTATGAGGTCTTAAGGTGCCTCTTTACCATAAGGATCCTATTTTGGACATAACATGTCGTACTCACAGCTTCCGCCCAAAACCTATCGGGTAGGTTATACTCGTTTAACATTGTCCTAGCGGCTTCTTATAGGGTTCTATTTTTGCATTCTACTAGGTCATTTTGTTGTTGAGTTCTAGGGCAAGAGAACTCATGGTGGTATCCATTTAGGTTACAGAATTCTGTAAACCTATGGTTCTCGAATTTACCACCATGATCAGTCCTAAGTCTTTTGATTTTAATGCTTTGTTGATTTTCTATTAATTTAAATAGATTGATTAATTGATTTAGGGTATCACTTTTGTGTTTGATGAACCTAACCCAAGTAAATCTAGAATAGTCATCAATTATGACTAAGCAAAATTTACTTCCATTAAGTGACTTAGCTCCGTGTGAATTAAATAGATCCATGTGTAAGAGCTCAAGCACACTTTTAGTTCGTTCTTGATTAGTTAGTTGATGTTGTGTCCTAGATTGTTTACCTTGCTGACAAGCATTACATATTTTTTTATCCAAGTTATTGAGGTTAGGTAAACCTCTGACTAAGTCACTCTGACTCATCTTGTGGATGAGTCTTGGGTGTGAGTGACCGAGTCATCGATGCCACAACCATAATTCCTCTTGCCGTGTCATAAGACACTTAGTTGAGGAGTTAGTTAAGTTAATAGTGTAAATATTGTTATTTCTAGTTCCCTTAAGAATTGTTTTAGAAGTTTCATTTGTATTAATTATGCATTCATTTTCTAGAAATATGACCTTATAGTTATTATCACACAATTGGCTTACACTAAGTAAATTATATTGAAAATTTTCTACTAATAAAACATTTTGAATAACAAAATTTGAGTTAAGCTCAATATCACCTGATTCGATGATTTTAAGTTTGCCGTTATTTCCGAAGGCTACTGATCCTTGTCGTTTGAATCGAAGCTTCGAAAACTTGAGTTGATCCCCGGTCATGTGTCGGGAGCAACCACTGTCCAACATCCATTGATCCTACACGCAAGGTAGTTGGATCGGATATTGGATTTATTAAAGATTGGTTGAAAATTATTAACCTAAATCATCTCACCCATGTCTACATGATCAAACACGTTAACCCTATATGTTCTTGTGAGATGACTTCCAATTTTACTTGATTTAAATTTAATGACTTAAACACTTGTCAACCTTGCATTAGATTCGGATTTGACCTTAGGCTCATCAAGTCACCTTTTCAAGATCATGGCTTCCAGGTCGTGGCAAGGCACAGAGGCCTTCTTTGATCGGAACAACGACCACTTCCTTAGACAAAGCCATTTTTAAGAAAATAATAACTTGACTCACCTAAGACCACTTCCTGGTCTAACTAGTCTAGGATACGGCAACGTAGCTTCAGATAGTTCCACTCGGTCAAGTGCACCGAACTAGATACGCCTTATCTAGCCCGAATATACAAGACTCCACTTTCCTAGCATACTATCATCTCACCGCGTCCTGGTACTATGTTATCAAGTATTGACGAGTTATAGTCCTATCTAACTAAAAAGGAAAATCAAACTAAATAAAAACCTAAGCATGCAATTTCTAGGTTAAAACACAAACAAGTTTCGTACTAGCTCCCCCTGGACCGTTGAATCGATTCGGTCTCTCCACATAGTCGATTTGGTCCTTGGGAACCCAGTACTTGTTCGATCCTAAGTTTGAAATTAAGGTGGTCTTAGGGACCCATGCTTGGACATATTTTTTATGTCGACTTACAATCAACATATACGACTTATTGGTCGTATTTGAGCTAAACCCTAGCCCGGCCTTGTTGTACACGGCCCTTTGTGACCTAAGTATGAGGTCAAGTCCTTTGGATCCCAAAGTAAACCTTTCCAATGTATTCCTAAGATCTTTGACTTGACTCTTCAAGAGTGAGTTCTCAACTTCGAGTTTTTCAACCCGAGTTGAGTCCTCCTCTTGAACTCGACTAGTCGAAGAGGTTAGGGAGACCTCGTGTTTGAGGAGTTTAACTTCCTCAACCAGGGTCTCAACCTTGGACTCGGACTTAGCTAACTTTCTAGTTAAAAACTTAATTGCACTACAAATTGTACTAATGAGAGACTGACTTACCTTGAGTGTATCTTTTAAACCGGATGCGTATCTGTGGCTTGTCTTAAATAGTGCTTCGCAGTCCGACTCGTCTTTGGTTTCCAATTTAGGTTCCGGTTCTGACTCCATCTCCGATTCCACCGATTTAGCCATGAGAACACGATCATTATCTTCTTCCTTGGATTCTTCTTCCCAAGTAGCGTTGAGTGCCTTTTTGTGTTTTGGTGCTTTTCTCTTGAGTTTTGGGCATTCGGACTTGATATGTCCAAACCTGTTGCATTCATAACATCTAATATTTGAACTTTTAGGCTTACCTTCGTTGGGTTGAGTGACGGTTCATTTTCGACCCTTGACTATCCTCTGAACTAGGTTGACTAGTTCGGCCTCCATTTCTGAGTCGACCTCCGAATCGGACTCATCCTCTTCTTCCTTCGGGGGTGGCTTGCTTGCGGTTTTCTTCCTTGAACCTGCAAAAAGTGCTATACCCTTCTCGGGTTCCGAGTTAGACTGCTCATGAAGTTCAAAATCAGAAAATAGTTCATCTAACCTAAGTTTCGAAAGATCCTTGGAGACCTTGTAGGCATCGACCATGGATGCCCACAAGGTAGTCCTCGAAAAGGAGTTTAGGACATACCTTATAAGGTCGCGGTTTTCGACCTTTTGCCCGATCGCGTGTAGATTGTTGACTATGTCTTGGACGCGGGCGTGAAGTTGCGTCGCGGACTCGTGTTCCTGCATTTTTAGATTATATAGTTTATTAAATAAAAGATCACGCTTACATACCTTGGCTTCATCAGTCCCTTCGTGTAGCTCCACTAGCTTTGTCCAAAGGTCCTTTGCGCTTATGAAGGGGCCGACGCGATTTAGCTCCTCCTTGGACAAGCTGCATTGAAGGATTTGAGTTGCCTTAGCGTCGGCTTCGACTTGTCGTTTTGTCGCAATGGTCCATTGGTCATAATCCAAGGATTCACTCACTTCGTTAGTCGGAAGTGTGAATCCCGTTTGGATTATGATCCACATCTCAATTTGGGTTTTGAGAAAGCATTCCATCCGACCTTTCCAGTAACGGAAATCATCTCCGTTGTAAAACGGAGGTCGGACGGTGCTAAACCCCTCGAGATGGGTCATTTGGAAGGGAAACCTTGCACAAAAAAATACAAAAAAAAACACAAAAAAGGTTCCAAGACTTCGTCTTGGATTAGTAATGTAGGAAATGAAAAGAAACAAAAGGAATAAATGAGAAATAACCAACTAAAATAAAAGATGAACACTTACAACCTTCGATGTCCAAAAAATGATACTAAACGATGGTTTTTGGGGATGAATATAGCTTGTTACGAGGGTTTACCCTGGTAAGAAGTGTAGATCTCTCCGAGAGCTTCGTTTTGGTAGGTAGCCCATTTCGTGGGTTAACTTGTACGAAAAGTTATGCTCGTTTTACCGTCGGCTACTCCAAAAGCGAATACTTGCAAAACAAAACCAAACGAAGAGTACCAAGACTTCGTCTTGGATTAGTAGTGCGGGAGAAAAATTTAAACGAACGAAAAAAAAAATCTGTAAAAAATGCTAGATTGGTGGTTTCACCAAATCTAAGCGCCCCCGGCTCTTATACCAATTGTTGGATCGAAGCGAATCGCTAGAGGGGGGGGTGAATAGCGATAAAACCTTTTTTTTTGTTCGTTCATTAAAACCCGAGTAGATAATTAATTGCAGCGGAAAGATAAGCAATAAATAAAGGAGACAAATATTTTTACTTGGTTCGTAGCCTTCGGCTACTACTCCAAGGCCCTAGTGGTCCTTGACCATGCACGGAGGGCAAAACACTAAAACACTCCTCCTCGTTGGAGGTAGGAGTTAGTCGATTACAAAAACCTTCGAAAGCAAAAGATAGAGAGACACACCCTCTCTTCTATTAATGTAAAATGCAACGATAGAAAACCTCAATAAAGAATTGCAGTATAAAAGAGATGAAAAAATAAAATTATACCAATAACTAGTAAATATAAATTAAGCTAGGGTTGTTGGCAGCACTTCGTCATTGTAGAGTCGTCGGAGAGTCGTAGCATTGCGGAGGCTTTTGAGCACTTAGAGATTGATGAAAAACCCTAGGAGAGACCCTCCTTTTATATCCCTTGAGCCCCTTTTCGAATGGGTCTTCAACCAATAGGAATTTGGCACAAGACTCCTTGAAAAATAGTGATAAAGCTTGACTCCTCGAGGCTGATTTTTGACCATCGGTCGAACTGATTTCTTGGCCGGTTGAACTGATCCTTGGCCGGTTGAACTGATGGCTCAGCAGTTGAACTTATCCTTGGCCGGTTGAACTGATTTCCAAACTTTTCGACTGTAATAAAGAGTTAGCTCGAAATATAAGTGAATTCGACGGTCACTTGCCGTCCGATCTCAACATAGACCTTCCATGGGAAGTCTTGGTCGAATCGTCGCCTAAGGATGTCACCGTATGAAGGACTCGACCTTACTTACGCTCACTCACACGAGCTTACCTCAACATTTACCTTTGAAGCCTTGCTTTCGGTCTCCACCTGATTCCTTCGGCTCCCTCCGAAGTCCTCCCGGTGTCGCCCGACCACTACGGTTCTCTCCGAGTGTCGCTGACCTTCGGCTTAGCTTAGCATTTCTGCACACTCGATTCAGCTCGTGAGATAATGACATGAGCTTAACTTTGTATCGTTTGCTATAATCAAAACTCAGGTTCGACTTAGGTGCCTACTGCACCAACAAAGACTCCTCGTCTGGGTCTTCGTGTCAGGACTCCTCGTCCGGGTTTTCATGCCAAGACTCCTCGTCCGGGTCTTCGTGCCAGGACTCCTCGTTCGGGTCATCGTGCCAAGACTCTTCATCCGAGTCTTCATACCAAGACTCCTCGTCCAGGTCTTCACTTTCCAAAACTCCTCGTCCGGGACTTCATTACCTTGCATCCGGTCCTCAACCTACAAGGAATTTTTTGAAAATACATCTCAACCAACTGCATGAGATAACACATAATTATCACCTTGACTTAAACCCTTATCGAACACCAAAACATCATTTTGGTCTGATTGCACCAACAATCTTCCCCTTTTTGATGTTTGACAATATGGTTTATGTTTAGGTGATGCAATTATAACACAATATGATATTCTCAGAATTGTATAGAATTTGCATTTTAGAACTTCATCGAATCATGATATTAAACAAAAATATGCAATAATATTATCATGCCATAATAGGATTTGCAATAGATTTTCATTCCATAGATGGATTTGCAATAAGATGCTAGGATTTTTAGAATGAATTTCTTGAACTTAAAGGTTTAAGCCTGATTTTCTTTAACAACTTATATCAACTTAAACTCCACTTATCTCTCCCCCTTTGGCAAACACCAAAAAAAAATCATAGGAATGTTGAGAGTATGGGAATACAATAACCCGGAAAGGATTAAATTGAGCAATTTATAGTATCCTCCCCCTAAATCCTTACTCCTAGTTATCCAATGCACCAACAAGAAATTTCAATAAAATGTAATGAAAGCACCATAAATGAATCATACATATTTAGAGGCATGGAGAATTTTATTTAAAAAAAATGACAGAGTTTCCCCTTAAAATAATTGTGATAAAACCTGGTAACAACACATATAAACAGCAAGAAATACATATTCATTAATGAAAAAAAACACACAGAATTAACATTGTTCATTCCATAAAAACATTCAGCGCCAAAAAATATTTTTACACAGTGATTTCAACATTCCATTAACAATGTTCATTTCACAAGGTCTCTAAATCTTCGATAGCATCCAGAATTCTAGAATTTAGATACACACGGAAGAAATATCAAAACTACATGGCCGATGAAGAGGGACCCGAAGAATCAGTCGTCAAAGAGCGTAGGAGGGTGAGAATTTCCGCCTGTTGGGTAGAAACTTCTGAGAACCGTGTATCTATACTAGTCTGAAGCTCCTCAAATTTGGTATTGATCGTCATTTGGAGCTCCATGAACCATGTGTCTACCGTCTCCGTGAACTCAACATAGTCATAGCGCAAACTATCTAGCTGCTCGGATACGGACGAATAGGGTTCGTCAGCTAGAGCTAGAGGTTCTTCTTATTCTTGTTCTCCCATGTCCCACCTCTCACTAGCCTGGTGTCCATCGGCCCACTCCACACTCTTATATGCTTAGTGTTGGTGCAATCAGACCCGAATGATGTTTTTGGTGATTGACAAGGGTTTAAGTCAAGGTGATAATTATGTGTTTATCTCATACGGTTGGTTGAGATGTATTTTTAGGAAATCTCTTGTAGGTCGAGGACTGGATGCATGACATGGAGTCCTGACATGAAGACCCGGACGTGGAGTCCTGGCAAGCGAAGACCCGGACGAGGAGTCTTGGCAGTGAAGTCCCGGAGGCGTGGCCTCTTGGCAGTGAAGACCCGGACAGGGAGTCTTGGCACGAAGTCCCGGAGATGATTCCTGGCATGGAAGACCTATGAACAGTAATTCATAGGCATCAGGTAAAGGTGGTAGTCGAGGTGACGCTGATCGAACTTATCGCGCTCTTGACGAGCAAGCAGTTGACTCATACCGCCGAGGCGTCGGCCGATCGATGCTTGGTTCAACTAAGCGACGCAAGGAGGTGTCGATCGAGAGCTTGACCGCCCGACAAACAAGAGGTTCGATCAGACGGCCGAGGCGGCGACTGAGGTTATTTCTTACGAGCAGAGGCAAGCCACAGTCGGTTGATGTCTCGACTGCGGCCTGTATGTTCGTAGGAAAACCGACAACAGTCGAGGCAGCGACTCGACTAGAGTTTTGATCCAACGGAACAGACGCAAGGGACTGTCGACTGGGAGCTCGACTATTGCTCCGTTCGGTTGGAACCAAAGCCTGCCAGTCGAGGCGGCGACTCGACTAGAGCTTTGATCCAATGGAACAGACGCAAGGGACTGTCGACTGGGAGCTCGACTATTGCTCTGTTCGGTTGGAACCAAAGCCTGCCAGTCGAGGCAGCGGATCATCGCCTCGACTGGACCTATGTTTCAACGGAAATAAAACTAATTATGGTCCAAATCTTACCGTTGAAGCCATTAATAAATGCCAATTAATGCTCCAGTCGAGGCACCAGTCGAGGCGACTCGACTGAGCGGGCAGAAAAGCCCTAATCAGGCTCGAGTTATAAAGTATTCTGGGCTGTTATTCAAGGTAAGAAGAGAAAAAGAAAATAACTTACGACATTTTCTGAAGAAAGACACGGGTGGAAAAAGTTTCTTCATTCAAAAAGCCTTGATCATCCAACAGGAGTGTCAACGATTCAGCAAGCAAGGAGCATCTTCATTCTCTCTGAAATCTGTATTCGTTTTACTGCTTCTTCATTGTCTACTGTAAGCTTTCTTGTAAAGTTTCTGATAAACTGTGCAAAAGGGTTGCTCCACCTTCGGTGTATCACCGAGAAGGAGAAGTTTATAGTGGTGGTGTGCATCACTAGAGCCGACGAGGGCTCAACCGTGGAGTAGGGACTTGTGTTCCGAACCACGTAAAATTAGTGTGTTTGCGTTTGTCATTCTTTCTGTATTCGTTTTCTTGTTCCCGCTGCGTACTAATCATTGTAGAAGGGTACAACGAATTGAAAAGACAAGCGTAGCTATTCATTTCCCCCCCTTTCTAGCGACGCCAACGATCCTACAATTGGTATCAGAGCCTGGTGCTCTTCTTCGGATTCACAACCGCAAGAGTAAGTTCAAATGGCGATGCAAGAAGGTTACAGCACAAACAGGACTCCATTCTTTGACGGAACGAACTTCCAGTATTGGCGAAGCCGGATGGAGTACTATCTCATGACTGAGATAGATATGTGGTTTTCTAGATCAAGGCTTCACGACACCGATGGGCGCAAGGCAAAGTACTTGAGTCCGGAAGGTGGATCAGAGAACAAAACGCAAGGCGCAAGCAAATGCTAAGGCCACCGTGACTCTGCAATGTGGTCTAGCGAAGGATCAACTCAACAAAGTGGGTCCGTTCAGCAGCGCGCAAGATCTCTGGAATAAACTGATAGAACTGAACGAAGGGACAAGAGACTCGAGGATAGCAAAGCGAGATCTCTACATGAACCAGCTGCAAAATCTCGCTATGAAAGATGGCGAGACTGTTGGCGAGTTGCATGGAAGGTTCAAGGAAGTATTGAATGGGCATTCGGAGAAAATTTGGAGAATAGAGACATTATCGTACGTCCTAAAGTCTTTTCTCGAAATGCTTTGTGGTCATCTATGGTAGATGCCTACAAAGTATCAAGGATCTATCTACTATAAAGTTGGATGAATTATTTTGTGAAATGGAACTACATGAGCAAGCTAACAAGGGTCCAAAAGAGAAAGGTATTGCTTTTGTTGCAGTGAGCAATACAAGGAGAACAAAAAAGGAGAAGAAGAAGGAGTCATCTTCATCCTCATCCGAGACAAGTAGTAGTGATTTACGAGTCCTCATCCAAATGAGGTAGCCAATTTCGTGAGGAGGATGATGAGGAGAAGCAGAAGTACAATAAGAAGGATGTAAAGAAAATCTTCGCAGACAAGAGGAAAGGTAAGTCATTACATAAATTTAGAGGTAACTGATGTGGTGTGTTTTGAGTGTAACAGAAAGGGCACATCAAGAGTGAATGTCTGATCTCAACAAGAAAGAGGACAAGTCCAGGAAGAAGAAGGCGTTGAGGGCAACATGGGATGACTCTTCTTCCAGTTCCTCAGAAGATGAAGACAGGGCAAAAGGAGCCAAGCATATGGCACTAATGGCGTTTGATCACTCAGATTCAGATGAGTCTTCACGGAAGGACACATCGTCATCATCTGATGATGATGAGGTAACATCTCCTGAACTAGATAAATTGTATGAAACAGTAGCATGCTTAACTAATGTCTTGAGTAGATCAAAAAATAAAGTTAAGATGTTGAAATCAGAATTAGAGGAGCTTAAAACTCAGGATTCTGTTCCTGCAGAAATTAGGATTGATACTTATGAAATCGAAAAACTTAGGGAAGAAAACAATTTCTTGAGAGCACAAGTTGATGATCTCAAGTGCACACTTGAGAAATTCACAACAAGCTCTCAAACTCTTAACATGATTTTAGATGCCCAAAGAGCAGTTTACAACAGAGCAGGAATAGGCTACAAACCAACAAAAAGGGAATTCAGTTTCATGTCATTAGTAAATAGAACTCACGTTGGTAAAGCAAACACATCTAAGGCTTGGATTCCTAAACAATATGTTGTAAATACTAATGGACCCAAAATCTGGGTTCCAAAAGATCTTGTTTTTCGTGTTTGATTAGGTACCGATCGAGGGGGAGTGTCCAATGATGTGAGTTGTAGATAGCAGATGCTCCAAGCACATGACCGGGGACTCCTCAAAGTTTGCTACATTTAAAAACAGGAGTAAAGGTACTGTTTTTTTTGGTAATAGTGGCAAACTAGAAGTCTTAGGAGTATGAGACATAGTAATATCTGAACAATTTAGGATTAAGAATGTTCTGCTAGTTAGAGGAATGGCTTTTAATTTGTTAAGTGTCAGTCAATTATGTGATGAAGGATATAGAGTAGAATTTTATTCAACTAAATGCTTAATTAAACATAATGAAACTGATACTATCATGCTAATAGGGACTAGGAAGGAGAATATATATCAAGTTCAATTTAGTAGTGCTACTAACCTGCGTGTGAAGTGTTTTTTGTCCAAAGAAGATGAATCATGGCTATGGCATCGGAGACTAGCACACGTCAACATGAAAAATATCAAGAGGTTGGCCAAGGAAGAGCTTGTGCAGGGTCTACCATTGCTCAAGTACAAAAAGGACAAGCTATGTGATGCATGTCAAAAAGGTAAATAAATAAGAGCATCACACAAAAGCAAGAACACTGTAAGTACTTTAAATGCTTTAGATTTATTGCATTTAGATTTGTTTGATAGTAGCTCCACTAAAACCTTGAATGGAAGTAGATATTGCTTGGTAGTAGTAGATGACTATACTAGATATACATGGACCTTCTTTCTCAAACATAAGGATCAAACATTAGAAATTTTTATTTCTTTTTGTAGAAGAATTGAGAATGAGAAAAACTCAACAATTAAAACAATTAGGAGTGATCATGGAGGAGAATTTGAAAATATGAGGTTTAAGGAATTCTGTTTAGAAAAAGGCTATAAACATGAGTTTTCCACTCCTAGGACACCACAACAAAATGGTGTGGTAGAGAGGAAGAATAGAGCTTTACAAGAAGCTGCGAGGAGTATGCTAAATGAGTATGCTCTTCCTAGTTACTTGTGGGCTGAGGCAATTAACACTGCATGCTATGTTCAAAATAGAGTTTTGATACATAGATTCTTAGGAAAAACACCTCGTGAACTATGGTTCGGAAAACCACCAACAATCAAACATCTTAGGGTTTTTGGTTGCAAGGTTTTCATTTTAAACACTAAGGATCATCTAGAAAATTCGCAAAAAGCAGATGAAGGTGTCTTGTTAGGATATTCCCTCACTAGTAAGGCTTATCGAGTTTACAACAAACGAACAAATTTGGTTGAGGAATCGTCAAATATGGTTTTTGAGGAATGTAAAGACCAAATTGACTCTAAGGATAATACTGATGCAGTAGAGGTCGAACTAAAAAGATTGAGTTTGAAGGAGGACACAAGTGTAGGGGGAGTCAAATCTGACTCTGACAATGAAAAATCTAGATCAGAAGGGTCATTGCTTGAGATTGTATCTAACGATGAGTTTCAAGAAACATCTCAAGTACCAAGATCCACTAGAATGGTCACTAGTCATTCCCTAGACCAAGTTGTTGGAGACATCCATCATGGGGTGAGGACAAGATCATTCTTTAGAAATGAAGAGAATCAAGAAGCATTAATCTCTGAAATTGAACCAAAAGTAATTGATGAAGCTTTGCTTGATCCGATCGGGTTATAGCAATGCAAGATGAATTGGGACAATTTGAGAGAAGTCAAGTTTGGGATTTAGTTCCAAGACCTGATCAAGCTACCATAATAGGAACCAAATGGGTATTCAAGAATAAATTGAATGATAAAGGAGAAATAGTGAGAAATAAAGCTAGGTTATGTTGGGAGATCGAGACGGCCGGCTAGAGGGGGGTGAATAGCCCTCAACGCGTTGGATGTCGGTATTTGCTCGCCTACAAAGAGATTAGCAACTAAAACAATAATAAAGCAAGACAAGCAAATAGAAATACAAGAAATCAAACGCTAACAAGATGGTGTAACGTGGTTCACGGCTACGCCGCTAATCCACGGTCCCCGATTCGTCCTCGGTGAATCACTCCGCCAAAACCAATCCACTAATGGTCTCTCCTTTGCACCAAGCTAGGTGGAGGTAACCTTTACAATCAAGATCACTCTTCTTACAATAAGAATAGAGTAAAAACAAGTAAGAAGAGTTTAGAGCTTGTGGGGCACTTGGATGGTCGTTTGGAGTAAGAGCATTAGCCCCCCAAAGCTCCACACCCTCTCTTTTTATAGAGAGGAGGCTTTTCTTCCCGTTGGCCGCCACCAATCGACTGCTACCCTTGGCAGTCGACTGCCGCCACTACAACGGTCTCCGAACACGTCGGATCCCGACCGTTGTAGTTCAACGGAATACTTGGCAGTCGACTGATGGACCTCATCCGATCGCTACTCCGTAGTCGGCGCCACGGCTACGAGCGGTTCGGGCAAAACCTTTCAACTAATCGATCACGCCTTGCTTCAGTGATCGATATCTTGGCAATGATCGCCTCACATATGGCGATCACGCGGCCTCAAGCGACCAATAATCGAATACCAATCGAACTACATTCGACTCGGAGCAGTCGATTGCCATTACATGGCAGTCGACTGGTGCCGTGTGAAACTCAAACTTAACATAAGTTTGAGCTTCCGACGGTCGGGTAAACCTTAACCCTTGCGGTCAAGTCTCCGACACTCAGCCATTCGGCCAAGTTCACCTAATGAACTACTTACATTTCACTCATTCTCTCATCTCACTCGAAGTCCCTCGCCGAAGCTCTCTTCGTTCGTGGCCACGTCCCTCGGCAGCATCAGGCGCACGACTCTGCAATGCTCCTTCGCGTCTCTTGCCTCCGAAGTCTACTTCCTTGGCTTCACTTCAAATCATCTCGTCCGACGGTCCCTCGGCAGCATCAAGCGCACGGCTCTGTAATGCTCCTTCTCCGACCCAGGCACGAGGTTGTGAGGGTGAACCCGCCAAGGCTCCATGTGTGAATTACTAAGTCCTGCAAGACTCCAACGCACATATCAAATAACAATACCAACCTAACTTAAACCCTTTGCCACACACATCAAAACCTTATCATGGCAAGAGATTGCCCTAACAATCTCCCCCTTTTTTGATGTGTGACAATCCGTTTAAGTTAGGTGAAAAACATTTGATAGAAATTTCTAAGGTAAGAAAGCATGTAAACATAAACATGATATAACAACATGCAACTCCCCCTTAATCCATGAAACTCTCTCTACAAATTCTCCCCCTATCATAATTTACTTAAACACAATTATTTCTCCCCCTTTGACACCATCAAAAAGATTAATACTAAGTTATAAACCTATGGCATCAAGTCTAATAGAAGGAAAATACCAAAAACATGTTTAAAATCTGAATTCAGAAAATATTTGGCTATTTTTCAGGTGAGCAATGATTCTATCGATATGGCAATGATCGCACAATGGTTTCCGAAATTCTGATTTTCTGGGTGAATTTCATAAATGCATTAAAAATTCTAGAAAATTCAAAAAATCATGAAATTTGGGGAACATATTTCTTGTAAGATTATTTATCAGTGAAAAATAGGTCTTCATGAAAAATTATTATATTTTCACGTATTTGCCAAAAATCCAAAAGCTTAAAAAACTACTAGGTTTTTTATTATGATAGTATCCATTTTAACACCTAGTTTCAGTTTGAATTGTTTCAAAACATGAATACACATATTTTAAGGTAAGAAATTGTTTTGAAAACATATGAAATATCCAACCATGATCTTTGGGCAATATGTCTATGAATAAAACATAAGCCTTCCCCATGATTGGTCTATTATTGCTATTTTGATACCTTAAATGACCATCTAAGTGTCATAGGCATTAGTGGACATTTATATCATCCTAACATCTCACTCATGCTAAGTTTTCAATCATGATAGCCTATAGTGAGTGTGAGATGTATCCTAGAGGTATTTATATACAATTAATCATTATATTCATGCAATTTTATCAAGGTTAAGTATCACCCTAACAATCCTCATGATCATAATGACATATATGAATGAATTCTACATTATGATCATGAAACACATGAATTCATTGAATTGTTAGCATGCATTAGGTATTATATCATGATAATAAACAAAATATCACCTAAGGCATGATTTAAACCCTATTTCTCATGATGATGTACCAAATTTCAAAATCATAAATCATGATTGCACATATACATAGCAATTACATTGATTATCATGATTTAAACATTATTAACTATTTATAGGCACGTTATCATCACCTAACACTATTTCAAAATGTTGTCCCGCCATCCTAAGTCAACCAAAATATGATATAGGTCAATTGCATATGGTTGACTATCCTAGGGGTTTTCTAACCCTTAAGGATGGATTTTGGAACCCAAAATAGGTTCTTTCCTATGGGGTTCACAAGATACTCCTTGGGAATCCATTTCCTAGCAATTACTTTCTTTTTATCTTGTCCCCTAGCAATTAGGCATTTGTAGGCCTTTTTTTTTCTTTTCTTTATAACCTAGGCCTTTCTTATTGAAGCTAGCTCTTTGGCTCCCTATGATCATGTTCAAGGTGTTTGAGCCAATTGTGAATTTCTCTAGGGCTTTTGTCAAATAGTCTACCTTTTCCCTTAGAGCCCTATTTTCTTCTATGCATGCATCATTAACATTAAATGGCATATATTCATGTGAGCATGCATCATCATGGCAAGAAAAAATATTATCATCATTTAAGCATGCTTTTTCTAGTTTATTTTCTAAGTCCTTAATTTGATCTAGCATGCTTTTGTTCTTCTTCTTAGCTCTAAATAAATCCCTAGTTAAGCTAGAAACCATGGAAACTATTTTCTTAGGAGTTAGATTCGTTACCATAGTTTCCATGTCCTCTTCTTCTTCTTCGGATGAGGAGGATGATGATGTGGAGGAGACTCCCCCTTCATTTGAGCTCTCTCCACTTGAGCTTGATCCTTCATTTTCGGTGGAGGAGCAATCCAAGTCATCAAAGGCCATTAAGGCCAAATTGGTGACAAAGGCATTCTCCTCTTCCGATGATGATGAAGAGGATGAGGATGGATCATCCCAAGTCCTTGCCTGAGAGCTTTGGCCTTTCCCTTTTCCTTTGTCTTCTTCTCCTCTTTCTTCTTGCTCCCCTTTTTCTTCTTCTTTTCTTCTTTCTTCTTCCTCTCTTCTTTGCTCTTGTTTAGGAGAGGACAATTGTCCCTTATGTGTCCCTCTCCTTGGCAATTGTAGCAAATGATTTTCCCCCTTTGTCTTCTACTCCTATCATTGGATTTATTAAATCGAAAACCTTTTAAAGCACACCTTACCCTCCTTACCATATACGCTTCTTCCATGCTATCCATGGAGGAGGATGAGGATGCTTCATCATCGGAGGAGGGGATTTCCATCTTCTTCTTCCCCTTGTTTGCCAACAATGCTACTCCCCTTGAAGGTTGGATTTTTGGCTCTTCTTGTATTCCTTCAAGCCTCATTTCGTGGAGCTCCATTGTTGAGAAGAACTCCTCCAAGGTACTTACTTCAAAGTTCTTGGAGATGTAGAACGAATCCACCATAGAGCTCCATCTTGAGGACCGGGGAAAGGCATCTATGGCCTTCATTACCATATCCCGGTTGGAGAGCTTTTCACCTACACTTGTTAAACCGGTTAGTATTTCCTTAAATCTAGATTGTAGGGATTTTACCTTCTCTCCCTTTTCAAGTTTGATATTGGACAATTGGGAGCGAAGAACATCTCTCCTTGCTAGCTTTGCCTCGGATGTGCCTTCATGGATTTCTATTAGTTTCTCCCACATTTTCTTGGCGCTAGCACACTCTCCTATCCTATTGACTTCTTGTTGAGGGAGGACATTGTATAGGTGGTGCTTGGCCTTTGAATTTGCCAAATATTCTTCTCTTTGCCTCTTGCTCCACCTTGATTTCTCCAATGGCTCCCCATTTTCGTTCCTGGGCAACTCAAAACCGTTTTCCATTATTAAAAGGATTTCAAAGTCAGTTTCGAAGAATACCTCCATTCACTTCTTCCACCAAGCGAATTCGCCGTCGAACTTCGGTGGGTGAATGTTTGAGCCGGCCATTTTGAATGTTGCTTGTTGTGGCGGTTAGTCCTCGACAAGCTTTCCTTGGCTCTGATACCACTTGTTGGGAGATCGAGACGGCCGGCTAGAGGGGGGTGAATAGCCCTCGAACGTTGGATGTCGGTATTTGCTCGTCTACAAAGAGATTAGCGCAACGGAAACAATAAAGCAAGACAAGCAAATAAAAATACAAGAAATCAAACGCTAACAAGATGGTGTAACGTGGTTCACGGCTACACCGCTAATCCACGGTCCCCGATTCGTCCTCGGTGAATCACTCCTCCAAAACCAATCCACTAATGGTCTCTCCTTTGCACCAAGTTAGGTGGAGGTAACCTTTACAATCAAGGTCACTCTTCTTACAATAAGAATGGAGTAAAAATAAGTAAGAAGAGTTTAGAGCTTGTGGGGCACTTGGATGGTCGTTTGGAGTAAGAGCATTAGCCCCCCAAAGCTCCACACCCTCTCTTTTTATAGAGTCTCCGAACACGTCGGATCCCGACCGTTGTAGTCCAACGGAACACTTGGCAGTCGACTGATGGACCTCACCGCCGATCCCGCTTCTCGTCGACCGCTCGGCGGCTACGGCGATTCTATGGCTAAACCTTTCGACTACCGATCATTTCAGAATGATCGATGGTCATTCTGGCAATGATCGCCACATATGGCAATGATCGGCTTCAAAAGCGATCGAATACCAATCGAACTACATTCGACTCGGAAATCATCCATTACATGGCAATGATCGTCTGTGAAACTCAAACTTAACATAAGTTTGAGCTTTCGACGGTCGGGTAAACCTTAACCCTTACGGTCAAGTCTCCAACACTCAGTCATTCGGCCAAGTTCACCTAATGAGCTACTTACATTTCACTCATTCTCTCATCTCACGTCCTCGCCGAAGCTCTCTTCGTTCGCGGCCACGTCCCTCAGCAGCAACAGGCGCACGGCTCTGCAATGCTCCTTCGCGTCTCTTGCCTCCGAAGTCTGCTTCCTTGGCTTCACTTCAAGTCATCTCGTCCGACAGTCCCTCGGCAGCATCAAGCGCATGGCTCTGCAATGCTCCTTCTCCGACTCAGGCACGAGGTTGTGAGGGTGAACCCGCCAAGGCTCCATGTGCGAATTACTAAGTCCTGCAAGACTCCAACGCACATATCAAATAACAATACCAACCTAACTTAAATCCTTTTCCACACACATCAAAACCTTATCATGGCAAGAGATTGCCCTAACAGGTTAGTTGCCAAAGGATACAATCAAATTGAGGGACTTGATTATGGTGAAACTTATGCACCTGTGGCTAGGTTAGAATCCATACGATTAATGCTAGCATTTGCAGCATATAGAGGATTCAAATTATATCAAATGGATGTGAAGTCAGCATTTTTGAATGGGTTTATAAAGGAAGAGGTCTATGTTGAACAACCACCGGGATTTGAAAATTCTGAATTTCCAAATCACGTGTATAAGCTAAAGAAGGCTCTTTATGGGCTGAAACAAGCACCTCGTGCTTGGTACGAAAGGTTGTCAATTTTTCTAGTTGAGAGGGGTTTTAGAAGAGGTCAAATTGATCCCACACTTTTTCTGAAAAGAAACGGTGAAGATATATTTGTAGCTCAGATTTATGTCGATGACATAATCTGTGGTTCAAACAATAGGGATTATCTCAATGAATTCATAGAACACATGGAGAGTGAGTTTGAGATGAGTCTAGTAGGGGAGTTGACATTTTTCCTTGGACTTCAAATCAAACAAACCAAAGAAGGAATTCATGTTTGTCAATCAAAATATGCCATGGAGTTGCTAAAAAGATTCAACATGGAAAATGTTAAGGAGGTTGCCACTCCAATGGCACAAAACACTCATCTAGATAGTGATGTAGATGGTAAACCTGTTGATCTAAAGCGTTATAGGAGTGCCATAGGTAGTCTTTTATATCTTACAGCAAGTAGACCTGATATAGTATTTGCTGTGGGCATGTGTGCACGATATCAATCGTGTGCTAAAGAGTCTCATTGGGTTGCTGTTAAAAGAATTATGAGATATCTTAAAGCAACAATATCAGTTGGACTGTGGTATCCCCGAACTGAGTCTTTTGATTTAGTAGGCTATACAGATTCAGATTATGCAGGATGCAAACTAGATAGAAAAAGTACTAGCGGGGGCTGTCAATTCCTAGGTTCAGCTTTAGTTGGTTGGTCAAGTCGAAAGCAACATTGTGTTGCTCTCTCCACTACTGAGGCTGAGTACATAGCCATGGGAGAGAGTGTGTCACAATTGATATGGATGACTCACACATTGGAGGATTATGGTTTTTCATATAAGAACGTGCAAGTGCTATGTGATAATATTAGCACGATCAACTTAACGAAAACCCCAGTCCATCATTCCAGAACAAAACACATTGAAGTGAGACATCACTTCATTAGGGATCATATAGCAAGAGGAGATATTATACTCGATTATGTTGAGTCTAAGGCGAATCTTGCTGATATTTTCACAAAACCTCTTCCAGAAAATGAATTTAGTCATTTAAGAAGAGAGTTGGGAATGTGTGCAACTGAGTGAAAACTCTCCGTGATCATAAGGACTAATTCATAAGTTCAAAAGAAATGGGAAATTCATGTGTATTTGGTTTAAAAACATAATTGGACATTCCAACCAAGTAAAATTGGTTGGACATCTTAAATAATGATAAAACTCAAGTGAAACATCCAATATATGTTTGATATTATCGATAGAGTATATTGTCACTTTTAAAATGTTTTAAATACCTAAATACAACAAATTTGGAACTTAAAATATCTAAGACAAAAACGAACCTTCAGAATAACAGTCGAGGCATTTCAATAATCGCCTCAACTGACAAAGGGTGTGAGCAAACAGAAGCGAGGCGCACTCGACTGGCGCCTCGACTGATATAATAGTCGAGGCATTCAACTTACTGCCTCGACTGCATAACTTAGAAATAAATAAGGAATTTCACTTACCGCCTCTCCCAAACTCGCATCTCACCTCGACTCTTCTCGCCGTGGTTCTTCTCTTCTGTCGCCTGGCTATCGCCGTTCAAGTCTCCGGCCAAGTTTAACACCGACAAAACCCTAGATTACCTCACTCGCTCCTAAACTAACTTCAAGTAAGTTCTCCAGCCCCTCATTCCTTCTTTTGGTCAATACCTAACCCTAGACGACGATTTTCTCAAACCCTAGATTTTGCCAGATTTTCTAGGGTTCGCCAGTTTTTTTTCTCTAGCTGGAGAAGGTGATTTCACAGAAGTCATCTTCTTGATCCCTCAAGACCAGTCAACAACAGGAAAAATGGCACCTAAGTAAATTTCTAAACTCATCTCTTTGATTACACGACTTAGTAATATTGGTTAACTAATTGGTTATTGCCACTCATCATACCATCATATTGATTTTTTTTGGAACATCATTTTGGCATTCATTAGACAAAAACGTAGGATAGGCGAGTCAAGTGAAACACCTCGGGAAAATCCATCTACGGATCCCCAGTTTCCCTCCACACATCATCAACATACCTTTACTGCCCACAAATTTCAGTTGATGCATACTAGATCATTAGATAAAGAATTTTTTGAAAATCATGCTCAACATGTTCTACAAATGATTAACTACTATGGGCTCAATAAACTAGTCTATTGTGATTATGACATCAATATAGACTTAGTTAGTGAATTCTACAACAATCTACAGCCTACAGGTGATAGGCTCATCTTTAAGAGTAGGGTAGCCAGAAAGGACATATCTTTCACTCCTGATATCCTCAGAGCATTTCTAGAGTGTCGTGAGTCAAACTCAACCCTTGAATGCTATCCAAGCATTCAAGAACCTGTTGAGAGATACTCCATAAATGTAATTCATGAGTACTTCTTTAAAAAACCTAGACAACCTAGTCTTACTCTATTTCCAGTCATGGCATTAGCTGCCCCCGATAATGTCCTATATAAGGTCATTGTAGGTTGCATCCTTCCAATTGTTACTAGGGGGCAAGCTAAGATAAGACCACATCATTTACTAGCTCTACATCTCTTAAAGCAACGTTTAAACTTTAAAGTTGCTTTAAACATCTTTCTCTGCATAGTCCACTTCTCAACTCCTGTCCAAAAGAAAATTTACATGCCTTTTGGTCATATCATTACATTTTGGCTAGAATCCATAGGCATTAACACAAGCAGGGAGAAAATTAGGCAGATGACAGACTTTGATTTCATAAAGTGGAGAAACTTTTCTTTGTGCATGTCAAAAGTTGGTAGCACCGTTGAGTGGGCGGATGGACATTAAGCTGGTGAAAGGTGGGATATGGAGGAAGAAGGTGAACAAGAACGTCCAGTTCTAGCTGTTGAACCATCTTCCACCATGTCTGAACAGCTGGAGAATCTGAGAAAAGATCATGCTGAGTTCATAAACTCATTTGATACTAAATTCATGGACCTTAGTACGTCAATCGACACTAAATTTGAAGAGCTTCACTCCAAGCTAGATGCTCGGTTTTGCGAAGTCTCTGCCCAGCAGCAGGAAATTCTAACTCTCCTTCGTGCCATGATGTCGGATTCATAAGGACCATCATCTTCAGCAATTTAGTTCTTTTTGTTTTCTTTTTATCTGTATGAACAGTTTGAATTCAAGAAAATATATATATCAGGATGTTTTGGGTGACTTTTTGGGTGTATGCTTGTATATTTTTTAATATCTCTATGTATGTAGGTTTGTTTTTTAGATTGAGTTGTCATGAACAGGTATATTACAACAAATATTAAGGAAAATTATGTCAAATTTTTTTCCGGTGGTTTATATCTTTCTTTAGAAATGCACAACTGACATTTATCTTGTTAAAATATATTGTTAGTGCATTTGATAAACTAAGGGTAATGAATTCAGGGGGAGTGCTTCTATAAGCAACTCTTCTTTTTGGGTGTTTGCCAAAGGGGGAGAAGATGGGCTTTAAGTTTAATTTAACCTGAAATTAAAACTTTTTAAACTACACATCTATATCTCTTCTTTTTGCATTTTCAATATGTTATATTATGCTATAATTTCATCACCTAAACTTAAACCGTATTGTCAAACATCAAAAAAGGGGGAGATTGTTGGTGCAATCAGACCCGAATGATGTTTTTGGTGATTGACAAGGGTTTAAGTCAAGGTGATAATTATGTGTTTATCTCATACAGTTGGTTGAGATGTATTTTCAGGAAATCTCTTGTAGGTCGAGAATTTGGATGCATGACATGGAGTCGACGACATGAAGACCGACGTGGAGTCTGGCAAGTGAAGACCGGACGTGGAGTCTGGCAAGTGAAGACTTCGGACGAGGAGTCTTGGCGATGAAGTCCGGGCGTGGCCTCTTGGCGGTGAAGACCGGACAGGAGTCTTAGCACGAAGTCCGGAGATGATTCTGGCATGGAAGACCTATGAAGAATTCATAGGCATCGTAAAGGTGGTAGAGGTGACGCTGATCGAACCTCATCGCTCTTGACGAGCAGCAGGTTGACTCATACTAGTCGAGGCGACGGCTCGACTGATGCTTGGTTCAACTAAGCAGATGCAAGGAGATGTCGACTGAGAGCTCGATCGCCCGACAAACAAAGAGTTCGATCGATCGAGGTGGCGCCTCGACCGAGGTTATTTATTACGAGCGAAGCAAGCCACGATCGGTTGATGTCTCGATTGCGGCTGTATGTTCGTAGGAAAATCGACTGATCGAGGCGACTTCGACTAGAGTTTTGATCCAACGGAGCAGACGCAAGGTGTCGCCGACCGAGCTCGACTATTGCTCTGTTCGGTTGGAACCAAAGCCTGCCAGTCGAGGCGGCGACTCGACTAGAGCTTTGATCCAACGGAACAGACGCAAGGGACTGTCGACTGGGAGCTCGACTGTTGCTCTGTTCGGTTGGAACCAAAGCCTGCCAGTCGAGGCGGCGGATCATCGCCTCGACTGGACCTATGTTTCAATGGAAATAAAACTAATTATGGTCCAAATCTTACCGTTGAAGCCATTAATAAATGCCAATTAATGCTCCAGTCGAGGCGCCAGTCGAGGCGACTCGACTGAGCGGGCAGAAAAGCCCTAATCAGGCTCGAGTTATAAAGTATTCTGGGTTGTTATTCAAGGTAAGAAGAGAAAAAGAAAATAACTTACGACATTTTCTGAAGAAAGACACGGGTGGAAAAAGTTTCTTCATTCAAAAAGCCTTGATCATCCAACAGGAGTGTCAACGATTCAGCAAGCAAGGAGCATCTTCATTCTCTCTGAAATCTGTATTCGTTTTACTGCTTCTTCATTGTCTACTGTAAGCTTTCTTGTAAAGTTTCTGATAAACTGTGCAAAAGGGTTGCTCCACCTTCGGTGTATCACCGAGAAGGAGAAGTTTATAGTGGTGGTGTGCATCACTAGAGCCGACGAGGGCTCAACCGTGGAGTAGGGACTTGTGTTCCGAACCACGTAAAATTGGTGTGTTTGCGTTTGTCATTCTTTCTATATTCGTTTTCTTGTTCCCGCTACGTACTAATCATTGTAGAAGGGTACAACGAATCGAAAAGATGAGCGTAGCTATTCATTCCCCCCCCCTTTCTAGCGACGCCAACGATCCTACACTTAGGACATACTGGCCAATGAAAAATTTCTCCATTTAATGAAATCAAAGTCTGTCATTTGCTTAACCATTGTTGAGGATTCGGTGATCGCTAGAGGGGGTGAATAGCGTCGTGCTCGTATGATGGAATTCGTTTGCATTTTCTTGTCTACAATCTTGTTAGTACGCAGCGGAATATACAATAATAAAATACAACAAGAACAAACACAACACGAGATATAATGTGGTTCGGAACCGAATGGTTCATACTCCAAGGATTGGGCTTGTAAGAGCCTTAACAATGCAAACATGCACTACTACTCAAATAACTCCTTCTCGGAACAATCCGGAGGCGGAGAAACCTCTTACAATGATTACAAAAGTAATACAATAAGAATACAAGAAAATACAATAATGAATAGCAATACACGTAAAGAAAACAACTTTACAAGAGCCTTTTGATTACTTGATCTTTGGTTGCTTGAATTGCACTTTGAGACCCTGATTTACAGCAACAAATCGCCCCAAAAGCCCCCAAGAACCGGTTACAAAATCCTCCTCCACGTGCTTCCTTTATACGCACTGGGGATTTCGCTATCAATCGACTATTCGACCATCGCCGATCATGACATCGCTATTCTTTGTGAGACAACGTGTGATCCATGCCGGAAAAATTCAATCGATAGGACATCACCGATCGATCATGTTCATTAGTCGATCGATCGAGCCTTCACTCGATCGCTAAACTCGAGCCGAGTCCGACTTATTCGTGCAAATCCGAGCATCGATCGATCACAAGATCACGATCGGTGATCGATCAGAATGACCGATCACTTCTATCAGTCGACTGCTAGGGCACTTCCCACAGTCAAACCCTAGTTGACTCACTCCAGTCGACTGCCCATAGGTTCGATTGATACACCTCAAACATGAGGTTTTACCCCAAGTATGATGCCCCCATACTTGCTAGACCACCCTTAGCCTAGACCTAAGCCTTCTAGCCACCTCCGTCAGCCTCGCGCCTATCGGATCCCTCCAAGTCATCCATGACTTGTTTATCCATACGCTAGCCTTCAGGTACTTCCATCGGCTATGTCATGCTAAGTTGATCTATACCGCCAAGGCACATTGGACTTACACTGCTAAGACTCCCGCTTGGACTTTACACCACCAACCATTGGACTTATGCTGCCAAGACTTCACCCTTGGGCTTTACGCCGCCAATATCAAACCCCTTGGACTTTCCAAATGTCAAGTACTCATGACTTGGACTATCACAGCCAAGACTACACCCTTGGACTTTCCAAATGTCAAGACTCAAGCTTGGACTTTCCCTTGCCAACTCATGTTGAACTTTCCATGCCAAGACCCATGCTTGGACTTTTCCTTTGCCAACCCATGTTGGACTTTACATGCCAAGACCCATGCTTGGACTTTTCTTTTGCCAACCCATGCTTGGACTTTCCCTTGCCAAGACTCATGCTTGGACTTACCAGGACAATTGTCAAACCATTGTCAAACATCAAATACTAACCTGGGTCGATTGCATCAGCAATCTCCCCAAAACATGTCAGACATCCATGTCAAACATCAAAACACTTACTCGAGTCAAACTCGAGTCCGATCAATCGTGACCTGGGCCGATTGCACCAACAATCTCCCCTTTTTTGATGTTTAACAAAAAACACCATTGAGTTAGGCCCCTAACTCAAATTTCCTTACTAATTATCCCAAATTAGTAATTTCATACATTCTCCTTTTTGACATACATCAAAAGGTTCTCCAAGGAGGTCAATGTCTCATGTCCCAATGAGATCTTACAATCTCCCCCTTGGTCCAAAAATACCTAGGATGCCTACAGTCTTCCTAGTGATAAGTCTCATATCACTCAAGAGAGGCAATCCTACACACTCTCCCAATTTCTAAATTTGGTGTATTAAAATCTCATTTTTCCTCCTCATGAGGAAAAATAACATCCATCATCCCATGATTAATACCTCCCACTAAAGGCTTGCTCCTCATTGACCATTGCACCAACAATGTCCATGGGAAGTCCCTAAGCCAATAGAAACTCTAAACCATCAAAATTAAGGTCTAAAGTTTAACATTTAACTTTTCCATACCTTAAATTTGATACATCACCCTAACAACTCTCCTAATCCATATCCAATGGATTTTCACCCTTTATAATGTTTCCCAAAGCATATCCTAGGATTAGGAGTGGTTAGGGAACTTTACTATAGCTGAAAATGGGCTAAACAACCTTATTTTTCCCGAAATCAGCCTGGCAGTTGACTTTATCAGACATCAGTCGACTACTGTGCCCATCAGTAGACTGCCACCAAGGGCAGTCGATTGATAACTGAAAAATCTGATTTCCAATTATCAGAAATGAAATTCGAAAAAGCATAAGTAATTCTACGTATATCGAAAAATCATAAAAATTCATACATATATTACTTATAAGCAATACAATGGGTGAAAATGTTAGAAAAATATTTTACTCATAAAATAGCGAAATTGACATAAAGTTTAAAAGTAAAGAAAACTTCAATGTTTTAGCTCACTTTGTATCAACTTCATCAATGGTGATTGCTATCAAAAGATAGACTTCACCAAGGTTTTCTAAAATGATTTTAAAATATTTTTAAAAACCTATATTGGATCATGTTCCTTGGGCTTAATGTACATAACTTGAACATAAGCTTTCCTAATTATCCACATGATATTAGATGAGTTTTAGTTCATCTAGATGCAAAAACTATGCACCTTGAACTCAACTCATATCCTAGCATCTCACATGTATCTAGAGTGTATAAATACACATATATGTCAATTTAGATGTGAGATGTGGGTTTTGGTTTATCTTAAACTAAGGCCTCATGCATTTTCTAAGATGGAACTTAAGCGTACATGATATTTAACCTTAATCTTACACATGATCATGACATATAAATGATAAAAATAAACATGATATCATGGCATGTTATATGGCAAACAAAGCATGGCAAATTGCTTTGTATAGGTATATAATACCTAAATTTTAGCATTAATTGTCATTTGTTATTATTAATCTCATTTTGCCATATTTCTACTAATCTCCCAAGTGTGCCAAAAACCCAAAATGGTACACTAGGACCTCTAAACCTAAATTGTGCCAATTTGATTGATTTTTCATAATTCCAAAAATATATTGGCACATCCTAAAATCTTTTAGGATTAAAGATCAAACTTATTTCCAAGATACCCATAACCTTGAAAATAACCTAAAATGTCACCTTTACCATGGTTAGGTTAACTACTCATCCATTAAAGTTGGCACACCTAAACCCATCTAGCGTGAATCGATCACGCTCTTAGGAACCCAAAACCTATTTGAGCTCCTAGGGTTTACTAGGTATTCCTTAGGGATGACCTCCCTAGATACCTTCCTAATGACCCTTCTAAGCTTGTTAGTCTTGGTCATTTGGGTCTTGCCTAGGTTAACTCTAGGGGTGACTCCCCTTGTAACCTTCTTAGTGGATTGCCTAGGTTTCCTTGAAACCCTAGCCACTAGGCACATACCTTGGTTACCCTTAGGGATGACTTCCCTAGTAACTTTGGTCTTTCTAGACCTAGTTTGTGTTCTATAATCAAATGGAACACTATGGTAAGCCTTCTTAGGCTTAGGTTTGTGACTCAAACCTTTCTTGCCTTTGGATGACTCTTGTCTTTTAGGCCCTAGGTGTTGACTCTTTGACCTAGACCCTTGACTTTGATTGACCATTTGACCATTTTATTTGGTTTTGCATAATCTTAAGAGCCTTCTCTAATTTTTCAAGTCTTGACCTCAAGACTTGATTTTCCAACTCTAATTGCCCAATTTTTGAATTTTAATTTAATCCTTGGGCATGGTTCTTCTTAGGCATATGCCTAGTCCATTTGGGATTAAAACCTAGGTGATCTTCTATTTTTCTAATAGATGCCTTAGGTAAAATATTTTTAGGGACATTAGTCCCAAATTTCTCCTTATTCCTAAGGTTGACCTTCTTAGCTCCTAAATAATATTCCCTATTTCTAGCATATTTTTCATGATAAATAGCAACATTGCTAACATTGTTTCTAGCATGCTTTTGATGAGTAATGGCAAGTGAATTGAAATTCCTAGCATGTCTTTGCCTATTAACTAAAGAGGAAGCATTATTTAATTTTACCTTAGGGATCGCTTTAGTAGCTCCCCCTACATGTGATGCCCCCTCTTGAGTCTTCTTGCTCCCCCTAGGGCATTGACTCCGATAGTGTCCCAGTAGTCGGCATTTGAAGCAAATCACTTGCTCCTTGCTTTTGATTGTTGGGGGACCGGCTTCTTTTGACTTTTCTTGACTTTTACATGTCGGTGGACTCTTCTTGACTCTTTTAGGACATTTACTCTTGTAATGTCCTACTTCCCTACACTCAAAGGAAATTATATGATTTTTATTTAACCCTACATTGCTTGAATTACCTAGGTCTGTGATGGAAGCCGAAGTTGCTTCTTCACTTCTTCCGGAGGTTGAAGCGATTTCTTGTTCTTGCTCCGGCATGGGAATTCTCTCCTCCCCCTCAATCCTAGAGGTGGAGGCTTCTTCCACCTCTTCTTCCTTCTCAGATGTTGATTCTCTATCAACTTCCGAATCCTCACTTGCTTGTGAGGATGATGTGCTTGCTTCCTTGGTCTCTTCCGATTGAGCCGATGAGCACTCTTGTCCTTTGGGCTCCTCATGGAGTCTTGCCACTTGGCTCCATAGCTCTTTGGCATCCATGTGTTCACCTAAGCTACAAAAGATGACATTAGAAAGCAAATCAATAATAAATTTTGCTACCTTCTTGTTTTTATTGAATTATTGGAGTTGCTCCTCGGTCCATCTCTTCTTCTTGAGGAAGCCTCCCTTGGGTCCTCTTGGATATTGGAATCCTTCCATTAGGATGGACCACTCCTCAAAGTCCCTCATCATCATGAAATCTTCAATTCTTGTCTTCCATTGCCTAAACCCTTCTTGTCCATAGAAGGCATATGGAATTGGGGTGTTGATGTCCCAACCCAATTGTTCTTCAACTTCCATCTTTCCCTCTAGCGTCTTTGCTCCCAGTGGTTAGTCCGTAGAAGAGCCCCGGGCGTTGATACCAATTGTTGAGGATTCGGTGACCGCTAGAGGGGGGAGAATAGCGACATGCTCGTATGATAGAATTCGTTCGCGTTTGCTTGTCTACAATCTTGTTAGTACACAGTGGAATATACAATAGTAAAATACAACAAGAACAAACACAACACGAGATATAACGTGGTTCGGAACCGAATGGTTCCTACTCCACGGATTGGGCTCGTAAGAGCCCTAGCAATGCAAACACACACTACTACTCAAATAACTCCTCAGAACAATCCGGAGGCGGAGAAACCTCTTACAACGATTACAAAAGTAATACAATAAGAATACAAGCAAACACAATAATAAATAGCAATACAAGTAAAGAAAACAACTTTACAAGAGCCTTTTAATTGCTTGATCTTTGGTTGCTTGAATTGCACTTGGAGACCTTGATTTGTAGCAACAAATTGCCCCAAAAGCTCCCAAGAACCGGTTGTAAAATCCTCCTCCACTAGCTTCCTTTATAGATGCTGCCTAGGCTGGATTTCGCCTATCAGTCGACTGCTCAAGACCATCAGTCGGTTGATGACGCTGTTGATGTGAGACAACGGTGTGATCCACGCTGGAAAAATCCAACAAATAGGTCATCAGTCGATTGATCATGTCCATCAGTCGACTTATCGAGCCTTTACTCAACTGCTAATCCCAGCAGTCGAGTTCGACTCCATTCTGTGTCTGAAATACCGAGCACCAGTCGACTGATCGATCTAGAAGTCGACTGATCACTTCTATCAGTTGACTGCTAGGGCACTTCCCGCAGTTAAACCCTAGTTGACTCACCCCAGTCGACTACCCATAGGTCTCAGTCAACTGATACACCTCAAACATGAGGTTTTACCCTAAGTATAGTGCCCCCATACTTTCTAGACCACCCTTAGCCTAGACTTAAGCCTTCTAGCCACCTCCGTCAGCCTTGCGCCTATCGGATCCCTCCAAGTCATCCATGACTTGTTCATCCATACGCTAGCCTTCAGGTGCTTCCATCGGCTATGTCATGCTAAGTTGATCTATACCGCCAAGGCACATTGGACTTACGCTGCCAAGACTCCCGCTTGGACTTTACGCAGCCAACCATTGGACTTATGCTGCCAAGACTTCACCCTTGGATTTTACGCCGCCAATATCAAACCCCTTGGACTTTCCAAATGCCAAGTACTCATGACTTGGACTTTCACAGCCAAGACTATACCCTTGGACTTACGTAGCCAAGACTACACCCTTGGACTTTCCAAATGCCAAGACTCAAGCTTGGACTTTCCCTTGCCAACCCATGTTGGATTTTCCATGCCAAGACCCATGCTTGGACTTTTCCTTTGTCAACCCATGTTAGACTTTACATGCCAAGACCTATGCTTGGACTTTTCTTTTGCCAACCCATGTTGGACTTTCCCTTGCCAAGACCCATGCTTGGACTTTCCATGACAATGGTTAAACCATCGTCAAACATCAAATAGTAACCCGGGTCGATTGCATCAGCAATCTCCCCAACACATGTCAGACATCCATGTCAGACATCAAAATACTTACTTAAGTCAAACTCGAGTTCGGTCAATCGTGACCTGGGCCGATTGCACCAATAACCTATTGGTGCAGGGGCACTAGATAATCAAATCTTGGTTTTGATAATGGCAAAGATTCAAAGTTAAGCTATTTTGTTATCTCATGTGATATGCTAAGTGTGCAGGAAGTGTTTAAGCTAAGCCAAAGGTCAAGCGACATCCGGAGAATCTCAAGTTGAGAAACCGTGGTGGTCGGGCGACACCAGGAGAACCTCGGGGAGTCGAGGAACCTCGGTGGTGACCGAAAGCTAAGCGACAGGTCAAGAGGACCAAAGGTAAGCTCCGTGTGTGGAGCGGTGGTAAGGACGCGTCCTCGGTTAGAGGACAATCCTAGGCGTCGATCCGACTAAGGCTTTCGGAGGAATGTTGAAGTCGAGATCAGACGATCAAAAGGACTGTCACACTACATGGCATTATGCATCTATTGTGCTAATCTTGTATTGCAGGAATTCTCAAGTACAGCAGTCAACTGGAGATGTCAGTAGTCGATTGAAGGCAGTCGACTGCTAAGAGGATCAGTCGACTGATGTCGACGAATCAGCCAGTGCACAAGGTCAAAGAGAAAGAGATTGATGCCACCACCTCATGATAAGATAAGCCGCCACCTCAAGATAAGATCCATGAGTTTTGGATCTGGATCGGGATAAATTCCAAGGCACAAATCTATAAAAGGAGGGGAGGACTCACACCCAAATTCAAAAATCTCCCAAGTGCTCGTGCTCTCTACAACGCTATTCCGATCGTGCGCCATCTTCTAATTAATTGTCGGTATTATTATTATCTTTCTGTACTTAATTTGTATAAGGACCGGTAAGGTTGTTACCGGCCTTATAATCATTGTAATCGTCTTATCTCTTACCTCCAACGAGGAAGAGACTTTTAGTGATTGCCCTTCGGAAGCGATCAAGGATCGCAGGGCCTTGGATTAGTAGCCGGTAGGCTGTGAACCAAGTAAAAAAACTTTGTGTCTTTCTTGTGTTTGTCTTTTAGTTTTCTGCTGTGTACTTGGTTTTAATCGTCGAAAAAGAAAAGTTTTTACGAACGCTATTCACCCCCCCTCTAGCGCTCATATCGATCCAACAATTGGTATCGAGGCGGGCGCTGGTTCGGTGCAACCACCGGTCGAGCATTTTCTTTTCTTTATTTTTATTTTTATTTTTAAATATCTCCCGCACTACTAATCCAAGACCAAGTCTTGGGACTTTTTGGTTTGTGTTTTTTTTTGCGAGTTTTAGAAAATCGTTGACCGAGCCAACCATGGAAGAGTCTCCCACAAGGCATAAAGGTAACAATGTGAATTTAAATTTTAAATTTCATATTATTTGCTTTAAGTGCAGGGAGAGAGGACACTATAAAAATAATACTACTAGTAAGACTCGAGCAGCCTTAATGACGATAAAGGAGACACAATTGCTAGGAATCACAAGGAGCACATGCGGAAGATTCGGTCACTACAAGAATCGGTGTCCGGAAATAAAGGTTAGTAAAGTTAATAATTTTGAAAAGTTGAGTTTTAGAATAGTTGATAATTTAGATAAATTGTGTAATTGTTGTCAATTAATAATTCAACTAAAAAATTAATTAATTCAGATTTAATTAGTTTAAATAATAATAATAATAATATCATGGAAGAAAATGATCAAATTAATCTAACATTTGATAAAATTAACAAAGAGATTAATCAAATATTTAGTTTAATCAACATAGATTTAGATCAAGTCAAAGATAAAACCAACCTAGGACTTAATCAGAATAATCAAACCCTTTATCAGAAT
This sequence comes from Wurfbainia villosa, assembly GCA_025175895.1. Lineage (NCBI taxonomy): Eukaryota > Viridiplantae > Streptophyta > Magnoliopsida > Zingiberales > Zingiberaceae > Wurfbainia > Wurfbainia villosa. The sequence goes on along the minus strand of CM045994.1, from coordinate 64,256,611 downwards.
AATCAAAACATAGGACAGAATCATCAAATTCTAGATCTGATTAATCTAGATAATTCCGAATTAAAAAATTCTGTTTTGAAAAATTCAACAAAAAAAAAATTGAAATTAACTTTAAAAAATTCCAAAGATAATCTAAATAATTCTAATAATAATTTACCTTTAAAAACTCTAACAATTTTATCTTAAATAATTCTAATAATAATTCTACCTTTAAAAACTCTAACAATTTTATCTTAAATAATTCTAATAATAATTTTACCTTTAAAAACTCTAACAATCTTATCTTAAATAATTCTAATAATAATTCTACCTTTAAAAACTCTAACAATCTTATCTTAAATAATTCTACCTTTAAAAATTCTAATAATCTTATCTTGAATAATTCTAATAATTCTACCTTAAAAAATTCTAATAATATTAATAATTCTATTTTTAAAAAGTCTAATAATCTTATCTTAAAAAATTCTAATAATTCTACTTTTAAAAAGTCTAATAATCTTATCTTGAAAAAGTCTAATAATATTATTTTTAAAAATTCTAATAATCCTATTTTAAATAATTCACAATCTAACTTAATTAAAAATTCAAAATTAGATAATCAAACCAATAAAATTAATTATAATAGAGTACTATTTGATTATACACAAATTAATAATCTAGTAATTAAACCTCCAACTTTTAAAAATTCAACTAATAAATATGTAGACTTGGGTTACAAGTCTAAGCTAACCAAAAATCAAGACACTAAAATTTGTAAACCTAATTATAATAAAGTATCTTATAACTATAGAACAAATAAAAGTCTACCCAAAAAAATAACCATTTCTTTAAATTGATTGAATGTAGCTTGCTCATGCATACATATCATTATCATGCTTATTTTGTCATGTCATACATACTAGTTTTAAATTCACTCTCATAGAATGGTTAGATAGGAAATAATTAATTAATCTTGACAATATAGTATCAAGATGATGATGAGATGATAGTATGTTAAGGAAACGAAGTCAAGTGTATCCGAGTTGGATAAGGAGTATCTAGCTTGGTGCATTTAACTAAGTGGAACTAACTGAAGTTACCTCACCACATCCTAAACTAGTTAGACTAGGACGTAATCCTAAGTGAATTAAGTGTGTAATTTCCTAAGTTGGCTTTGTCTAAGGAAATGGTCGTTGTTCTGATCAAAGAAGGCTCCTATGCCTCGCCACGACCTGAAAGCCCTCTTTTGAAATGTTCACTTAACTAACTAAAGGTGAAATCCGAATCTAACCCAAGATTAATTAATTTCTAAGGCATTAAATTAAATTCATCTCACAATACCTATAAGAATAACTTGGTTGATCATGTAGAATGGGTGAGATGGTAAGGACAACAAATTAAAAATGATTTTGAAAATGATTTCAAAATTTATATACACATAAATAGATTCTTAAAACTATTTTTATTGGTTTCCATGATTATTGTGTGTAGTTATACATAGTTTTCAAAACAACTATGCTTCTTAAAATAATGGTTAGTTGACCAACATCAACGCGTCTAAATCCTTAGGTCAACTTTAGATACCTAGACCCTCTGGACACTTAGGAGCCTTCTTTATGGCCAACAAGGATGTCCTAAGAGTTTGTCAGACAAAAGGGGAGACCCTCTAGATATGCCTTCCTTGTGGCTAACAAGGATGTTAGGTTAAGGGGGAGGTTCTAATTGGATAATCATCATAGAAGTTGTTAAAAATATTTTTTTTTTAAAAATCACCAATACTTTCTAAATTTAAATCCTTCTTTTGATAATATGCCAAGGGGGAGAGAAGACTTAAGTTGGATAAACTTAGTATCTAGCTACCTCCAGTTTGGCATAAAAACCAATAGACATGAGCCTTTAAAATGTTTTTTTTAATTCTTTCTCAAAATTTTATAACAATGTTAAAGGTTAGGGGGTCACATTCTAACCTAAGATAAACATTGTTGGTGCAGGATCTAGAAACCTAAACTCCTAAACTCTTAAGTATTAAAGGGAATTGAACATATTAAATCAACTTGATTATCATGTTTAAAAATTATATTTCTTGGCAATGTACCCAATATAAAGTTATTTTTGATATATGTCAAAGGGGGAGAGAGAATAAAGTTAAGAGGTTACTTACTTTTTCTTTCCCAAAAAGTAATTGTTTTTCAAAACTCACCTAGGGTTAAGGGGGAGGTACCCTTAAGGGGGAGGTTTTGAAAAATGATTGTTCAATGTTTACTGCTTATTTTCTCTTAACTTTCAATTAGTTTGTCATAGATCAAAAAAGGGGAGATTGTTGGTGCAGGGGAACTAGATAATCGAACCTTGGTTTTGATAATGGCAAAGATTCAAAGTTAAGCTATTTTATTATCTCATGTGATATGCTAAGTGTGCAGGAAGTGTTTAAGCTAAGTCAAAGGTCAAGCGACATCCGGAGAATCTCAAGTTGAGAAACCGTGGTGGTCGGGCGACACCAGGAGAACCTCGGGGAGTCGAGGAACCTCGGTGGTGACCAAAGCTGCGGCTGCATCAAGAGGACTAAATGTAAGCTCCGGTGTGGAGCGGTGGTAAGGACGCCGCCCCTCGGTTAGAGGACAATCCTAGGCGCCGATCCGACTAAGGCTTCGGAGGAATGCCGGTCGAGATCGGACGATACCAAAGGATCGCCACATCGCATGGCATTATGCATCCTGCTAATATTGTATTGCAGAATTCTCAAGAGTCAATCGAGATGTCGAGTCGATCAAGGCGCCGATCAGCTAAGAGGATCACCGATGATGTCGACTTTAATCACCAAAGGCACAAGGTCAAAGAGATAGAGATTGATGCCACCACCTCAAGATAAGATAAGCCGCCACCTCAAGATAAGATCCACGAGTTTTGGATCTGGATCGGAACAAATTCCAAGGCGCAAATCTATAAAAGGAGGGGAGGACTCACACCCAAATTCAAGAATCTCCCAAGTGCTCGTGCTCTCTACAACGCTACTCCGACCGTGCGCCATCTTCTAATTAATTGTCGGTATTATTATTATCTTTCTGTACTTAATTTGTATAAGGACCGGTAAGGTTGTTACCGACCTTATAATCATTGTAATCGTCTTGTCTCTTACCTCCAACGAGGAAGAGACTTTTAGTGATTGCCCTTCGGAAGCGATCAAGGATCGCAGGGCCTTGGATTAGCAGCCAGTAGGCTGTGAACCAAGTAAAAAAGCTTTGTGTCTTTCTTGTGTTTGTCTTTTAGTTTTCTGCTGTGTACTTGGTTTTAATCGTCGAAAAAGAAAAGTTTTTACGAACACTATTCACCCCCCCCTCTAGCGCTCATATCGATCCAACATAACCTTGCCCCTGCTTGTGTTTATGCCTATGGACTCTAACCAGAAAGTAATGATATGTCCAAAGGGCATGTAGATTTTCTTTTGAACAGGGACTGCAAAGTGGATGATGCAAAGAAAAATATTTAATGCAATATTGAAGTCAAGACGATTTTTTAGGAGATGGAGGGTGAGTAAATGATGGGGTCTGACTTTAGCTTGCCCCCGTGTGACAATGAGAAGGATGCAACCTACAATGACCTTATATAGGACATTATCGGGGGCAGCTAATGTCATGGCTAAAAATAGGTTAAGA